>OX352231.1:13151741-13751741 GCA_947086465.1 Eupithecia exiguata | reverse complement strand
AAGTATATAAAAGAGGCACTACAAATTAAAATTTCATCTTAAAAACACGGCAATCGACTAGCATCAGAATCAAATTAGATCAAAATAATACAACAATTTGAGGGCTTGATTAAAGATATAAAAGAAATATTTGCTTCCAAAACATTCTGATGGAGCGGAAAAATGGGAAAATGTATATATTATATAAGAATAGAACAAGTTATTTAAGGCTTAACTTTGGAAGGAGGGATACCCACACCCAAACCTTTTCGGGGAAAGTGAGATATGGTAATAGATAAGTGATTAGATTGTTCCATCTATCTGAAGATAAGTTAACTACGATAACTAATGTACCTTTTGATAATTGCTACTAATAATGGCACGACCTCACGTAACATCTAATATATGTATAAGATGATGTTGGTTGAGAATAAAGGGTTGACTTTTGCTAAGATGTAACTGTGTTTCCATTAACGTTTATCCCTCATTTAACTACGATATTACATATATTAAAAAAAAACAATCTGGTTAGAACACAAATTATGAAGAGAAAGAAATACATTTAGTAACATTTTAAGCTTTTATTAGTATTAAAGAAAAAAGCACCAATTGGAACATGAATACTCAATATTCAATAAAACAATCTAGGTACTCGTAGTTTGAACACAAGTTATGAAGAGAAAGAAATACATTTTAAAAACATTTTGAGTTTTATTACACAAATTGCTAGTCACAATATGTATTTATACTTGATCAAATGTTAGCGGTCAGCTTTGTCTGGGTAGGCAAAGAGTGCCTGTAACTGCCATTTTTGAATCGTATTTATACGCTACGATATCGTAAACAACCTGACCTTAACGGCTCGCTCACAGCGCCACCACAACCTTACAACGACAAAAAAACAAAAAGTATTTCTGCTTTGTTATCAGTGTTGTTGCTTTGCAGTTTCTTGATTTGAATTGTTTATCGATGAGAAAAGTGATTCAAATATAATTTAGTCAAAAAGCCGTGCCTTTTCTTAGTTTACATTAAATTTATTTTATGTAACTAATAGTTTAAATTATTTAAATTAGTGAGTTTAAAATATGAACTTCTAATAAGTATAATAATAACTTATTGTTATGTTTAACAAACGACTTTATTAGTTTTCTCTTTGCACATACTTACTCAACAACCGTTGTTCCGGGAATCCGAGAAATCTTAAAATAATTAAAGCTAGATACAATTGTAAAGACGCAGGCGGCTGTCTAGCTCAGCCGCGTGGAGGCCCGTGCACGGTGGGGGCCCCGGGCCGCCCGCGCCGCCGCGCCGGGTGCGGTGCTGCTGACACCTGGCGGCGGGCCCTACGCACAGGCGCCGGCGGTTACTGCTCTGGTCCGGTACTATCGTGGAGTAGCGGTCGAGCTATGGCGATGTTCAAATGGTTCATATCTGGAACGCAGCTCCTGTACGAACCAAAGACAAGACATTTTTATTATTTATTTTTCTGTAAAATAAAATGAATTGCCCATAAATTATTCGTTATTTATTGTAATAGTATGCCTACTTGTTAAAATAACAAAATAAATAAACGATTTTGCGCTATGATTTGGTAACTTATAGAACTTCACGGTATGAGAATCAAGGGGGTACTTGTAGTTGCTTTACTTAGAGATGGCGTTAGTCGTTCGGTTTTTTGCATAATATGTTGTTTTCTTTGGCTATATTTTATAGGTAACTTTAATACTTCATCGGGTGCCTACGTATTATTTATCACTTTATAATTAGCACTTCGACATTATCTGAGGTATCCTACAAATAGATTTATCACAAAAAATTGGTCACACGGGTTGCTCCGACTCGAAAACTAACATTCTAACAAGGTAAAGGTTTCTGGTTCGCTTCTTTATTTACCTTAAAAAGATTGAGGTGGATAAATGGTAAAATGGTCTAAGTGAGTAGTACATACACCCTGTTGGGCACTGCAATTTATATTGTTAGTGATTGATCTTCTTAATATTTCTTAATATATTCATAACGTCTTAAAACTAAGGCATAAGTTTTAAAGTTCTAAATTTGGTCTTATGTTAAAAATATTAAAAAATTACGTGCGCACCATAGAGGCGCTGCACCGAATTATATGTATAAAGGAGACGTCACGATCACGTCTCGTTTCTATCAAATAGACTCCGCCCTCAGTATTCAGTAGTGGGCCGACGTAGCTCCCTTGTGGAACACCTATCCGTAGATGTTCGTTAGTGCACACTCAGACAAGATTGAAGTTTTGAGCCTTCCTTCACATTTTTTTCAATAACCATGTGTCACTATATGTCACGTGTCACCAAACTTGGTCATAATAATATTGTAATCCCTTATAAATATCGCAATACATAGTACGAGATAAATTAATGTAATTGTAATTACACATGTTTTACATCATGGGGACACAGGCTGCTTAATAGGTAAATGGGACAGTGAAACAAATATCATAATTTTCCAAGAACCTCTAATTAAAGTGTAATGTAATAAGACTACATAGTATCAATTACCCGGCCCCGCTCCCCGTCGTACCTTAGACAGCTTAGCGCTCATGAAACTGAAAAACATCGGCTTTGTTGAAACGTTCTTTGTCTCAAACGAGATACTTATCGGGCGTTTACTCGTTTACCTGTCGTCGGCCTTTTTAGTCTCCGCGAACAATGGACGCTGCGGCGGTTTTTATTTTAAGGCGCTTTTATTTATTTATTAAAATAATTCTAATTTGTAAAACCACGATAAAGATTCAATCAAAGATGAACGAACATATCTGTAGACGACGAGCTTGGCCGCAGTAGCTCAAACAGACAGATGTTTTGTAAACCTCCACAAAACAGCCGCAACGTCTGCCGTGTTTTTGTTTTAGCTGTCTCAAATTATTTATTGTTCCACTAACAAGATAGTCCCCCATAATGTTCTAACAAAACACTACTTACGCCCGTCCCCTGTAATAAATAAACCTAACCACTTGCGACATAATAACGCCGCTAAGAGACAAAAGAAGCGTAAACGGCGTTATTTAGGGCCGTTATACTTGTTGGGTTTCTGAAGTGCCCTTCTGTGGAGAGTCTCCAACTCTGAGAGCTAATCGATACAGCTCTTCAAATATTAAGTTAGGTGGAACTAGCTAAGGGCACAGCATAACAGTACAAACTGCGGGTTCAATACCTGCTAATTCAACACTTACATTTTCCCCCTGCCTGAATTAAATCTTCGGTTTTGACATTGTATTGAATTGTAACTATAGTATTATTTAATTTTAATTATGATTGCCATTCTTTTGCAGTGCCCTACAGGGTGCTTGTACTATTAACCTAGGCTAACATTAATATCTAAGCTGTACCTACAGCTAAGATGCATGTTGGTACATTACATACATGTGAGCAAAAATAAACAAATAAAATTATTTCAGAATTTGACGACCGATGTGGCGCGGTGGGCGAAAGTCTGCCTGCGACGCAGGAGGTTGCGGGTTCGATTCCCGCCTCGGGACAAATGTGTGTACAATCTGCAGACATTTGTTCAGGGTGTTCTGGTCGCTTTCTATGTATAATAAAAAATATCTATCTATTTATTGTATTCTATTAAGTATATCAGTTATCTAGTACCCATAACACAAGCTCTGCTTACCTTGGGACTAGATAATGCTGTGTGAATTTTCCGGTAGTTTTTTTTTTTTTTAATTTTTATTTTATTAAGTTATTTTTATAATAAAAAAATATGTAATGTATTATTATTGAGTAGGTACCTATATCAGTCATCTAGTACACAAAACACAAGCTCTGCTTAGCTTGGGGCTAGATGATGCTGTGTGTATTGTACATCATATTTATTATTATTACAATTGATTGTTTGCAACAGTCTGCAGTTAGCTCAATTGTTTCAATTGTAAATACTAGTTTTAGTTTCATTCTATTATTTGATTGTTATTTTCACTATATTATTTTATAATTACTAAGTAATTTGATAAGACCAACAAAAAACAAGAACATAAAAGTTCAATAAAGTAACAGTAAAAATAATTAAATTTAAATAATTGAAATACTACTTTTAAAATCATATCTACCGGCGGCGGCGGCGGCGGCAATATCTACAGCAGAAATATTAAACAAAAATTTTGACTATAAAGTACTCAGGTACTTACTACACACTTACTTCAAAACTATAATCAATAAATAAACAGGCAAATCGTGCCGAGGAGTCCTCCAGTGGAGGACGTGGCCTGTCAAAGCGTCGAGAGCTCATTGTGCCGAGTGCTTTGATCGATGTGGCCCCGAGCTAACTCCGGTTTTGTGACAAAGCGCTGCGTGGGATCGCTGCAAATGCTACTAATGCATGTACAAAACACGCCTTTTTTTTGGTTTTTAATAATTTTAATGTTAAGGACGATCACCATCGATCAAGGTTTTTGCCAACCCTTTGCTGACCTATGAAGAATGCAGTGTGATCAGATCAAGTATATTGTTTGTTGGAGTCCACTCAACGAATCCGACGACACCACCCGGCGGCGGTTTGGTGCGACATTTAAATGTGTGAATATAGTAGGCAGTCCAGACGACAGCGTTTTCGTCAGCCCGCTAACTTTAGTGCTTAGACTCCAATAAAATATTGTTGACTCATATATTATTAATCAGCAAAAATAATGAAACTACCTATCCTTCCTACGATGTGACTTCGAATCTTTAGAATATAAACATTTTAACGCCCGTAACGATTCACACCGTGTACCTGTAGCTAAAAATACTTTCGATGAGTTCACGTCAAAATAGGTTTATCTATTTGGCAGCTACGATGCCAAGTACACGATCAACTCAAAACACACCTCTTTTTGGGGCGGGGTTCAAAAAACCTGAATGGTAGAAGCTAAATTTAATTTCTTACTCTTAAAAATCTGTTTTCATACAAAAACAACATGGTCTTTTCAGTCGTGTATAATTTGTTTCTGTTGGTGTTCGCAACTGAGCCAAGAGCCATCAAAGAGTTATAATGAATGGAGCGAGGCCGACCCAGTCACGGCGACCGAGCTTGTTCATTTGCGCAGGTTCACACTTGGTTACCTTTTGGAGACACCCAATTTTCTTTTTTGACTTCATTACTGTTAAGTGTCGAAGCTGACGTAGAGAAGAAGAAGGCGATGTAGGTACCTATGTATGTATTGGAACACAGAATCATTTTTTTCAAAATTTGTTTATGTTGTTCGAGTAAATAAGGCTGTAAATGAGGAACAAAAAAGCTAAGGAATTTGAAAATGTATCATCAAATGTATCATGTTGTTCGCTCTTTCTGGAAGTAATAAAGCCTTTAACTCGTCTTTAATTAAAGCCAACGTTCTATAAAAAAACTCACAGAATGTCAATGTTATTTTCATCGTCATCCGAAAGCCCCAGAGACCGGCTTCACCCACTGTTAAACAAATTCGAAAATGTGAAAGCTCCCCGTCACCCCTCGCCGGGTATCGCAGTGTGAGCGGCACCGCAGCAGGCTTAATCACTATTTAATTATACTTGCCTCTCGGAAAGACGCGTTCGCGGCGATTACTCGCTGTTTCTGCACCTACCCTCTTGAGCGCCCTTTCGTGTTTATTATAATAATGCGTCAATGAATTTTCATGTTATGCTGATGAGGCCAATGTCAAAGAGCAGCCTTGTAATGGTTGGGCGAGAGACAGGAGCTGTACGCGCCTTGTAATGGTTGGGCGAGAGACAGGAGCTGTACGCGCCTTGTAATGGTTGGGCGAGAGACAGGAGCTGTACGCGCCTTGTAATGGTTGGGCGAGAGACAGGAGCTGTACGCGCCTTGTAATGGTTGGGCGAGAGACAGGAGCTGTACGCGCCTTGTAATGGTTGGGCGAGAGACAGGAGCTGTACGCGCCTTGTAATGGTTGGGCGAGAGACAGGAGCTGTACGCGCCTTGTAATGGTTGGGCGAGAGACAGGAGCTGTACGCGCCTTGTAATGGTTGGGCGAGAGACAGGAGCTGTACGCGCCTTGTAATGGTTGGGCGAGAGACAGGAGCTGTACGCGCCTTGTAATGGTTGGGCGAGAGACAGGAGCTGTACGCGCCTTGTAATGGTTGGGCGAGAGACAGGAGCTGTACGCGCCTTGTAATGGTTGGGCGAGAGACAGGAGCTGTACGCGCCTTGTAATGGTTGGGCGAGAGACAGGAGCTGTACGCGCCTTGTATTGGTTGGGCGAGAGACAGGAGCTGTACGCGCCTAGCTTGCTCAATTATAAATTGTGTCATTTGTTGCATTTGCAAACACAATTAGGCTTAACTTGATGTCTTTGTTCTATACTTTTTTCGCATACTTGATGTGATAATGTAAAATAAATAAATATTATTGGTCTAGCTACCAATACAATAGATTAGGAGTACCGCAGGGAAGTATTTTAGGACCATTTTTATTTTGATTTATAATAATGACATTCCTAATATTACTGACAATTTTGAAATTAATTTTCATAATCTATCAGATAATGGCACAATTTAATGGCTGAATAAGAATAATTTCAAGATCAACTTTGCCGAACAATTGCCGAAGTTCATCATCATCATCAGCCTATATGAGTCCACAGCTGGGCGCCTCCCCTAATGAGCGCTATAGCACCCTGTCTTCAGCTTGACGCATCCATTCCTGCAGCACTGCATCCAGCACTGCAATTGGAAGGCTCACATCAAGCATGTCTGTGACCAGCTAGATAGGTTTGTAGCAATAAAAAGCTTGAGACTACGAATTTCTACCGATGCAGCTCTTAAAGCGTACCACGGATACGTTACATCGACCTTTGCGTAGGGATTAATTCTGTGGGGAAACTCCACAGACGTAGAAAAGGCCTTCATAATACAAAAAACTAATGTGTGCGGACAATCTGTGGCGCTTGAAATACGAATAGCTTTGTTCAAGAAATGTAATATTCTTCCTTTACCATGCATGTACGTACATAACGGACATTAGCTTGTTTGTTATACAACATCCTCATCTATTTCAACATAATGTACATAAGATACATATTTTTATTACACGAAAACGGGTGTTTTCTGTGTATGAAAATACAAAAAAAAATGTATTGTATTTTAGGATAACGACCGATGTGGCGCGGCGAGTAAAGGTCCGCTGGGACGCATTAGGTTGCGGGTTCGATTCCCGTCTTGGGACAAATATTTGTACGATCTGCAAATATTTGTTCCGGGTGTTTTTACCATCACCAGCATCGTCAACCTTCAAGATATCAATCCACACGTACTCCAGAAAAGGCGTCCGTAGCCGAGACCGGTGAACATCTCACGATACTGTAGTCTCGGGGAAGGCTCATCAGCAGATGCGCTACGGCTTGATGATCATGATCAAATGTGCTGTGAATAATAAAACAAACAAACAGTACGCCCTGAGCCACCGAAATTTATTGTGATGCGGCCCAAATCCTTATTTATATGATAAAGCTATTATTCATTTAGGGCCTATTTAGGAGTTTCTCGAGCAGGGGTAGGTGTGGGAGATAGGGCGGGCTTTACAACTCACACGAGTTCAGGTGGAAGTTACACCTACACTGGTAACAAGCAACCACGCTACTTTATCCAACAGGTATTCGTTTTCTCACTCTAATAAATTAAATTAACGTAGAGTTATAAACTTACGTGTAATTGACAAATAGCCATTCCAGCAAACGCACCGTTTTTCTCAAAACTCCGTAATAATCCATTATATAGAGTTAAAAAAGTTTTAGAATCGTTTCTCGCCGGTCACATCTGGCGCGAATGTGTCCAACTTTTGATAAAGCCTTACTGCCAGAATAAATTGTCGAGAACGTTCAATTACTTTTTCATGTTCCACACAGGCTCGGCACTGCTCGCATGCAGTGTATTACACCTGACCTCGTTTTAAGGCTGTTATATATGATTTTGTGCGGACAGGACAATGGTTTTAAAAATAATACATCTTTTATTTATTAAACTTCGTTGTTCAGGGTCAGCTTATACATATTGCCTGAGACATATTTTTGAAATCCGTTCATAATAATAAAGTCTATCTGAGTATACATAAAGAGTGCTCGGCAGACCGTGTGCTGTATGATAGCAGGGGCTAGGGAAGGTGGAACCAATTACAATAGCAATGGCGACTTTTCCCCCTGAAAAGCTTCTCTTTTATTAGTAAGATATTTGTTAAACCTTTTACGATGTTTTTGGAAATTTGAATAGTTAAGTGCTGTAACATTATTTGTTGTTATTTGCATGTGTATTAAATATTATTTATCGGGTATTTATTGCGAAGCTTTGTTTTTTTTTTCGATACGTTTCTATCGCGTTACAGCAAATTTGGTCACGGATTGACTGGATGTAGGTACTCGGAGTTACAGCCGAGAATTCGTCTACAGAATCAGAAATATCCAAGTTTACATTACGACACTCTACACTGACGGTGTCCGACTGCAGTACAGTTGGATCACGAGGCACACACGCCTTGACTACATACAATACATACTACTTAAAATACATAAACATAACAACATAAACTTAAATTTAGCTGAGAGGCTTTAAAAGGGCTAAAAAGCCGCCAAGCAATTTGCACTTGGTTCCATATGGCCCACGTTCTACCCAATACCCTGTATATTGGGAAACCTACAAAAAAAAAAATCATATAAATTGGATTCTCTTATTGTATCTGTACTTAGTACATAAAATAAGAGAATCAAAATGGTACCTAACAAATAATATAATTTCTCTTGTAAATAGTTTCGTTACTGGCTCGAACGTAAGTTTTAGAAGATCTAGACGAACACCTGGACCTGGTAGTCGAGCCCGTCGCCGCGCTCGCTCTTGATCCGAATATTCACGAAGGAGAAGCCGACTCCACCCGAAGTCAAGGTCACCTTTGCCTTGGACTGGTCGCGGTCCACTGCCCATATACCCTGAAAATAAGGTACCAGTATATTTAACGAAGACCCTCTGCATTACTCTATATTTCAACAACTTCATAATCATGTGAGTTTTTAATCCAACAAACTAAAGTTTAGTACCCAATGATTGAAATTTTTTTCAAAAAACTTTAAAAAATTAACTATTCAAAGTGGTTCATTAAAAAATCGTCATCATACTCTGCACAAAAAACAAAACTTTCGCGGTTTTTCTACTACAGTTGAGCAACGAATTCGTCAAACCTAACAAACATAATCCCTGAAATATAAAAACCAACCTAATCTATTGTTTGCCAATGTCACAGACACTACGTAGAACATCTCTTTTGGCAAATGAATATCGTTATCTTTATCTGGTGGAAAGGCCCCAGCGGCACGTCATCATGATACGAGTCTTACAACAGGTACTTATTCATAGTTTAATGTGTCCTACATGCAATTTAGGGTCATGTTCTAAAAATAGACAAACCCTGATAGCCCTCGTGCTATTGTCACTATAGAAGACGTTCTTGGTCCTCGTCTTCAGCGGCACAGCACTCAACTTCACATTCTCCGAGTAGACCAGCTGGCCGTTCATAGAGGAGCCCACTTGCAGGTTCACCGCGTGAGAGTTTTGCCAGCCCACACAGAGCACCAGCATTAACAGCACAGCAAATGATGACGGCGACATCTTTCACTTTCAAATGACTGGAACAGATCAAAATATCAACTTGACTCCAAAACAAACGGACGTTTGGTGGCTAAGATTTGCCTAACTATACTTCCGGTCGCTGCGACACGTCAGTAGATTTTTTCCAATTGTTATAATATTTACGTTTAAAAACAAGTATCATTGAGTTGTCCGGTCGAATGAAGATGTGAAACATTGTGGCATGTTGTAAGTATAGAAATCGATATCTTGTTTTGTAGAAAAGGCACTTGAGAGATGAGTCAATCGATGTTTATCGGCATCTTGAGTGAAAGCTGGGTGGATAAACATTGATAAAGAGATAAGGGCGACTCTCCCTGTCCATTATGTTCAGTGGCAATGTGAGATATTACACATATATATATAGATGTCTTTGACTATTGATCTACGAATATAATAGATCAATGTATAAGACACGTCTGTAACATCAGGTTACGTTACTTATATTTCAGCTGCAACTAATTATTGTGAAAATTATTTTTAACTTTTTAAGCTTCATCGTTTTCTTATCTTCATACAAAATCTTATGTTTTCGTCCTCCTTCCAAATAAGTAAATCATATAAAAATAAACGGGTAAATAATTCTCAAAGCCGCTTTATTCATGTTATAGCTATATTTAAACCCATTAGAATCTAGCAACTAACAAAATTGGGCAGCGAGTGTATGAAACTGAACCGTTATTATAATTCAGTGTTTGTGCGCGTGAGTGGTCGCTTATATCAGGATTATGAAGCAGTAAACAACGACGGTAATCAGGTCACAGTGGCGGGAGGGACATCACACTGCTTGCTGGGAATATGAACTGTGAAGTATGAACAAGTCAGTATGCTAAGTATGAAAAAGAGCTTTAGGATTTCTCGGCATAGTAAGAAATTTTATACGAGGGTTACACGCAGGTCCATTGGCCTTGTTATTTTCAAATTGACCCTATGTTTTCTCCTCTATCTCAAAGTTGTATAAAACAGGGCATGTCCTTCAAACTAGTAAAGAAGCTAGTGCTAGTCCCTGCCTGGGGTAGTACCAAATATATTTTTTTCATCATTTTTTCATAATCATCATCCACTAGTAGATCTTGATAAAAAGTCTGCTCTTTGTGGCTTGTGATAATATCGCTCTCTTATTAATTTTATCTCTCAGCTATAATGTAAGCTATGGAAATGCAAGGTAACTCGCGTATTGGTCACTACCAGCGAAGCGTGTGAGAAGCGCAAGAGCCCGCGATCCATAAACCATGACGAACTGCAAATGGCAATACTATACCATGATAAGTTCTACAGCTGGCGGGAGACTTGATAAGCCTTTAATTTGATAATTCAGGAGTCAGAGTTAGTGATGATGTTGCTTTGATGAGTGAATGTAACAGAAAATGCCACTGATCCGTATAATGAGTCCTCTGAGTACGAAGCGCAGGTACTTGCTTATTGAATGTCAACTAGATGTTTGTGTGGTAACTGGGTATGGTGGTCGATGCGCGGCGGGCGGCGGGCGGCGGGCGGCGGGCTCCGGCCGCGGGTGTTGACTCTCGTCCGTTGAATATGCAGTCGGCTGGGCGTGGACTAAACTCTTGTAAGCCTTTGTTTGGCCCGATATTGGATCCGTTATCCTTTGATGGGCGAATATTCACATTGTTTGCCGCCGCCCGCCGCCGCCCGTGCGTGTCGCTTTAACTTCCAAATGAGTTTTCAAGTGGATTTTGGAAATTATTTGGGAAAGTTTGATTGTGTCGCAGGATGGGTTAATTGGGTTCGATTTTGTACCTTTCAGGTGGTTATTTACAAGGCCATCTGTTTTTATTAAACAACTTCCTGTTATGGGGGAAGTTGTTGCTTTTCAAATAACCTGATGGGTTTTGTTATTCAACTGTGTAACAACAGATTTCCCAAATTTTTTGTCGAATTTTGATGATAACTTAAATTGGTATTCCTATTTATATCCATAGTTAGTAGTTATATATCCATAGTAAATTAATATTAAATACTAGGTTTGTTGGTACATTTATTACCTACTATCATTTGTAGAATATTTAGATTATTTCGTTATGGATACCTTGACTTGCCAAGTAAAACCTATACCATCCAAGTTAATCAAGTTGTTGATTTATATTCTGGCATACTTTATACAACTATTTTCAAACGCCATCAGTATAATAATAACACACGAAAGTCAAAATGGCCGTCCAATCAACGTAATGTCGATCCTGCACCGCTCTGAACAGCGAACAATTTTCATTATCAAAAACTTTCTCTCGAAGTGTTCAGTGACTAAGTACTAAGTAATTCGCAGTAAGTTCGCGTCCAGTTTGTGTATCACTCCATTGTTAATGGGTATTTGATTGCTGTAAGTGTCTCCAGAGAGAGCAGGTACTTGGCACTTGCTTATCTTAGCTTTTCTTCAAAAGGAGATACTAGCCTGATCCATGCTCTTATAGCATGGACAACAACGGCATGGGAGTTTATGAATGAAGACACGTGTCGGCGCTCGCATGATGTTTCAACTGAATTACTTTTTTTACCAACTACAGGAAGAGGTTCTATGTTCGTCTGTATGTATTTTTTATGTATGTTCGTCGATGTCTAAAACAATTGCGAATCGATTTGAAAATTTACTTGCTATTGTACAGAGTAGGTCTCGAAATAGTTTCAATAAAAAATATTTCTATGGGCCTTGTATTTATCCCGCCAAGCTTAAAAAATAACATAAATCTTCAGAAAAATCACGACCAGCTTCAAAAAAAAAAAAAAATTAAAAAGAAATTAAAATCGTGATAATTCACCAATCACAATAAGGTTTTGATTATTATTTCCTTGTTGTATTAAGGTTGATTTTGAAGTGGTCTCATAAAAGTTTGATACTCGAGAAATTGTTATTGTGTGTCGTAAAACGTATCTAAAACATTATCTTATGATAATTTTCACAAGTGGTTTCCGTGGCAACGGGCGTAAACAAACTAAATTAAAGTTGCCTCTTGAAAAATGAGAGCATTATCGATGTGTTCGGGGCTTCATACTACTTCCTAACCCATGTTCATTAGTCAGGAGTACGAAATCTTTTAGTTTTTTAGAACACGTTGTTCGGAACTTCTGTGCAGTGTAAAACAGGTATCATTTTAAATTAATAAATGTTGACAAAGTTCCGCTAATCCGATAGCGCGTTTATTACTATATATTCAGGGAAATAGTCTCGAGTCTATTTCTGTACAGTTGCTTGTTTGAAGAATAACAAAGGTCGCAAGGAGTCGCAAGTGCTGAGGAGCTGCTCCTGAGCCCATGTTACTTATCAGACCACTTGTTTTATGAAATTCCAATGCTAAAAGTTTATTTTAAATGTCAATTTTGTTTTATTATAGTGGTTTCAGTAAATTCCCGAGTTGTTCTCAACTCGTCCCAATTTGGGCCAAATCCAGTGGGACGAGTCAAGAAACTGAAATTTTATGCTATACAATTAATTTGGTTTGCGAAACTCCAATTCAATAGGAGAATTTTTATCAAACTTATTATCTGAAATAATTAACCACCGTACTCGTAATATTCTTTGCATTAAAAGTTGGAAATACCAAATGTTATACAATTTTGGTTTTGGCCCTCCTCATCAGTCGGGCCTACATTATACATACAATTCACTGACATTTCCAACGATCAAGTGTCGGTTACGTAGCTGTCATTCATGAACTATAAACCCGTCCCAGCATACGTGTATTTAATAATTTCACTACACACAGGAGTAAATGAAGTATCATCCCGGGAAAATAAATCGCGGATAATGAATAAAGTTTAATCGTAAATCCCGCGTTTACACCGATAGCGCTGATAGCTGGACTAACGGTAACGTCCGCGGCGGGTGTGTGTGTGCTGGAGGGCGAATGTGCTTTACAGCGATAGCGCTGATAGCTGGACTAACGGTAACGTCCGCGGCGGGTGTGTGTGTGCTGGAGAGCGAATGTGCTTTACAGCGATAGCGCTGATAGCTGGACTAACGGTAACGTCCGCGGCGGGTGTGTGTGTGCTGGAGGGCGAATGTGCTTTACAGCGATAGCGCTGATAGCTGGACTAACGGTAACGTCCGCGGCGGGTGTGTGTGTGCTGGAGGGCGAATGTGCTTTACAGCGATAGCGCTGATAGCTGGACTAACGGTAACGTCCGCGGCGGGTGTGTGTGTGCTGGAGGGCGAATGTGCTTTACAGCGATAGCGCTGATAGCTGGACTAACGGTAACGTCCGCGGCGGGTGTGTGTGTGCTGGAGGGCGAATGTGCTTTACAGCGATAGCGCTGATAGCTGGACTAACGGTAACGTCCGCGGCGGGTCTGTGTGTGCTGGAGGGCGAATGTGCTTTACAGCGATAGCGCTGATAGCTGGACTAACGGTAACGTCCGCGGCGGGTGTGTGTGTGCTGGAGGGCGAATGTGCTTTACAGCGATAGCGCTGATAGCTGGACTAACGGTAACGTCCGCGGCGGGTGTGTGTGTGCTGGAGGGCGAATGTGCTTTACAGCGATAGCGCTGATAGCTGGACTAACGGTAACGTCCGCGGCGGGTGTGTGTGTGCTGGAGGGCGAATGTGCTTTACAGCGATAGCGCTGATAGCTGGACTAACGGTAACGTCCGCGGCGTGTGTGTGTGTGTGTGTGTGTGTGTGCTGGAGGGCGAATGTGCTTTACAGCGCATCTACATTTTGAATGCAGGTTAATGTATCAGTTTTGCATACACGCACTACTACTTATGAAACTGTGAAAACATTGAAACCGATTTCGTAACCTTTCCTACCGGCCGTTCATCTGGCTCTGCTCCTGGGTGAGGAGTGCTGCTAGGTCGACGTCCATCGTCTTAGCTGTATGATGCAGCAGATAACACCAACAACAACCTGCACTGTCGATCAAAATCAGACCTTAGCTCCCCTTGATAAGAACACGTTTAGGATGCTGCTATCTATGTCCAATTGACGGGTTTGAAACATCGATCACCATTACTAGAAATTTGTCAATTTAACTACCATCCGAGATATACGTGTTCCAGTAGAGAAAAGGTTTAACGCATGGCTAGGAGCGTCAAATTATCAACATCCAATATAACGAACGAATTTTCAGCAGAATTTACAAACTAAAATCACGCTTCTTATATCTGTTCCAATAAAAGATTTCGTACACTCGAATACAAATTCGAATATGAAAGACACTTCAGTGAAATCAGCGCATCCAGAACCAAAAAGCGCGTCGTTTTTAAAAAAATATCCGTCGAGACAAAGAACCAGCTACACTCGCGAGCGCACAATTGTCCTTACATCTTACATTTCTGCATCATATTCGTCGCAATGAAAAGTAAAAACATTGCAGAGAAACATTCGCATCCTGAACTCGACCGTACCGCCCTCGGCTTACGGTACAAATTCACTCTTGTTAATAATTCTGTGAATTCAAATGCAGAGAAAGACGAGAGTGGCTGAATTGAGGGAGAAGCCAAGTGCGGAATAAAAGTGACGGACGGAACTGGGATGGAATAAAGTGAGGGACGGAACTGGGATGGAACACAGGAGCGCCAAGACAAGCTCCGATTGCCCGTCGATTTGTCACTGCTTATTAATAAATTGGTGACGATCAGTTACTAGTTCAGATAGAAAGCAACTGCATTCTCACAGACCGAGCTCGGTCAATTAACGCCACTATTTTTACCGACTTCAGAAGGAGGTTCTATGCTCGGCTCTATATATTTTTTGTATGTTCGTGATTTCTCCGTTAGTTAAGGTCGATATTTTACTGAGAATGATCCCGAATCGGACCCATAAAAAATACCTGAGGGATTCGTGTTTATCCCGCCAAGCCTTAAAGCACAATAGATTTGAAAAGTCACGACTAGGAGTCACACGAAGTTGTAACTACAAGAACTTTGGTTATATCTTCGCCAATTCTGAATACATTATGATGTTTTTTTCGTTGATGGTCCCACAAAAGTTTGATCATACAGAAATTGACATAGGTAATATGCGCCGTAAAACGTATCTAAAACATCATCACATGTAACTCACAACTCATAATAACAACTCGCAATAACTCACAATCGGTAGCAAATGGTTTCCACAGCAACGGGCGTGAACAAGAGGTCTTTTCATTCGTCGTTTCATCCATGTGTCATCCATCACTCATCTCATCACACTAAATTGGACTCGAATTTTAACTAGATGTCGCCACTTGAGCGATATAAAAGTGTTTCTCAATTCCAAACTTATTTGCACTATTTAGGAATATTAAGTCGGTTTATAGTTTTGTCTAATTAGGGTTTTAAGAGATGGAAGTAAATTGATAATGTTAGGATAAATTATTGACTACTATTATTATTGATATACTTAGTTCATTTTATTATGAAAAAAAAAATATGGTAGAGAAAGTGAAAAGTGTCAGTTTGACTACCTCTGTAGCGCAATGGGCAAAGGTGCGCCTGTGACGCAGGAGGTTGCGGGTTCGACTCCCGCCTCGGGACAAATGTCTGTAGGATCTGTAGATAGTACTTGTTACGGCCCGTAACAAATACTATCTGTTACGGGTGTTCTGGTTGTTGTCTATGTAGTATAGTAAAAAAATATGTTTCTGTGTATTGTATTACCTATACTATGTATCAGTATGTATAGTTATCTAGTACCCATAACACAAGCTCTGCTTAGCTTGGGGCTAGATAATGCTGTGTGGATTGTTGAACATTATTTTATTTAGGTATAGGTCGTGTTCTCCAATAACCGCTTTGTAAACAAAATAAGAAGATTGTACCCACAGTGGACCGGTTTGTCGGAGCAACTCTTGGATCTTTAGGCGAACTCCCCGGAGGAGTAGTTATCTAAGTTGATTGTCCCACGACGCGCTCAGCCGCGCGGAAAAACACGACAGCCCAGTCTGTTCCAAACTAAACAACTAGGTACGTCTGTACGTACCCTACGCTAATAAGCTTAAAAGCTAATATTGTGCCTGTGTGTGTCCTAAGCCGATAATTTCCCCTTGACATCGGCCCACTCTGATGTTTCGAAAAGAAATTGTAACTTCTTTCTTTTCGCAACTTATGAAGGACTATGCTCGAGACAAAAAAATTAAACATTGGACTAAATATACTTAAACAACAAAAAATAAAATAATAACCTACATAATATACGTTATTCAAGGTTACAGTGGGCGTGATGCTCTCAAGGGCATCGTCGGCCCCGAGGTTAAAATGAATATATTTGACAGTTTTAGAAAAACTGAAAAAAAGGTACAAGAGACAACGGGACTTTTCAAAACTCTTTGCAGAGCTCAAGACAAAGCCAAACAGTTGACTAGCCTTAGATATAATTCTATTTGATATATTGCCAAATGTATAGTTGAAAGCTAAAGATCTAATGTAAGCCTGAGTTAGATGATATATTGGAAGTGAGCTATAGGATATGCCGGACACAATTCCTAAGGAAAATTAAATACCTCATGTAACGCAGTTCAATAAATAAGCGGCCACACTTCAGTTTGAAGCACTGCACATTGATTACCGGTAACGAGTTCAGGATCAGTTCAGGTGAAACTGATTAAAATTATATTCTCTTCAGTGATAAGACCCTCAAATTTATCGAACACTATAACAATAGGAATAAAGCTGAAAGTCGTGAGTTACCCGCAAGTGGTCACGCGCGCCCCAGACAGACGCATGCGAGCTACGTGACCCCCGGCCACGCGAGCTGTCCGCTTTATAGTCTCCCGGTATGGATGGCTCTAGGATGGTCCTTGAATACTGACAGGATTTTATTTGATTTTAAAGTCATAACTTCTTCGCAAAGAATTTGCAAAATTTTCCGTCACCTTGAGCAAAAGCCTTGATATAAAATAACGTTACAATATAAAATTAAATATTATGTTAAACATAAAAAAATATCAATTGAGCAAACAAGCCCTGCTATCTGTTTCCAAGCTATCGGTATCTTAGTAACCTGCCCGCGTTGCCACTAAATCTTTGGAGACCTCGCTTTATATTCAGGCAATCGATGGCAGTTGTAAAGGCGACTGCTGAGCGGAATCAGAATTTTAAATATATTGATTCCCTTATGAATGAAGGAGTACTGATCAAATATTAAGGAGGGCTTCAGACGGACAGCGCAGACGCTATGTACCAGTGTCCGTGTTCAGTCTAAAGCACGCTATAATAAATTGAGACTTTTGAGTTTAATGGTAGTTAAATTTATTTTACTTTATCAAAGCAAAATAAACCCGTCGCTAATAGCTACTTAGGTAGGTCAGAATTAACTGTACATACATCATGTAGCACAGTAGCATGATTTGATGCCAACCGGATTTCAGACTAGCAAGGCGCCCTGTTTGTACGTCAATGTTTGGCCGCGTGGCTGGGGCGGGTTGTTTACCAAGTATTGTTATGGAATACCCAATACCTATAATTCAACGGAGGAAGGACATGTATTTATTATCCTCATCATCAACTGTTGCTTCCCCACTGATGTTCATACGCCTATTTCCTATCATGTTTGCTATTCGCACTGGTTCTTTTCGCCAGTTTATTTTGACTTATTAAAAAGATAGGATTCAGGAATTTAGGCCTGACTCAACCTCTTTATAAATTTATGTATAAGGCCAAATTTACAGCTCTAGAAGACAGGGAAGTTCGTGTCCACGTATCTCGTCTGCCAGCCACGTAGCTGGCGTGTTTTTTCCAATTGGCCAGAGCAGCTGAGGCTGTAAAAAGAGGACGTGACCGCGCGGGGGCGCCACCGTCACCGAATCAATCATGCGGGAACGTTCATCACAAGTGGTTTATTAAATTTTTAAGCTGAAGTTTACAGATAGTGGACTTTCTTCTTTTAATGATCATAAGATCTTCAAAACTTCTAATCATCTTGGAAAATTATATAGGAGGAGCTTTCTAGTATAGTATTGTTATGTATGTAATATGTATCTTTTTTTTTTGATATTTTTTTTAACTGGTTCTCTAAATGTGCTCTACCAACTCGTATTAGTCTTATATCATTTTCTCCAAATCTAGATTGCCTGAAAGAAATCGCTTTCAGCGATAAGGCCGCACTGGTAATTGCACTGGTTATGTTATAATTTAGATATTAGGATTATTTAAGTTATGTTTTAAGTGCAATAAAATTCATTAATTTATTCTTGCTAAGCCATTATGTAGATCGAGATTAGTTTTTACACTTTGATGCGTTTTTGTTTTCTATTTTCAAAACACACGCACTCCATTTTCAGACAACCTTCTAATAAACTACTTAAATGCAGTTAGTTTAAGCAAGATTGCACAACATCGCCTCGCATCACATCTATATAATATTCCATCCTTTCCGTCATTTCTTGTGAAAGTTTCAGGAGTTGGTCTCTAAATATTCGTGAAAGGGCCCGCCGTCATTCGTATTCCGGCACGCACGCGGAGCTCGCAGCCACTCGCACTACGTTACGGGGAATTTCAAATGCACTCCTGGTTTAGACAAAATTTACCTTTTGACGTTTCTCAAGTCTCGGCTAGAAAGGTTACAGATAAAAATATACTTCAGCGAGCGACTTTGTAGGTATTTTCTCTTGAAAAAAATCTTGAATTTAACGTTAGTCCTACTTTATGGTCATACATTAAGATCTCGTATGGTGCCCGAGCGAGCGGAACAAATAAATGAACTGACCAAGATCAATAACAATTCTTTGCACAAAGGATCAAAATTCCAATAATAATCGAGCAGAAATATTTCTGGCAGTCGTGCCGACCGCGAAATTGTAAAATATAGCAAACGTTATTTCGACCCGAAGGTGGATTATTGCGGTAACGAGAAATATCCAACTGACATTGCGAGCGGATGCACGTAGACCGATCTCTATGCACTTAGTGCTGGGATCTTACAGCGCAGGGAGAAAACAACCTTAGCGCCGCTAGCCCTGCAAACGAAAATATACTCTACGAATAAAACGAAAAAGCTGAAGACGTATTAAATGATTCCGATATTACTGTTTCTAACATCAGCGCTTTAGAACGATGTAAAATATAGAAAGCAGCGGTAAATTCTAGATCTTATTGAAATAGACGTAAGGATGAGTTTGGAAGGAATTGTTAGAATTATATATATAGGGTGAAAATGAGGTATAGAACGGAACAGCATTTGTAGACTAAACTGCGGGATGGCAGCGAGACAGGCTGAATGCGATGTAAGTAAAGGAATTCTTTTTATTTTTCAATTAAGTCTAATGAAATCTACGACCGCGCGGATACGGGCGGATGTTTGCGCTCAACCAACCACGGCTTCATTTCATACCTTTCCGATGTCGAATTATTTAGTTTTTGGTAATTTGTCATTAGGTTTGGAAAGTTCTCAAAATGTTTTACTACTGTATTATTTCATATTTTTTAAGGTTCGTACCGTATTGTGTTTTGGTAGCTTAACTCGTTGCTTATGTTGCAAGTTTCATTTGCCGAATCAGAAAGACAAGAAACCGCAAGTGCTGCAGATGCCTCAGGCGCCTCCTGTGTCAGCGACAACAGCACAGTATCAATCATATCCACCCCTGGATATTCATTAAAATTCCTGAAATCTAGCGAATACGATAGGTAGGTAGTATTCTATGTAGATAAGTTGAGGTTGAGTCCAGCCGCGCTCGAAGCCACTTCGGTCGACAGACCAGACCTACCCAGGTTTATAATAAACGTCCATCAACGTCCAGTGAACTTAGCCGTCAAATCTCTTTGATACAGATTCTCCGAGTCAGAAAGGAAGATCTGCAAAATGCAGCTGATTTTGCTAAAACTAGAATTCTTGCGTCGTCATTGGAAGCTATAAAATGGCTCTGTGCTGTAAGCATGGTGCATGGTGTTCTTGTGCAAGCGATCTTTGATAACACTTTTTAAATCGAACATTTTTGAGAGGAAGGATACGGTCCGTTCACATTTTTTGACAACATCGAGGATAATATCGAGCTGGGCATGTACAATTGTACCGGCGGCCGTCAAATACAAACGACGTGTCCGATGACTTGGTCAATATCTGGATAGATCAAAATCGTTTAGGTAGTTTAGTGTCACAACATTTATAAAAATTAAAAAACAGCCTCCACTCACACTCGCTGACAGCTCGTTTCGACAAGAAACTCATGCCAAGGGCACCGCTTAGGTGATTTTGTATGCAAAGTAATCTTTGCGAGTTCTCTCGTTTTATTTCGGGTAATATTCCGCGATATTGTGGCTTTTAGACTCTTATAAGATGTTTGACAAAGGAAACGCTGGAGATTACCTTTTATGTTGATAATACTTAGGGAAGATACCGCATACACAATTAACGGATACAAACATAAAGAACTATGTTTATATTTGTAAGAGGCCTTTTGTTTGACTTCAAATTGGGGACTGCTTCGATTTCTGCGCATAATTTTGGTGATTGATGACATATAAACCAACTTTTCGTCATTTGGGGGAGGCCTATGTCCAGCTGTGGACGTATACGGGCTGATGATGATGATGAAACACAACACAACTCTTTAAGAAGAAGAAAGAAGATTTTTTTTTATTTTTACCCAAAAATACAAAAAAAAAACAGACTTACATACTAGCTAGGTACTATTGTTAAAGTTAAAACTATACAAAGAACAAGAAAAACGAATTAAAAAATTATAATATTAATAAAGATAGGGTAAAAATGGGTCCCCACCTCTGCATGTGTAGCATTTGGCCAAGTCCAATGCTACGCTGGTTTTCAGGAGGAGCCCCGGACTTCTTTAACTCTACATCTTTTGCTTGTCAATCCAAAATTATAGCAATAGGCTACTTCTAAGGTTTTTATTTATTATAGTACTCTGGGTAATTTCTAAGAAATTAATAAATCCCAAAAATTTACGATCTCGACGGGATTCGAACCCGCACCTTCCCCTTCAGCGCAGGGTTGCTCTTTTTCCAATTAAGCTACGTGATCTTATCTAGTCGACCCATATATAATAGGCTACTTGACTACTACTGGGAAATAATTGTAACGCATTGTTTGATAAAAATAATGCAAAGTTGTTTCTTCAAGGCCAGTCGTATTAGTTATAAAAACGAATTTTTAAGTTTGAATAAAATAATGGCGCACCAAAACGATAATCTCTGCCATGGCTCCCCGGTAACATGACTCGATGACGTCACACCTTACACTCTGTGATACGTGTGACGTCACCAGCGATGCAACCATGCAGAGCGTTTTCGGTCACGTGATCATATAATAATAATAAAATTTCTTTCCAGAAAGCTTATATGAACACCTCTAAGAACTTAACATTACATATTTAAGACTTCAGTGCTGCAGTGGTGACAATTTTAGGTGGTTCTGAAGGTTAACAATGACCCCCGCACTAGGCTAGGCCTGTTTCGCGGGGTATCGAAAACATAGTTTGTGTGCCATCTTAAACGGAAAAAAGTGTAATTTCAATGCCGTTTTTTACCTAAATTAGGCATATTTTTAATAAAAATCACCAGATTACGCTTTGTTACAATGTCACAATTTGCAACTTATTTGCAATGTAGTCAAATACCCTAATAATGTTTTCACCTTCACAGATTTTCCTTCGCATGTTCAGTTTTAAATCCAAAATGAGCCTTACATTCAGTAGAGATATGAGGCACAATGCTCTCTTGCCTCAAACGAGCCGCTTCGTTCCGCCTCGCTGGTCGCCTCACTCGGCGCCGCCTCATCAATTACCGATTCAATAATTCTGGCAGTAGGCTAGTTTGACTCTATGTCCTTAGTGGCTCAGATAGTGAGCCAAGCTGGCCCCCTGGACATGAAACGTCATTCAAGCTATTCAAATCCTAAAGATTTACGTTCATTAAAACTTGGATTCTAAAACGTCTTTTTTAAGTTAATGCCACCGTTGAAAATGTATAGAGACGAATATTCTATAGCTTCATAACACTAAGAGGTATATCAAGAACTGAACAATCAAGAGAATCTCTCAATACCGCACACAATTGCGAAGCTCGGCCCGATCAATACGGCCTGCAGCTAAATAGACAATGCCTAAACAGTCGGTTAAACCATCGCTAAACATTAGCGAAACTTAGTTTACGTCGCCAGTACCTACTACTGCATACATAATGCATATCGGCCTCTCGTGCCGAGCATCATCGCACCGTTACGATTCATTTCACACGACATTCATAGACACTCACTGACCATCGATGGTTTTGTTTGAGAGTTTAGTTTAGCAGTGGTGAAAAAAAGCAATGGATGCGTAGAGAAGCGATGGGGTTGCTTGTTGAAAGTGCACTGGTGCGGATTTAGGGAAGCGCTCAGTTTGAAAGCAATAACTGGAGTGTGCATTGACGAACGCGTCTAGTGTCAGCCTCTTAACTAAGATCGTTCTGAATGTCTCTTTGTGTCGGAGTCAGTTTCTTGTAGATTTATTGTCGGGGAAATTGGATCTTTTTGAGTTAGCTTTTTGTTTTGTTTTGTGAGTTAGGTACAAGATGGTTGACTGTTTGTTGAGAAAATTTATTTGACTACGTGATGAGACTGGGGATCCGTAGATTGAAGGTTATTTGCAATAGTCGCTTGTCTGGACCTCGCGCCCCGCGCCGCGCCCCGAGCGGCTATAAGCGTTAAGTGCCCTCTGCAAGAATATATAATTGACATCTTGCTGGAGGAATAATTCCTGAATCACATTAAAGATTCCATTAATCCCGCGCATCGGCATACCTTCATATTGGATTATTATTGGATTGATTTAAGGCCATAAACCCGAGGCGCGGATAACCCAATTATAACGAAATTGTTGAAACAGACCCTCGAAAATTCCAAGCGGTGCTTTTAATTTTGTTCTCTTTTTTTACGAAAAACGTTTTAGCTTACCTACCTACTTAATCGATTGACTCGGTGCAGGATCTGAATATCTACATTGTAAATAACTGTGGCTAATAAACAATGTATTTCAAGAAATCTCCAAAAAGAAGTTCAGTTTTGAACAATGATCCAACTAGGCATTCACCAAATAACTCGTAGCCCCGTACCACCATACCTCGTAGCTCTGCTACGGCGTAGCAGTGTGTGGTGACGTAGCTCGTAGGCCGTAGCGGCGGTGATCGTAGGCGTAGCAATCAAAATTCTGTCGCTAGGCAAGCCCGGCCGCGACCAGTCAAAATTTATTATTGCACGGCGCGTTCACACTGCAGCGATTGTTTTACAAGGCTTACCTGCTGGCGGGTATGGAGTGCCGGCTTAGTGTGAACTCGACTCTATCGCGACACGGTGGAGATCAGAATTGAGTGATTTATCAAGAGGTCATTGGCGTCAGCTCACTTGTTAAGTGGGCCAGGTTATTTTCTGATCAACGGTTGTAAAATTGCGAGGCTAAATTTGTTGCAGGAATGTTGGACGTAGGGATTTTGCTATATTTTTTACCGCCGTGGAAAACGTATGAAGTTAACCTTTTCTGAATAAAATAAATAATGCTGAAGTATCCACACAACATTATCTAGCCCCAAGCTAAGCAGAGCTTGTGTTATGGGTACTAGATAACAGATATACATAATTTTACAATACAATGTCTGTATATCCTATCTACGTTGTCAATAAAAGAATATTTTATCATAATTACTGATTGTTCTTTTCAACCTTAAAACGCAGAGACAAGCATATACTAAGTTGTAAATGGCTACCTCTTTGTTTTTAGAATATCTCACCATCAAATTGTGTCTGTAGAATGAGCTCCGATAAGTTGTAAGACACTTTGTTAGGAGTTAGTATTATTGTGAGTAGAGACATAACTAACATCTGTACATCAGTCCGAAGCTGTCCCCTAGCCCGTCGCACGGTCCGCTGCAGCACTCACGGAGTCCGAAGCTGTCCCCTAGCCCGTCGCACGGTCCGCTGCAGCACTCACGGAGTCCGAAGCTGTCCCCTAGCCCGTCGCACGGTCCGCTGCAGCACTCACGGAGTCCGAAGCTGTCCCCTAGCCCGTCGCACGTTCCGCTGCAGCACTCACGGAGTCCGAAGCTGTCCCCTAGCCCGTCGCACGGTCCGCTGCAGCACTCACGGAGTCCGAAGCTGTCCCCTAGCCCGTCGCACGGTCCGCTGCAGCACTCACGGAGTCCGAAGCTGTCCCCTAGCCCGTCGCACGGTCCGCTGCAGCACTCACGGAGTCCGAAGCTGTCCCCTAGCCCGTCGCACGGTCCGCTGCAGCACTCACGGAGTCCGAAGCTGTCCCCTAGCCCGTCGCACGGTCCGCTGCAGCACTCACGGAGTCCGAAGCTGTCCCCTAGCCCGTCGCACGGTCCGCTGCAGCACTCACGGAGTCCGAAGCTGTCCCCTAGCCCGTCGCACGGTCCGCTGCAGCACTCACGGAGTCCGAAGCTGTCCCCTAGCCCGTCGCACGGTCCGCTGCAGCACTCACGGAGTCCGAAGCTGTCCCCTAGCCCGTCGCACGGTCCGCTGCAGCACTCACGGAGTCCGAAGCTGTCCCCTAGCCCGTCGCACGGTCCGCTGCAGCACTCACGGAGTCCGAAGCTGTCCCCTAGCCCGTCGCACGGTCCGCTGCAGCACTCACGGAGTCCGAAGCTGTCCCCTAGCCCGTCGCACGGTCCGCTGCAGCACTCACGGAGTCCGAAGCTGTCCCCTAGCCCGTCGCACGGTCCGCTGCAGCACTCACGGAGTCCGAAGCTGTCCCCTAGCCCGTCGCACGGTCCGCTGCAGCACTCACGGAGTCCGAAGCTGTCCCCTAGCCCGTCGCACGGTCCGCTGCAGCACTCACGGAGTCCGAAGCTGTCCCCTAGCCCGTCGCACGGTCCGCTGCAGCACTCACGGAGTCCGAAGCTGTCCCCTAGCCCGTCGCACGGTCCGCTGCAGCACTCACGGAGTCCGAAGCTGTCCCCTAGCCCGTCGCACGGTCCGCTGCAGCACTCACGGAGTCCGAAGCTGTCCCCTAGCCCGTCGCACGGTCCGCTGCAGCACTCACGGAGTCCGAAGCTGTCCCCTAGCCCGTCGCACGGTCCGCTGCAGCACTCACGGAGTCCGAAGCTGTCCCCTAGCCCGTCGCACGGTCCGCTGCAGCACTCACGGAGTCCGAAGCTGTCCCCTAGCCCGTCGCACGGTCCGCTGCAGCACTCACGGAGCCTGTTTAATTCAGCTCATGCGGCTCGCGACCAGCTCATTACACAATAAATTTAAGCGGCATCGGCTCAGCTCACATTACTCCAGCACAGGGATGCACACTCTGCTAGCAGTAGGCAAGGTCTTGCTATCAAGACCTTGCCTACTGCTAGCAGAGTTTGCTTCCCTTCTATTATTTAAAAAAAAAAAAATTATATTTATTTTTCAAATTAAACCGTTTTCAATCGAGGATTAGTTATGAACAAAGCATACAACTTCAGATGAGAATAGTCATAGATGAATTTTATTTAGGTACAAGAACGTAACGTTACATATGCCTCCAAATTGTTATGAAGTCGGAATACGGATATGTTTATTAATAATACATACTGAGTACACGCTGTGAGTGTTTAGTGGACAACTGGAGTTAGAGGGGATTGTAACTTGCAACCGATTACAAAGATGGCCTAATCTGAAACCTTGTAGAAACCGTGAAAGGAGTCGTGATATCAAATTATGAAAAAATATAAACGGAATATTATTAATAATGATTATAATTAAATCTGAATAGTCAATTTTTGTATACCTACATACAATACTGCACTTAATATTAAATATACAGTATAAAAATTAGTCATAAAACAAGATAAAGTTAAAAACTAAAACCCGACTACGTGACAGTTATAAAAGTTTGAAACATTTACATTGACAAAATAGAATGACGTATCGGTCATATTTGATAGGCATAGAGTTGAAAATTAAAATAGGTCGTAGGTATTGTAATTTTTCTCTATGGGGCCTGCAGCCTGCGGCTACCTAAACTTTAATACGCGTTTTGAAGACTTATTCGGGGTCGGAGCCCTAAATCCTATAGCCTATAACCATCGGGGTATTGAGACGAATCAATCGATACATAATTTGTTGAAATCGAACCAGTAGTTTCAGCGCTACGTGGGAACAAAGAAATCGGCCACATACATACAAACATACAAATATACAAACATACAAACATACAAACATACAAACATAGGGTGCTAACCTCATAACCCTCCCCTGTTGGTAGTCGGGTAACCCGCCTCTGACCATTCCCGGTGCAAACAAAGGTGCCGCTGTGCGCTGAATAGTGAAATTAAATTATTGTAAATTAAATTATTAATAAAAATTTATTAATAATAATGTTGCAAAAAATATAAACGATTTGTTAAAAAAATGTTATATGAATTTCGTAAACTGCAAAAAAAATCCTTACAAAAAAGAATGATTTTTCTATTCTCTTCTCTCATAAATTGAGCACACGAATCTTTTCATGACTGCTCTCTTAACTCTCATAGTTTCGGATTTGGCCATCCACTCCGATCTCAAAAAGCCAGGGCGGCATTTTTGTATAGTCTATTCCATTAAAAATGGAATGTTTCCTTCAAACACCTTCTCTGACTTCATAAACTCTTGGGGCCTTTTAAAATGGGAGTCATCACATCAATATCTAACTGGATGTTGATAGTTATCAACAGTTGCCAAAAAACCTTATTTGACATTTGGCTATTAGCAAAGCTAGCTAATGCTTGTTAATAGAAAAAAAATTATAAGTCATCCCTACTGCACTTAAATTTAATTCAGCTGTGCTTATCGGTTTCCTTCCGCTGAATGCGTAGCGATGGATTTAATAAACTGTGCGCTGTACATCGCTGGCCGGGGTCGGCAAATGTGCGGGCGCGGCTCGCTCGCGAGTGCCTGTACATTATTCACTTCACGATTCTCGGACCGCATTCAATGCTCACTACGTATTAGCTATTAATAATAAATACCCGTGAATATTTACTTCCAGTGTGTTCTGATCGAGTAAGTATAAAAAAACTTAACAAAGCTTTAACCATCTTAGGTAATTCTGGATCATCTTTCAAAGTACCAGGCGAGCATAAGCCACAAGGATGCAATATCTCATGCTCACAGTATAGCTAACAGTCAGAAGAGCAAGTGAGACTTGAGTCGCTCACTCGTCTCTCAATTACATCGTCGTTAGGCGCCGCCCAGCGCGCGCCGGCGACTATTTACACTGTACTTACTGGATTGACTACACTGTCATATTTAGTGAAGAATACAAGTATTTTGGAGTTGAAATTATCTTATTACTTAGCTGCTGCATAAAAGCATAGGTGTCCCAGAAATATGTGCTCAAACGGGAATACTTCACCATTTCATATAAAGATTTAGAAAATTCGATGACTGCAGGGAATGCCGCGTCTGCCGCGCTCCCAGGTGCGCGGTCATCTTTAACGTCACGCACACAGTTGCACATTTACCGCTACATAGTTGTGCATGTGTGCGGACAGACGCAGCTTTTGTAGAAAAAGTCGAGTGTCCAGGCTGTGATAAGACTTAAGAATATTGAGATGACGAAGTCACCAAGCCTGGGCCTGGGACTCGTCTCTGCATGCTCCTTGCCTCTTACTAAGCTACCAGAAGTTAAGGTTAAAAGGATTTGAAATGAATGACACATGCAGAACAAACCACTAGTACCTTGCATATTCGCCTCCGCCGACACATACATACATCATCATCATCAGCCTATATTAGTCCACTACTGGACATAGGCCTCCCCTAATAAGCGCGATTAGCGCCCTGTCTTCAGCTTGCCGCATCCAGCATCGGACAGCAGTCTTTAGCAAATCGTCATCTCAACTGGTCGGAGTGCGTCCTACACTACGTTTGCCGAGTAGCGGTCTGCACTCAAGAACACGTTTATCCCAGCGGCTGTCGGTTCTTCTCGAGATATGGCCAGCCCACTGCCTGCCACTTCAGCTTGCTAATCCTTTGAGTTATGTCGATAACTTTGGTTCTCTGTCGGATGTATTCGTTGCGAATCCTAAGAAACTCCGAGCTTAGCTCTCTCCATAGCTCGCTGGGCGACTTTAAACAAGTGGACAAGCCCTACCATGATTGTCCACGTCTCAGCTCCGTAGGTCATGACGTGTTGGACACAGTGTTACATACGTAAGGTTTATTAATGAGTCTGTCTGACTCGAGACGGAAGGTGATTTACCGTCGACTCGCGGCATCAATCTTGCTATAATCTGATCAGTTAATTACTGGTGGAACAGATTTATAATCGCTATGGGAAGTAAACACACACTAATGAATCGCTTACTGCGTAATCACCATGGAAGCCACATCTATATATTAGTAGTATACTACTATAGCTTCTCATAAATATTACTTACGTGTCGTTGTATACATATTACGAAAGTATTCTGTTTCTGTCTGTATGTCTGTTACCTTTACTTGCATACACGGCTGAATAGATCCTATTAAGATTTAACAAGGAGAGGAATACTCTAGAGAAGAAACATAGACATTATGCCTAAAAATTATTAGAGTGAAATTGAGGATGTAAATTCACATGGGAATAGCGTGCACGAAGGCGCGGTCGGATACAAGCTGTTGAATACACGAAGGCGCGGTCGGATACAAGCTGTTGAATACACGAAGGCGCGGTCGGATACAAGCTGTTGAATACACGAAGGCGCGGTCGGATACAAGCTGTTGAATACACGAAGGCGCGGTCGGATACAAGCTGTTGAATACACGAAGGCGCGGTCGGATACAAGCTGTTGAATACACGAAGGCGCGGTCGGATACAAGCTGTTGAATACACGAAGGCGCGGTCGGATACAAGCTGTTGAATACACGAAGGCGCGGTCGGATACAAGCTGTTGAATACACGAAGGCGCGGTCGGATACAAGCTGTTGAATACACGAAGGCGCGGTCGGATACAAGCTGTTGAATACACGAAGGCGCGGTCGGATACAAGCTGTTGAATACACGAAGGCGCGGTCGGATACAAGCTGTTGAATACAAAAGTAAAAAAGTTCTGAGTCTAAAATAAATGTAACATTTTCAGTTACAGTACACAAAGTAGCTGGGTTATTTTATTTGATTTGCTACAAGTCGGGCTCGCTGCGGATCATGCAAACCTCGGCTCTGCATGCTGCGTCCTGCCTCACAGCACATAAAGACCTAAAGCCTTTACAAACAATGATATTTTTTAATGAACCGCATCTATTATATAGCATCTTTATGAAATAAATGAAAACTGGTGGGTACAGAAATAAATATTTATTTTTATTTTAAAACCAAGTGAGTGAGTCGCTATTTGACTTAAAGCCAAAGGACCGTAGTTTTTTGAGTTGTAAAGTCGCATAAAATGCGTAGGTAGTAGGTACTTTCAGCAGAAATCGTGTGGCACAAACATAAGCGATCCATTTTACGCGAATCACAGCAGAATAACTAACGCTTGTCTGGCCTTCTGCGTAAAATGGGGGAGACCTCTTTCTCACCGCAAGAAGTAAAACAAAATACTCGCGAAAACAATGTTTTTGTTTGTAACCTGTCCGTGGGTATTTGTGCACACCAAGCATTCGCTGCTCACACACCGGAGGTGACTAGCTTTTGCGACCACATTTGCCTATTAAATGCAGGTCAGGGTTCCGCAGTTGGTAGGGTTCGCTCTGGCGCTCGGTCCGCCGCAGCTCTCTCGCCATGCGGCGGCTGTCCAGCACAATCCCACCTCAGCTTTGCGGTTTTCCGAGGATACAAATTCTTCTTCATTCACCTGAATCTTAAATGTTTTCAGTGTTAAACAAAACAAAGTATTTCCATACCTTGCTAAGAGCCCACTACACCTATTACAATAACTTATAACTGACAATTAATTATAACTTATTACAAAATGTATCTTTATGTTGGTTGATTGGGCTTTTTTCAGTCTACAAATTGATTTGAGGTGTTCCGCGTTCGTCCTACTGGCTTCGGCATAAAGTGGTCATGGAAAATCTAATTTAACGCTGATATCATTCATCTTTCGTCCCATTTTAAGATTTCTAACAGAACAGTAGCCAGAGTACTGTCATCCAGACACATCTCGTGCAGGCTGTCTTCGTTTACCAATTCAACATGCAAGCACTGAGTGGTCTGCATGTAGCAATATTATTTTGGATCGTGACGTAAGCAGGTGTAGAAAATTATTATAATTGGCCTATGCCTATAGCCTTGGTAGTAGCTAAGATACTCAAATACGAAAGGCAAAGTGAATGAACGGTATCAGCTCTGCAGGGCCGCGCGCACTCGGTACACAAAGCGGCGGAGTTTGAATCGACTCGTGTGATAGAGATCTTTTCGCCAAGTTTCTGGAAGCAGCTCGCGTATGATACCTACCTGCATCCTGCTATATGACAACCCAATGGAGCTTGGTAAGAGAGGGTTGTCATTAGGTTTCTACCTGATTTACTAAATAATGAGAATTAGTAAAATGTTACTAAAATTACGTTGGTAGTAAAATTACCTAAAGTATTTGAAGTTTTAGTAGGTGCTGCCCCTCCCCCCCGAAGGGTTCCCGCCTTGCTGGGGTGGGGGGGCTTAGTAGTCGCGGCCTAGTCACCCGCGAGAGGAACCCGTGGGGCCGCGCCAACGCAGACGGCCGGCCCCGGGACTGACCGCTCCTCTGGGTTTTGCGCTCTAAGCCCAGTTGGAGTGGTAGTAGGTTGCGGTCTCGTATAGAAGGCACCGTGACTGAGGCGGTGCGCCGCTTTCCTTGCCTTGGCGGGGTCGCCACCGTTTGATGGCGGACGCGGTGGGGTCGCAGGGGAGGAGTGTCGGTATTGCGAGAGCCGCTCTCCCTATCCTCTGCGACCGTGTGGCAGGCGGTGGGGCCACTCGACTGACTCGTCGCAAGGGGATCTAGGACGTCCGGACACGGGGTCGTCCGGCGCCCATTTGGCGGGTAAGGTCCCCGAGGTGGTCGTGGTACGTCACGTGTTTCTGGCGCGTCGCGAAGGTGTACTCCGCACCCCCCAGTGAGGGGCCCGATATCGGGCAGCCGCGGTAGGTTCGTGGAAGAGAAAATCGTCCCCATGTTCCCACCACAAGTGGCAGAGCCGGAAACACCTGAGGCTTTTAGTGGGTTGGAGTCCCACATAATCGTACTGCCTCCCCGTGGCTGTGCGATATGCGTGCGCATTTCCCTCAGGATAAAAAAAAAAGAAAAGGTGCTGCCTCTGACCATTTCAAATCAAGTTTCAAATGTTATTTGTCTTAGAATCTTAACCATGAATTTACTACCAATCGACCTGAGACAAATACCTGTCATTGAATGATTAAAATATGTTAAAAACCATTTGATGAAAAAATGTTAGTATACAATTGACGAAGCTAGGGCGGATACATCCTTATTTTGTGAAAATAATTCTGATGTTGAATAAGTGTGATCTTGGTACATTGTACACATTTTATGTAAACTTTCGACATGTCTAAGTGCTTAAAATGCTGCTATAAGTTTAAAGATAAAATAAATGACTTTAATGACTTATATATATACTGCTATAAGTTTAAAGATGAAATAAATGACTTTAATGACTTTCATTTCCAAAACATTGAATTCAATTTTATAATTCAGTCTTTGGTTGATTAGTTAGTAGATGTTTTGTCTCCATCACATTTATCGTGGAAGCAACGGGCGGCGCGGCGACCGAAAAATTGAGAGTAAAATAGGTGAAACCATTTGCTATGTGATGGAACAGTTGGAAACTAAAAACTTGACATCGATTTAATTTTTTGGGAGAAATCACATATTGTTTTCTACCTAATTTAACCCACGAGACAGACATATCCCTGTGTGAAACCGTGATCCTGCCCAGCGCCACGCTGGCTGCAAACAAGCCGGCATTACAGAGCGGTGCAATGATACATTATATCCCGCTGCCGAGGGGCGGCTCACACGGTGTGGTTAGTAGCACGCTCGCCTGGTTTTGACTCTTTCCAGCCACCTCACTGAGTTTCGGAATTTGTTTTAAATTTAAAGGGCTTTGTGTGAGACTGGAAGGAAGATACAAATTAATTAATATTCGTTTATTAATTATTCAAATTCAAAATTCAATAACTTTATTTCTTTATGCTTACAAAATAAGCACTACACACAACACAAGACAAGTAAAATTTTCTACATAAAAAGCTTTATAAAGTAATTATTATCAAATAAGAAAAAAAATGTCATTGGTACTTCGTCTCAGACCAACACTTAACGGAGCGCTGGCACTGCACCTCAAGGTCTTCTGGATACGTATGTTGATTTCTTCTTCCCACGAGCTGTTTCTGATAAAGTGTACCCCAGATGTTTGATCCACGTCTTTGCGTTTAGAGCAAGTATTTTAGTAGCGTTTCATGTGGATGATTGCGGTTGCAGTGTGGTGGGACAATGGCTTCAAATTCGAACCAACCGGTGTGATCCGGGGCTGCAGCAGTCAGCTAATCTTATTTGTATTCAATTGTAATTTCACGCAAATTATTCCAACAATATCGCGCAAATGCGAGTTGAAAACGTGTGTTTTGGGAATTAAAACTGCCTAATAAACTTTGAACACATGTGCGAGTTTAAAACTTTTTCTCTGGCACGTACACACGACTGCGACCATTACTGTGTGTCCACGCCTTTATGATTATAAACTTTGAGTTTAGAAACAAAAGAATACCTTACCAACTGTTCCGAACTAGATTGAACCGACTGGAATAAGTTTCGAATATTATTTATCCTTTCACCGAAACAAAAGTGAGGTGAGCAAAAACTTCTATCCTTTGTACAACCCGTAGCTCAAACAACGAATAATTTACACCCTAAACACACGAGTATAAGGCTTACAATAAGCGAAAAAGTTTTTGTCTCGTGTGTATTTATTGAAGCCTGCAAACCAAGGGGTTTTGAACTTTGGTACCGTAGCTTTAAGAACCATTTTGGAAGTTTTATTTTGGGTAAATAATATGATACGAGAAGGCTTTAGAGGATACGTTTCCACGCTTCAGTTTCTATAATTTTCAAACCCTTTCCTAAGAACGTAGTAAAGACTAAAATATGACGTCACAAATAACATTTACTTACGGTTTCTTTTGTGTAAACTGCCAGGGGGTTTATTTGCTCCGCGTCCAAAGAATTTTTCCCCAGCATTAGGTAACCAGGCTACATAATAAATTGCTTTTTTCTCTTACTAGTCCACCTTCTGTGTTTACATAAAGGTAAAACTGGTTTCTAAGACTTCTAAGTAAGTAAAAATACTTAATACACAAATAAACCGTAATATGCACTTATTTCGTTATTTATTACTGTAATGTGGTTGACCCCGTTAGGAAGAGATTCTCTTATTTTATGTTGCGCTACGAAACGAGAATTTTTCGATATATTTATGAGAAAACCAAGGTAGATGTTTTTTAAAATATAACCTAAAGTGGAATCAAAATTATTTGACGACCCCGTGTGATCAACATAGAATCACATCACACCACGTCACGCTAATAATTATAAATGCTAAAGTTGGATGCTTGTTATCGGGATAAAAATTAAAAAAAGCATACTGGTTGTTCTAGGCCTAGAATCAAAAATAGAATTAATATTTATTTTTATCTTGTCTTTTGGGGCTTTACTCTGCCAAGCCCTGAACATTGTAAAGACTACGGGGGTGATATAAAAAGATGTGATTGTAAATAACGGCGAGCAAAGCGATTCGCGGTAATTTTGGATGTGGGTGAGGTCGGATTAGCAACAGAGACGAGGAAAGTATAACGATATTGAGCAGCATTTTTGCGATGTCGTTCGGCGAATATAACAAAAAATTTAGGAATACAACAAAAATCACTGACAAAGAAATAACGGAGAGCGGAGCGACCCAACTGAAAATTTGGTGAGTTTGCGGCAGCTGAGAAAATTGATAAAAAAATATTAAAAATAAATATCGGGGAGTGGAGTGAGCCGCAGCTTTGTTTGAAATTGGTGAGGCAAGCTTAGCAAGGCAGTAAAGTTATAAGAATTAGCTACGAACAAACACTGTTTTTTGTGGATTTAAAACAAAATTGTAGGATAAATAATAGATCAGACCTACTCTATGGAATCAACTTCGAGTGAAGTTAAGGTTGCTCTGGCGCATTTGGTAATTCAGCAAATGGAATATCATTTTCGAAAAAAAAAACGCTGTGTCGTGTCATGTAAAGCATGTATTTTTCACTTCTCTTGCTCAAAAAAGTGTATCAATATAGCGTAGCTTAGCGGGCGAAATCATTAGCCAGAACAAGACCTTGGTCTATACATTTCATTTTAATTTATTTTAGAAAAAATCGAACTGAAAGCGCCTTTGTGTCATTATGTTGGATGTTTTGTATGGTGATTCTTCCTCCACGGTAGAATGCGTAGGCAGGCAGTAACTTTGCGTTGCGCGTAACGAAGACACGAAAAAGTTGGTACGTATCAATCAGTGCGAAACCTCAGGAATATTTGTTTACCACAAATTTAACTGAAGATGAACTTGGCTTATTTAATTGAAAATGCCATCAAGGGAAAATTAATTTAATAATATGCAAATGGGACAGAATGGCAAAGAAATAATCAATATGATTATATTTATCTGTTGTCATGTGATGCATGAAATATGGTATTTAAGACTAACGACAAATTCGTGAAGTAGAGAAGTGAAATCGGTGTGGAATATATACTGAAGGTACGTTTTGATCGTTCTATTTTCTCACACTCGAAGTGAAAAGTATTGTTTTTCACGCGGGCCAAAACCACCCATTATAACTCGGTCTGGTCATTCTCCCTCACTACGCTCGGGAGCATAAACAACCTCGTCTATGATGAAGTGGTTTGGTCCCTTGTTAAAAAATATACTACTATGACCCATTTCCTTAAGCGTGTGGATTTAGACATAGACAATCATTTATTTGCTGCCAACACACACTAACATAGACTGACACAGTACAAAACAAACATAAAATACATTTTTGTAAATCAATTACATTTTTGACTTTACTTGTGTTAATTAACTAAAAAATTTTGGGACATCATTAAATTTTCGTAGAAAGATGTCAATGTTCACGATATTATTACAATATAAAATTCATGACAATGTCACCGAAGCCGGCAGTGGGCCAGCGGTTACAGCCGCAGCGTGCGCAGCGTGCACGTCGTGCACAGCGTGCGCAGCGTGCACAGCAGCTTTTTCAAGTAGACTGTTAGCTCACGTTATTTATTGGCCGTAACAATACGTAAATAATTAGTGAGCTTCCAATCATTTTAGCCGCTCTACCGTCCAAATCAAAACCAATTAACGTCAAATCAGTTATATTGGGGTCGATACACCAACCAACTACTCTATAATCTGGAAATAAGGATGGGATAGAAATGCCGGATGTTTTGATATAAGTACCTACCTGCTACATCAAATACATATTTTAAAAACAATAAATAAGGTTACACCGATTTGCATTGCGCTATTTATTCCATCTTATTAAAACCTTGTAGTGTTTTCTTATCACGAATACATAGGTACGTAATGATGATGAGCTTACATAGTTTCACAAGTCTAAGTAACAACATGAAAATTTCCTGGGTGGAAAAGAATTCAAGCACAAAAATGTTGTTACTTAGACTTGTGAAACTATGTAAAGTTTCACAAGTCTAAGTAACAACATTTTTGTGCTTGAATTCCTTTCCACTCAGGAAATTTTCATCGGGATAGAGCTTCACATTAGAACATTGAGCTATACATTATTATGTAAACATTTCAAATTAACAAACTAAATGATGAACTTTCAATGCCTTTTATGGACTCGGTCATAAAAAGTCGGATAGTTTATCAATATTGGCCGAACAGCGAGTGACTAGAAGTTTTGACAGGTAGCAGCTCTAGCGGTGCTCGGAATGCTTAGTGATTCACGGATTTATTCATCTCGGGGGTTCATAGATTAGATTGGCTACCTTCGGACGAGACTTATACCAGCAGATTAATAGCACAATGTGAATTATTAACCGAAGAATTTGAATGCTTGATGTGATGCTATTTGATCAATCTCAGGGGAGTATTTCATGAAAAGCGACTTGATTATCTTCTTTCCACTAAATTGCGTTGATTATTTATTTAAGTAGTTGTGGTGTAGAACAATTTTACCAGTCGGAGCTTTGAATTATTAATATTGTTTAAAAGTTTGAAATAAATTAAAGTAACCTTACAAAGAGTCAGAGTACAGAGTACAGAGAGTAAGTAGTAGTATATTATTGGGCACACCACCCCACCTTCAGCGCCTTCGGCGCTTACGGAGGGGTTCGGTGCCCAATAATATCGTAATTTGTTGGGTATAACTCATCTGGTTGCCTAAAACAGATGTCATTCGACTTCCAACACTCTCATAATGAAGTTTGTTAAACAACCGATTTCGCTACGATTAGACAACATTAATATTGATTCTGAAAAAAAAAGCTTACGTCATGGAAAACTTTTACCGAATACCATACGATGCATAATATGTGGACCATCTAACTGTGGAAAAACAAATTTATTAATAGCTTTACTCTTGCATGAAAATGGATTGAAGTTTCAAAATCTTTATGTGTATTCTAAAACTCTTTATCAGCCAAAGTATGTATTTTTGGAACGCGTGCTAAAGATGGTTCCAAGCGTAACTTTTTCTAAATACCAAGAAAATGAAGAGGTTTTGAAACCAGAGGCTGCAAAATTTAACTCCATTATTATATTTGATGACGTAGCATGTGAAAACCAAAGTAATGTGCGTGATTATTTTGCGATGGGTAGACATAAACACATAGATTGTTTTTATTTAAATCAAACTTATAGCAAAATACCCAAACAGTTAGTAAGAGATAATGCGAACTTAATTGTCCTCTTTAAGCAAGATGATATTAATATGAGACATGTTTACGACGAACATGTTAACACGGATATGACATGGCAAGAATTTCGAAACATGTGTTCAAATGTTTGGAAAGAACCCTACAGCTATTTAGTGATTAATAAAGATTGTTCGAAAAATAAGGGATGTTATCGTAAAAAGTTTGATACTTTCATTGAGTTTAATTAAATCAAAATCATCGAAAGATTCATAAAAGATATCTGTTGACATTTGTGTTGAAACGTTGCAAGTGCCTGTCGTGCGATTTGTAAGTTAACCATCAACTTATAAATAAAAACAAAGAAAATATGAATCCTGTACATCGTCACTATGCTAGTGAAAGCATGCGCTTGGAAAGTTTCAAGAACTGGCCTATTGGATTGACTCAAAAGCCACTGGATATGGCAAATGCAGGATTTTTTTATACTGGACAAGGTGATAGAGTTACTTGTTATTTTTGCAATGGAAAACTTAAGGACTGGCCCCCCGGTGACAAACCTTGGGAAGAACACGCACGCTGGTTCAAATCCTGTTTGTATGTTTTAATCGTGAAAGGTGAAGAATATGTACAAAATATTGAAAGTCTAATGTATAAAAATCCTGTACCCAGTGATGATTGTTATAAAACTAACGAAAATAAACTTTCAACAACAACTACATCTATTAACTGCAAAATTTGCATGGAAAATGACGTGAATACATGCTTCTCACCTTGTGGTCATGCTGTGGCTTGCGCCAAGTGCGCTCTTTCAATCTACAAAAACTGTCCTATGTGCAGAAAAGTGTACACAAATATTATTAGACTGTATTTTAACTAACTACTATATATAACAGAACTATAGCTAAAACTGAACCATTCCTATGATATAACTCTAACGTACCATTCCTATGATATAACTTTATCGTTAAATCAAAAAGTTATAATATGATGGAAAAGAATATAAAAAGACAAATTGTAAATGCTGCAGAAGCTGTAAAAAGAAAGGTACGAAATATGAGAAACATTGAAACGGAGAAAAGTTATATTCTGGGTTCCTTTTTTAAACCAATAACAAAACCCCTGAATCAACTGGTTGAAAAAGAATTTAAAGTTGATACGAACGAACCTAGCTTTGAATCATCAAGTCCATTCGATAAAACACTAAAAAAGAGATCTCCAAGTGTTGGGCTTAATGTTTTTAGTCCACAAAATAAAGATTCAAATGAATCAGACAATTTGAGAAGCTCTGAATCTGAGGATGATGATAAAGATGATTCATTCAAATCAGGTACGAGTGAGCCTAGTTTTGAAAAAGAAGTTTCTTCGTGGTCTTTAAATTCAGATATTGTAAGCCATGTTCCATTCGGCGTAAGAAATGAACGTGGTAAACTTATGATGGGATCCGCACGTGTGCTTATTTTTGATCATGATATTCAAGTTGGTACAAACAAATTTAAAAAAACTACAGGCTTAGATGAGCTTTTATTTAAAAAAGTTCCTAATGTATCAAAAGTAACTGAGGAAGATTTAAAACACTATAAGTTGATGTTGTTAGAAACAAATGTACATCGACGAGATTATGATCCACATAAACCAATTAGAAGTAACAGAGGACGAAAATACTTAAACATCATTAAACCTTTATTTAGGTTACGGAAGATTTCTGCAAGCACGGACAGTAGTCAACCGAATGTACATGAAGGAGAAGGGTTATCTATTTTGAAGAAATGGAAGAAAAATGTTGATTATGTTTACTGGGATGATCCTAATGAATTGGTTGAAAGGTTGAAACTATTAATTGCTTCTCGAGATGCTGGTAACACTGGGTTGGATAATGAAATAATATCTATTGTAGAAGAGCTGCGTGAGAGTGGTATTATTTCCAATAAATAAGACATAGTTCAAAACATTCTTTCATTCAAGCATGATCCTTGTAACCTATCAGTTCTCCATTAGAAATGGATAAATTTGGTCACCACATTAATAAACCATTACGCTTAGCCGATGTTTTAGAAACCTCTGGCAATGCATTCATACCAGAAGAAATAGATGTCCAATCAAAGAGATTGAGTGGTGTTTTAATTCCTTTGAAAGCCAATGATGCTGTTAATAAAGAATACGTAGACAAACAATTTGAGTCATTTGCAAGCAAGCAAGAAGTTAAAGATTTATTAAATACTGTAAAAACAGAAATTATAAAATATATTCAACAGCTAAGAACTAATTAGAACGTCATTATCTAAAAAATGAGTAAACTTCAAGTTGTAAACGAAATTCATAAAACAGCAAGGAAAAATTTTATTCGACGACCTGTGGTATTAAAAGGAATCGATGACTTATGGCAAGCAGATCTTATTGATTTGCAAAATTTAAAAAGTTTTAATCGTGGCTTTAGTTTTATATTAGTAGTATTAGATTGTTTCACTAAGTTTACATGGGCAATTCCAGTTAAAACTAAGGCGAAATCCGAGGTAGCAAATGCATTTAATAATATCTTAGTTACAACAAACCGTAAACCTGATAATTTACAAACGGACATGGGTACAGAATTTTATAACGATGAGTTTCATAAAATAACCACGTCAAATAAAATTAACCATTATTCTTCATATTCAGTAAAAAAAGCTTCCATAGTTGAACGAATAATAAAGACTCTGAAACATAAACTATACAAATGTTTTAGTTTAAATGGTAGTTATAAATGGATTGGCAAGCCGTTAGAAAATGTTGTAAGTACATACAATAATACAATACATCGCATTACAAAATTTAAACCAAACGATGTTAACAAATCAAATCAGATTACAGTAATGAGAAATATAAAAAAGTCACAGCTACCAAATTTTCAATCAAGGATAAGCAAATTAACTGTAGGAGATTTGGTACGTATAAGCAAATATAAAAGTACTTTTGAAAAGGGTTATACACCAAATTGGTCTACTGAATTATTTTTAGTAACAAAAGTGAATCCTACAAAACCAATTACATACGTCATTGAAGATTTGCAAAAACATCCCATTTTGGGGACTTTTTATGCGCAAGAACTTCAGAAAACAAGTTGTCCTAATATTTATTTAATTGAAAGAATTTTAAGAAAAAAGGGCAGTAAACTGTTTGTTAAATGGTTAGGTCTCTCGAATAGTGAAAATAGTTGGATAGAAAAACGTGCACTGCTATAATAATGAGTTAGAAGTTATATAAAAATATCTATTACGCGTTACAATCAGTCATTACTGTCTAAACAATGCATGGTGGAGGACTAGTTAACAGTCTGATAAATAACTTACCATTTGAGCTGCATTTACCTGGATACAATTATTGTGGTCCTGGGACGAAATTAAGAGAACGATTATTGCGAGGTGATAAAGGAGTTAATCAGTTGGATAACGCTTGTATGCAACACGACATTGCATATAATAATTCTAACGAATTAAAAGATCGACACATAGCTGATTTAGAATTACTAAACATGGCTAAACAGCGAATGAAGTCTAAGAATGCAGGGAAAGGAGAGAAATTAGCTTCATGGCTAGTGAGCAAAGTGATGAAAAACAAAGTCAAACATGGTGCGGGAACGAAATCATTCAGATCTATGGTTTCTACAATTCGCAATCGTCTAAAGAAATTGAAACCATCAAGCAATTCAAAAGCTATAAAAGTAGCATATTCAGCTGCAAAAAAACTCGTTAAACAACATAAAAGCGTTCGAATGCCTCGCATCATACCATTACCTAAAACAGGGGGTATTCTTCCACTGATACCAATATTTGCAGGTTTGTCTGCACTAGGTGCGTTGGCCGGAGGTGCTGCAGGTATTACCAAAGCGGTACATGATCACAAATCAGCCAAAAAGAACTTTGAAGAAGCTCAAAGACATAATAAAATGATGGAGTCTATCGCTTTAGGAAAAGGTCTTTATATGAAACCTTACAAGCAAGGAAATGGTCTGTTTGTGAAAAGTTCAAAAAACTGATGAAAAGGTTACCTAATCGTGCACTTACTAATATAGAATTATCTAAGTATGCTTTTGAATACATACCCTTTTTTAGAGGTGTTTATATGAGAGATGAATTACCCAAAAAACCAAAAGTTATCGAATGTGGTATTATTAATTTAGATAGTTCAGAGAATGAAGGTACACATTGGGTAGCCTATGTGAAAAAATTTGGTTATTGCGAGTATTTTGACAGCTTTGGAGATTTAAAACCTCCTTTGGAGATAGTTAAATATTTAAAATCAAATTTAACATATAATTATTGTAGCTATCAACGTTTTAACACAACAAATTGCGGACATCTCTGTTTAAAATTTCTACATGAATTTTGGGATAAATGTTTTTGAGCTATTTAATTGATAAATAAATTGTATAAATAAATGTCCATGTTCTAATTTACCCATTTGCAAAATGTCCTTTACAGTGTCCATATCTGGTAATAAATCAGCTTTATCGACTATATATTATCCTGCTTTGCAATTTGATGGTGAATATGAATGCGCTCTATTGCACTTATCGACGTTTAATTCAATTCCTAACATCGATAGCAAAAACAACATTTTTTCTTATGGAAATAATGAAAATTTAGAAATACCAGAAGGTGCATACGAACTACAAGATATTTCGGATTATTTAAAACAAAATTTAAAATTAAAAGGAATAACTTTTAATTTGTTTTGTAATAACAACACATTGAAAATATTTATTTATTGCAACAAAGACATACATTTTGAAAAAAACAACTCTCTTGGCAAGTTACTAGGGTTTGGCAAACAAACTCTGAAAGCAAATATATTACATGAGTCACAACTTCCAGTCAACATTATATCTACGACCGTGCTGAGGATCGAATGTGATATAGTGAGCGGATCGTATATTGATGGAAAATCAAGTCATATCATTCATGAATTTGCACCTAACGTCCCACCAGGTTATCGAATTATAGAAATACCTAAAAATATCATATACTTTCCTGTCAACCAAGCTACCGTAAGCTCTATAAACATAAGATTGTTGGATAATAATAATAATTTAATTAATTTACGTGGCGAAGAGGTTCATTTGTATTTGCATATTAAAAAAAGATGATCGACTATAATAAATACAGTTATGTAAAAACCAATCACGCCAGTGTCAATCGAACTATCAGTAAAGGAAGAGCTAAGAGAATAAATAAATTAACAGAAGAAAATAAAAGATTTCTAAAATTAATTGGACTTCTAAAATGAGTATTTTGGATATTTCAAGTACACCAGCTTTTGATAATACAATCGATAGTATCGAATATCATTCATATAAACCATACGTAACAAGTTTCAACAGGAATGATGAAATTCGCATACCAATCAATCAACAAGATCTATACATATTACCATCAGCAAGTACTCTTTACTTAGAAGGTTCAGTGAATATTGTAAAAAAGGATACCAAACTAAAAGTAACGAGTGTGGAATTTACTAACAATCCTTTACTTTATCTTTTTCAAGATATTCGATATGAAATTAATGGAGTGGAAATAGATAGAATCAAAAATGCTGGAATTACAACAACAATGAAAGGTTTATTATCTTATAATCAAAATGAAGCTAGAGCATCGAAAGCATGGGGTTGGGATGTTAATGGAACAAAATGTGACGGAAATTTTACAGCTTCAATTCCTCTTAGTAATTTGTTAGGTTTTGCTGAGGATTATAAAAAAATTATTATAAACTGTAAACATGAATTGATACTATTACGCAGTAATACTAATTTAAATTCATTAAAAATACCAACAAGTGATCTTCTTGATGATGTAATAATAAACAAATTAGTTTGGCGTGTGCCGCACATTAAGGTGTCGGACAAGGAAAAAGTTAATTTACTAAAAATATTAGAAAAAGATCGTCCTTTGCATGTTGCCTTTAGAAATTGGGATCTATATGAGTATCCACTGTTACCGCGAACTACTAAACATACCTGGTCTATAAAAACTTCGTCACAGATTGAAAAACCTAGATACGTCATTATTGGACTACAAACAGACCGTAAAAATTTTGCAGAAAAAGACATGTCACAGTTCGATCATTGTAACTTAAGGGATGTTAAAGTTTATCTCAACTCTACATATTTTCCGTACGAAAGTTTTAATGTCAGTTTTCTCAATTCTAAATTTGCATTAATATACGAACAGTATGTAAAATTCCAACAATCATATTATGGGCGTAGAAGTGAACCATTATTAACTGCTTCTGAGTTTAAAGATAAAGCACCGCTTTTTGTCATTGATTGTTCTAGACAAAGCGAAAACCTTAAATCAGGCCCTGTAGTAAGCGTTCGCGTAGAACTCGAGTGTAATTCAGAGATACCGGATCAGACAGCTGCATATTGCCTCATTTTAAACGATTGCTTGATTGAGTATAGACCACTGAGCAATACAGTAAAGAAATTAACATGAGTTGTAATATAGTAATAGTAGATTTGCAAGGATTCAAAGACATTAATAATTATTTTATTATCAAGGAGTTTGCTATTGTAATCAACGGACAAACTCAAACATTTATTATCAAACCTCCATATCCTTTTAACACTTTAAGTAATGAAGAAAAAAAACGTGTACGGTGGTTGGAAAATAATCGTGGAATCTTTTGGAGCGAGGGTTTTATCGATCACCAAGAATTCAAGCGCACGATCATACCCTATTTGAATAAGAAGAAAATTGTAACTAAAGGTATGGAGAAAATTAAATGGATTCGCGAATTGAGTAAAAATTGTGATATTTTAGACATAGCCGATAAAGGCTGTCCTAATTTTAAGAAATTGTACAGTGACTATGAAAAATCAAATGTTTCTTTGAACTGTATCCATCATAGAAAAACATGCGCATTAAAAAATGTTTTGTGTATTAAAATGTGGTATGAGGATAATAAAATAAGTATATAGGAGTCTTAAATTCTTTTTTAATTACATAAACATGTTAATATTTTATCAAGTTAAATAAGAATTAATAACCTATGAGATTGTACTGCTGATTGTATTTTTTAGAGAATAAATTTTATGTTTTTCTTACGTACCTACTTTGTTTTATTCTTTAACTCATAAATAAAAACCAATATCTGATAGCTAATTATTATTTATTAAAATAACTTACTGCTAGGGAATACATGTTATATTTTCACTTATATTTTTCACAATCCGTACTGTTTGATCCAACACTTCGTCATACATGTTTTTAACTATATACTGAGCCGAAACTATCACGTCGTCATTGCCATTATCAATATCAGTAATTTTAATTTGAATTAACCTCCTACCCTTACAAATATCGCGGCTGAGTACGAATATCGACTGATTAGATCGATGACGTTGCTTTTCTACACTATCTAATTTCTTCTTCTTAGACTTTGTTTTCTTAGCTCGCTTCGATGAGCTATTGAATGTAATTAAAGGCAAGTCATCTTCCATTTCCCCAGGAGGAACCTGTCCACAGTGGAACAATAGATCTTGAGTGTTAATCCCAAAAAGACCATTCTGGGTCTCATCGATAACTCCGTTTCCTAAATCCGTCATTATCTGTAAATAAAAATACCTATATTAATCACAATTTGACGGGGGGTTATCATGATACACTAATAATAATATTAAGTTTGAAATAGTGAATCTTACCAGTAGTTTAACTGCTTAATATTCGCACCTTGTATTGTGAGATCACTAATATTGAAGAAATATGTAGTATAGTATACTTTCGAAAATCTGAAACAAAATGAAAAGGTAATAAGTATTTTAAAGGGAGATAAATTAAAATTAAACTCATAAAAAATATCTTATACTTACAATTCCTGACTTCAATCCTATGTTTCACCTTCGAGAGTAAGCTGACTAATGAGTGGTCGGTTTGCAGTAATAAGTTGAGTTTATAAATGTAAATTTGAGTATTCAGCATTTTCATGTTCTAACAAGTTTTTATGATTACCTACCTGTCTGGTGTTTTATTCCACTTTGAAGTTGCCGCAGACTGATGCTCTTTCATAAAAGAAACATGTATGTATATGCACCTACCTAAAAAGCCTACTAAAGTAAGGTAGTAAAAAAATAAACAATCAGTTATAGTTTAAAGCTATTTATTTTATTCTATTTTTCTTACTTATAAGATCACAAAGAACCTTTTTATTAATAATCAACTAACGTCATAGTATCAGTTTTTATTTATGTACTTATGCAATACAGCTAGCCTGCTAAAGAATACAAAACAAACTTTAAATTTACTTATTCATAAAATTCATACAAATTAAGTCATTATATTAATAGGTATGTACTTAGGATATTCGAACCTCTAGATGTTGAAAGGTTAGGATTAGCTAGTTTGTTTACAAAGCAGTATAGCTAAGTTAGCTAGCACTATAATAGTAGATCGGTTTGTAGTCCGTTCTATGCTTTAGAGCATCCTAATACCTAAAGTACGTAGACATCTGTTACAAAATTTGGAATATATTTATTTCTTAAATATACTAGCATTACCCCAGGCTAAAGTGGAGACTTTATCAGACGATAGTATCCGTTTATCATCATTGCTAGAAAGTGCTACTTTATTCACACTCTGAGTAAATATTACATGTTTTATTGACTTGAATAGTACATTCTTTTTGCGAATAACATTACAGTTATATAAAGCATCTTTATAGTCAGATATATTTAATTTTTTTACTACTGATTTCTTCGTACCTTTCGCCTTCTTTATTGTTTTGTCTATTGTTTTAATACAATAAAGTTTTGAACGCAGTCCTACAAATTCTTTGATAATTTGACCACCCATTTCATCCTTAAATAGTCCTGGGATCTTTTTATTTATGATGGGTAAGTCAAATTCGTTGTTATCGTCGTAATTGCTGGTATCAAAATATTTTAAGAAGTTTAGTTTAAAATCTTGGTAAGGATTATTGGTTTGTATGTAATAAACTAGACTATCGGTATCAGTGTAACATAATTCAACCCGGTTACCATAAAACGGTTTTATAACGGAGTAGTGAAAATCGTACATGTGACTCTTAGATAATTCCAGTACAGTAAACCCTATGTATATCGGTTTATTTAGAATAACACGCGAAGGCTTCAATTGGATTGCTACTAAATCTTCAGAAAATATCGAAGCACTGTGAAAATAAGGGCTGGCTATCAATTTCTCCGCATTATTTGTCTTTTTCGTTTTATTATCCGAGTCACACCACTTGTTTACTAACTTAACTTCTATTCGTTTCTCATTGTTTTCTAACGTCTTTCCAAACACACTGTTATTCAGTAATTTGTAAAAATCGCTGGCAAATATAGATTCGGCCTCCTGACGCAACTGCGTGTTAAGATCAATGTATTGCTTTAAAAAATTACTTTGTTTGAATGTAATAGCACGATGGATTTTATTCAACACCAAACCATGCTGTAAACATTTTTTTAAATGAACGTAATGAATAATGTAGTGGAATTTATCATACAAATTTGGTATAAGTTTTTTGTTCTTGCCACCTGATGGTATGAATTTTTCTGGACAAAATGGAAGATCATTATGTTCAGTGTGTAATTTCTCAGGATACATTAAATCAACTTCAAGAATATATCCGTTTTCATTATTTTCACTAATATGGGTTAAGTTTAATTGTAAAGTATTTATTTCATCACTGTTCATAAACCTAAAATCAGAATAGGGCAAGCATTGACACATGCTGTAACCATATAAATTGTTACAGTCCAAATACATAATGAATGAATTTTTACTAGATGGGTCAAAAGTATCCACGTATTCATTATTGGCATTAACATGTCTCTTAGAGCACAAACAAATGCCTCCACGAATACCTTTTTGTATCATTCTATAAATTTCCACATCGCTTATCAATTCTAACCGAACACCTGTTTTCAACAGCATGGCATCAAATGATAAGCTTGGCGCCGTAAGATAGAACGCGGGGTCAAGATTATATGATCGTTTAGAGGTCTTTCTAAAGTTTTCAAATATATCTGTTAGCAAGAGAACATCTGTTTTTAGATATAAATCTGTGTACATTCCCATATTTTTAATATTGAACGCTGACCAAACCGCTTGCGCATGATCATAGTCTTCATCAGTAATTGGTTCATCGGTGATAGAGTTATAAAATTCATTTTTAGAAGGCAGACTAGTATCTTTGTAACGTTCCTTTCGAGACATATAGTCATAAGGATACACTCCTTTTCGAGTAAGCAGGTTGAACTGTTCTTCGTTAGGAAAATAAGATTCCAACTGTTTAAAGTCTTGTTTGTTCATTGTAATAGCTAGTTTTTCTAAGCTAGTTCCCAAAAATTTGAAAGAATCAACAAACCGAACCTGAACGCTTTCTTCGTTAGAAATCGGAATAAACTTTGTAAAAGAAATATAGCTTTCTTTAGTTTTAGGTATCAATTTAATAGATCCTGGAGCTTCGCCTAATTCATTTATAAAAAGATGACTGTCATAACCAGATAGATTGTGAAAGAATATTGGTATGAATTTGGGTAGTTTGTATTGAATATTACAGTAACTATGGGCAGCGCCTCGGTATTTACCAGTCAAGTGACAATGATCGCGAACTCTATCAACATCTAAAATGTGGTCGCAAATGTGACATGTAACAGCGTTTTCAAAATCGCGAACGTTGTCTTCTGTGAAAGTCATCGGAACGCTATATTTTAGAATAGAATATATTTTTCGAGCATCTTGATTTATAGATTCTACAAATCGTTTTACACAATCGGAACCGCGGTATGAAACAAGTCGATTGTGGCTTTCGTCTAGGGTACACGTTATATGATAAGCAAAAGCTACAGGTACATGTCGCTGCCGCGTTTCTGTACTCGCTGTAGTTGGGTTAGGTTCACAAGATTCGTACCGTTCGAGCATCGTTTCAAAATCTGCGTAGATAACAAACGGTACAGTTTGTTTTCTATTAAAATTTTCAAACTGTATGAATGAACCCTTCGGAGGTAGTTCAGTAGCAACACCTCCACAATTGTGGGAACTAAGCTTGTCGCTTGATTCAAAAAATACCAAACAATCGTCACACAAGTGCAATTTACTATGGTGTTTTGTTATTTGATTTTTTACAAGTCGTGACAAATCTTTGATAAGACAGTAATGTGACAATTCATCATTTTCTAAATAAAGTAAATGAATCACTTTTCTATTCATGGTTTTTGTTCTGTAAAGCGGTCCTACTACGGTATTATTTTTTAAACCATATATATTAATACCGATTTCAGGGTTATTTGCTTCAAATCGTTCAATGTCCGCAAAACTTAATGGAAACTCAATGTCTTGACAGTTTAACACATTACGAAAATCGGGGTATGACGTTACTCTTTCAGGATGACTTTTAGCGGGGTGCAATGCAGCAACAATTGACCATAAAAAGCAATACTTATCATTATTGTGAATATTAACACAGGCTTGTTTTGATTTTATTGCAGCCGGCAACTTGATAAAGCTTGAACCACTTAAAGGTTGATATTTATTTATGTTAATTTCTAGATGAGAACTGCTAAGAAATGTCCAACCACTATCACAATCCTGAAATTCTTCATTTTTCTTTAAGAAAGTGCTTTTTAGTTGAGACATCAATGAATCACTTTCATAATTCTGATGTATAGTGAAATTTTTTGTACAAAATGATTTCATCTCCTGGGTATCATTTTTAACCATCAAAAATAAAGCATAGTATTCAAAATTGATTTTTAAATTTGTATGGTCTTTGAGACTCATGTCTATTAACATTTTGATCTTGTCTTGAATATTATCAAAAAATTGTTCAATAGAACAGTTATTCTCATCAGGATCCATAATTCTGAAAGTCGCTATACGATTACGAAATGCAGAATTAATTTTTTCAATACCTTCACAAAAATGCGAGATGTTTTTATTTTTATGGTTAGTGCTGCGTAGATGACCTAACCAGTGACTGCGCTCGACAGTTGTGCTACAAACAGTACAGAAAGGCATTTTTGTGAAAATATATTTACGTATCGTTCACTAAATTTTATATCAATGATTTTAAATCTTAGTGTTTTCTCAAAGGGTGGACTACAGGACTAACTAACGAACCTATAAGCTTACTACCTAATAATGATAATAAAAGTAAAAACGTAGTTCTTATTATTAAGTAGGTTAGTGTTCTTTATTGTAGGTATAAATCACAATTTCCTTGTTTTTATTATTTAGTTTATGTACGGATGTTTATTTTATCTGTGTAGTAAACCGGCTCCGATGCATCGAAAAGTTTATGAGCGCGTAACATGAATTTCTGTAGACTGTCCCAATGCGGGGTATCCTTCTCCATCAGAACCTTCATAGCCACCTCTGCTTTTTTCCACCTGTCTTGGGCTGGGGTATGGGCTATCTCCTTAGTGTTATACACCTTTAGCTCCACAAAATAGGCACCAGTCAGATCAGCCGTGCGACGCACCTTCCCGTTTGCAACGCGATTCACCAGGGAAGATGTGAGCTCTCCACTTGTACTCGGTGGGGGGATCTCGTCTTCTAACCCGAATAGGTCCCCAAACAATGCTTCCCCCTTAGACGAAGTAGCTCTGTAAAAGAAACATTAAAATATTAATTACCTAAATTGCTTAGCATTACACTGGTATGGACTGATGATGATGATGATTGTAAACGGGGATATTGATAAATAAATCACTACGTGTATTGATAAAGATACCTAGTCTTATCAAAAAAAAGAAAATTACAATAAATAATAGATAAATTAAAACTTCTAGGTATTTACAATTGAAGCAGTGTGAAAATAACTGTCAGTCTGTTACATTTTCATGTCTAAACGGCTGAATGGATTTAAATGAAATTTGGATAGAAAATAGATATTAGGATATGATTTCATTATGTTACCTTTTGTTTCAAAAACAATCTTGAAGAGAATGAACAGTAACAAAGTCGCAGGCAACAGCTAGTAACTTAGTATAGTATTAATAGGAACCTAAAAACTTAGCGATTGTCAGAAAGTCTGACATCGAAGTTACTAGCTCAATTCGCATCGAATAACACAACACAAAACTCTGTTTAAATAAAAAAGTGATTTACCTTAATTTGGGTTCCGAAGGAGTTTTGGAGACCGGGCTCTTGCGTTTGGTGGCTGCTGCTGGTTTCTTAGGAGCCTTCTCAACAACAATTGGGCGGGCTTGGATCTCGCACTCTGAGTCAGACCTGAAATCGATCGAAATGGGTTATAAATAACACATAATTACCATCATCACCAGCGGATACATTTTTTACTGAAAATAGAGCTCTCTTGGAGTCCATGACAAATGTAGCAGTCTTGCCGAACCACCTAACATCTCACGATTGACTGATATTAAGAAAACTTGGAATCGAACCCGCACCTCTGCTTAGTGGCTGCGCTTGCAACGACAAGAGCCACAAAGTGTTGAATGGAACCGGGTCGTTCCTCAGAGGCTCATCTTGATGAAGAAAAAACGTACTAAGTAGGTACTAAGAAAGGTACTTACGTACATTTTGAATGATAATAGCGTCGTCGTAGGTACTTTGTCACTGGAAGGTTCTGAAGCGAATGGTAATTATTCACACCGATTATTAGATTTTATACACATAAAGTAATGCTTCGTAGGTAAAATTGAACACATGCTTCCCGTGAGAATGAAATAAAACACCATTCATTTATTGTCACCGACAAAAGTGAAACCGTAATTACCAAGAATCTGCATTTGTTAAGGATTACCATAAGTTCCGATTTAATGGAACAAACGCGAGTAACCTCAGGTTGAAGTCGTAGTTATTCATAACTAACACTGTCGCACAAGAACTTAGCTGATTTGATTGAATGCAACAAATAAAGTGTATTCGATTTTTACAACATTAAAAATAGTAAATCAGGTTATTTTATCAAAGCCTCCATGGGTGCTTTAGTACTAAGACAAGTAGGTACATATATTGTACCTACTTAGAAGATACCAATAATATACTTATGGAGTAATGTAGACAGCGTCTTGAAGACGCTTTCGACTGGTATTGATATGCATCAGTTGAACTATCTGTAGATTGTTTGCAACAGTACCTAGGCAGTTAGCTCGATTGTTTCAAATGTAAACATTAGTTCTCTTTTTTTTTTATTGTTTGATTGTAATTCTCTTTTTCAATAAAGACATACTAGCAGTTTCTAATATATAATAATGTAATAGAAACATTATGTTTATCAAGTTGAAGGAAAATGTCCATTGTTAACATTTTGTAAATGATGGTATGGTAACCCTACATTCGTTTACGTAAAAGGTAACAAAAATTCATGCAGGTACATATGTGATACATCGGTTTGTTGTTCTACCAACTACCAATTCTAATCACTATATGAAAATTTCATGTGTACAAACAGACCCGCCCGAAACATTCGGTTCGCGCGCGAGATACACAGAGTACTAATTATAGTACCTATATTTGACTGACCGTTAATCTCGAATAGGACTTTTAGTAAGTAGTGCCGACTTTATACACGCAGGTAACTATTAGTGAATGATTTATTTGAATTCTTTAGTAAAATTGTATTTTATTTTCTCATACTTTATTAAAAATTACAATTAGGTACCTACCTATTTATAAACATGTCATTTTTTTAATGTAGGTATGTACCTAGAGTTAACGAAAAGAATAGGTAAGCAAGGTAAATCTAGCAAAGTTTTAGATGTCTTAAGTAATTTAGATTTATATCTAGAATAATCTAAGAATCATCTAAAATTGTTTGAAAGAGGAAGTACGTAGAATAAAATTATTACCACATCTATAATTCTTGTGTAATTATTTATAACAAAAAGCTTGAGCCAAGTCACGCTAAAAGTTAGTATGTCTTGATATCATTTTGCTTACAACATATCAACAGAATAAATAAGTCTACCTCATGGTGTCAGATATGAACCTGCGGTATTCTCACGATAATGTTTTCGCTTACGACAGACCTATGACTAGCTATTGCTCGTGACATCGTAGTAAGGTTAATCATAATAAAATATTCCTAAGATGAGAACAAAACTGTATCACTTTTTGATAATGCAAGTAACATCATCATCAGCCGGTAGAATGCGGGTCGTGGTTACGTATTTTCTTTAAACCTTAGTTTTGTGTACCTACTTTATTACTTAATTTTAGTCAACTTTAACTGTGAAACAATTCGTATCAGTCTTATAGGTCTCCTTACCTCTGTTGCTATATGAAAATAATACAAAAAACGTAATACATAACTTTCAGTCTCAATTATTTTGTTATTAGTCAGAACGAATTATTAAGCCTGATGCACACTAAAACTTTCTGTTAGCTTCGTTTTGATAATGCATTTTCCAAAATTGACTTGAATTCTAACCTAAAAATATCCACGTTGTACTAGATTAGGTAAAAAAGAAGGTAGGTACTCTATCTTAAATGAGTATAAATTTTAATATAAAAAAAGAATAATTTTGTTAAATTGTTTGCATAAACATAAATAGGTATATCTATACCTCAATTTACTTCTAATAAAATATCGTGCTCACAGAGATAAATCAACGTTCCCGGTTGGCTCAGTGTTCTTAGAGCTTTATTTTTATTGCACACTTGCAATATTTCTATGAGAATTCATTGGGTTGCCGCCGGTCATGTTCCCAGTACTGTTAAGTAGGTATATGTGTGCTGGATACTATTACTAACTGAATAGTGTATATCTGAGACCGAATTCGGGTTACTTTAGTTTGACCGAAGCCGAAACTTTTATTGTGGAAAGAAATTATGAAATAAAGCAACTAGATACATCTTTAATATGTTGATTGAAATAGGTACGAGTTCAAATAATATAAATATAAGATATAAATATACGCCATTAAATAAAATAATATGAATGATCATAATGAAGGAATTATAAAATCTTATATTTTGAATATGAGATACATAGGTAACTAATTTGTAAAGTATTTAGTACCTACATGAAGATTGGCTAAACCGAAACCAGACCGAAAATTATGCTGCAACCGAGCCGACAACCCTAATCAAATAGACTATTCAGTATCATCATTCAGTTTATTTAAGTATGCCTTATTATCAAGTAGTGTTCTTGTAGTTATTAAAACAAACTTAACTTTGTGTATCATCGAACCAATCTGGTTACAAACTATTTGTGCGCGCAAAAGTTTAATAAATAAATCGATATTTTAAAGTTCAGCGGATGTAATTGTTTTAAAGTGCATTTAAAAAATCAAGTATGTGCTGTATTATGGTAATTTTCTATCTCTGTTGTTTGAAGTTTCTGTGAGAGGCAAGTCAAACTGATCAGAAAACTAAACTTAGCTATTTCGTTGTCTTTGTGCCAATCTGGTCACAAAACGGAGCTTAATCTTTAATTTCTGTGGAAAGACATGAGTCAATCTGACCGGAAACTCAGTAAATTTATTTTAAGTTCAGATATCTTTGAGCCAAACTGGTTACAGATACAAGAGTGTGCTGTATGTATTATACATAAATGCGCGTTCTCGAATTCTGTGGAACGATATGAGTCAATCTGACCTGAACTTAAATTTATCTGAGTTATTCTGATGTCTTCGTCCCAATCTGGTCACAGAAAATGGAGGTGTACTTAATCTAGCTTTAATTCTGTGGAAGGACATGAGTCAATCTGACCGGAAACTCAGTAAATGTTTTTTAAGTTCAGATATCTTTGAGCCAAACTGGTTACAGACTAGAATATGCTGGTATAATACATAAATGTGCTAGCTCTAATTCTGTGGAACGATATGAGTCAATCTGACCTGAATTTAAATTTATCTGAGTTTTTCTGATGTCTTCGTGCCAATCTGGTCACAGAAAACGAAGCGTGTATTAATCTACCTCTAAATATTGTGGAAGACATTGTGTCAATCAGATCGAAAAATTATACAAAGTTTAGTTTTCATCAATCCTACTTCACATAACGTATTTGTGTAGAACGGCACAATTACAAACCTGAATTTTAAGATAGCGACGTAGTCAACAAAGTGAACTTTCGTTAAAAATGTGTAATGTGTTTGATTATCATCCAGCTGCAGTTGTTGAGGTAAGTTAGTAGATACTTAAGCGGGTTTTAGCTAAATAACTTCTATATTATTGGGCACCGAACCCCTCCGTAAGCGCCGAAGGCGCTGAAGGTGGGGTGGTGTGCCCAATAATATACTACTTACCAGCAACTCAAAATGAAAATGATAACAATTATTTCCAATAAAAATGATTACTTAATAATGGAGTTTTATTTATACAGAAATTGAAACGAAGTTGAAACCTTAGTACCTTGATAAAAGAAAACTAATTTATTAAATTTGTTTGTACGTGGGAGCGGTCGGTTCCGGACTCGAGTTTCCGGCAAGTTGCAAAACTACCGAAACCGACACATTCAAAACAAAACTCATCAATTTATTTCAGGAGTCGATCACTTTTGTTGACAAAGTCCGCTGACGTCAACCAAATTTCAGTCTCGAAATGCTGTCAGTCAAATGGATGTCATCCAGTATCATCGCTACGGGAACGCATCCCTCACTGCATCGGGATGACCCGCGCATGCGTGTGGCTCACTTGTTCACATTATAGCCAACGGGCTGTCTTAGCGCGCATTCATTCTAACTACGATCAAATTTCGATCTTACTATGTAACGGAGTGAGCGGTTCTACGGGAGGCGGCGCTCTACAGCCGCCGGTCCACGGTCCTCAGTGGCTCGCCGGTCGTCGCTGCCTGCGAACGTATCGAACGCGTTCGGGGATTTTTTTCCTCTCCCGCGAAAAGTTTTCGAGTTTCCGAACGCAGTTTAGAGACGATTTGAGAACGTTGTTTCGGTTCTACGGTTCAAATATTGTCTGGTGGTGAACGGATTGTTTGTGGTTCAAATTTTGTGGTTGTTGGGAAAGGATTGGTGAGTTTTACTGTAATTTTTTTCTATTTTGTGTTCTGAAAATGATTTTTCAAAACCAAGTTTCATATATACATAGTTTTCGTTTAATTAAATAAAATCTAGGTTTTCTAAAATAAAAGTTAATGAAAGAAGCACTTGAATATAAAAAAATATGTATTCGTTCGTTCTTTTAAATATACATATATTTTTATGTATATAAATAGCTATTTACCCCTAACTTACAGTTGTAGGTACAATAGTTATGTTTTATAAAATTCGTATAAAAAATAAGGATTAAAAAAAATTGATATGTAGTAACTGTATGATTTTTTTGGTCATAATATAGTTTAAAGTTTTTTTTATTTTTTATTACATAATTTGAGGTAACCTTCCTAACTGTTCTTGTTCTTGTTTATGAAACCTCAAACTGACGTACCTACCACATTATAGTTGAACGACAAAAAGCCATGGGGCCTGTCACACGCAGGCCCCGGGCACAGTGGGACCGAAACCCCTCGTGCAAGCCGGTCTCATAATGACTTTATCATTAGGATAGCTGGTTAGCTGGATTACCTACTGATCCTCCCCCCTCGAACATGGGGGTGATCACTGCGCTGGCAGGCGGGTTGGTGACTGCAATGGAGGTGTCATAAATACTCAGAAAGAAGCTGCTGCCACTCTGGTTGGTCCCTTTAGTCAGCTCTTTCAACATCCACGGGAGTAAGAGGAGGAATTCCTTCTCCGCGTTTGTCACCTCCTACCACGGCGTAGCTGGATGAAATCAAATAATTAATAATCGTAAAATAAAACGTACAAAATTTTGAGAAAAGCAAAGGATTCTTCAACATAATATGACACAAACAAAAATCACCTTTTGATGACACAGCAATATATATAATATATTTTACTCTATATAAGAAAGCATGTTTGAAAAAGAATCACAAATATATAGGTAATTGAGATAGCTTAGGCATATAATAACAAAATCAATTTTAAAAATCTATTCAAAGTTATAAGTTTTTCAATCTGTTTTTAAACACTATGCAATAGTAGGCGCAATGTTATTGTCATACGGCTGTGTAGGTAAACTAAAAAGCAGCAATTGTCATCAGCAATATCAGTGCATTTGTTCAGGTCTCATCATGACCACAGAGCAATGTGGCGTCCACTGCGTCCAGCGTTTTCGTCAAGTTACGCGTGCAACTTGAAAATGTATAGGTATTTTGATTGCATTTTAGGGCACTTATCGATCGATTTTTTTTGTGGTTAATGAGCACTAGAGGACCTAATTGAAACACTTTTCAAAAAAGGGTGTAATACTCGACTGATCTATGTTCGATGCGTCGCCGAAACATTGAGTTTGATCGACCACCAAGAACGACCATCGTTTGATATTCGACGGACAAATCGGTTGCTTCTATCGTAGAAGCAGACAACTGGCTTTCTATCACAAAAACAACAGCTTTGTACAATAAGTGATCTGGCCGAGCTGGCTGAGCTGCGGCCCGCAACGATCCTCCCATGCAGCTTAGTTATACCTGCTGCTGACATGGGGACAAAGCAAATGTAAGCGCTAGTTACGATTGTTCCATGCAAACTAACTTACTTAATGTATCTTCTCAATAAAGAGAAATTACTTTTGGTTATCAAAAAAAACAAAATAGGTTCAGCGCCTAGTTCCCGTTCCTGTGAAAATTCTGGGATAAAAAGTGGCCTATGTGCTATTCCAGACTATAATCTATCTCAGTGTCAAATTTCATCCAGATCAGTTCAGTCGTTTTGGCGTGATTGAGTAACAAACATCCATCCATTCCAACTTTCACATTTATAATATTAGTGGGATAACTTACTTCAGTTGGTTGTCTTAATTTTTCAATGGTCCAACATTTACCCTAAAATGTAACGTCTCAAATAGTTGATGTGTGTGGATCGTTACCGACGGCAACAACTATACAGCACATCAAATAATTGAATACGCTACCAATACCTTATTTAATAAGTGAGCGATGGTATATCGACACGATTACCCAACATCTGGTTAGTACCTAGACTACACTTACAGCCCAAACGTACCCTAATTATATTAAAAACATTCTCTATAAAAACATAAAAATATAAGAATACCCCTAACAAAAACCTTAGCAGCATTCATGTTGTTTATCTCAAAGGAATATAAGCTTTACATTGAAGACAATAAAGTGGAAATTTTGTCGGTTTAGCGGCAATCGGGGCCAACGATGGTACACAATGGGTACTGGCGTCTTATTGCGTCCAATCTCGTCCTTTATGGGCATTATCAGAGTTGCATTATGTTGTTTCCAACGCGATAATACTGTAATGTGAGTCGTGCATGCATTAAGGCCTACCTTGGGGTTAAGCTTGGCCTGAGACGAGCCTTGGCCGTGTGCCGCGGCGGGCGCGTTGGCGCAGCCTTCTTGCCTTGCCCTGATGACTGCTACAGCGCTATTTTATTCTCTCAAATTGTCAATGAAAATAAAAACGAACCATCGACTTCTGGAATAGTTAACAGGAAAAAAGTAAAGCTCCTGCATTAAGTTGTTCAACTTCAGAGTATCATCTCAATTGGTTTTAAAAGTTCTTGTCCAAGTTGTCTTCAATTTGTGGAACGGACAGGTTTCTGAGAAAACTCGAGAATCTCGAGAAAAATTAACGCTCGTTTTAACCCAGTTACAAAGTTTGCTGACACTGTAAAGTTCCTTGTTTCGCGTCTGACCAATTATAAATAAACAATAAGGTTAGTTCTAGGTAAGTGAATCAGTTCCAGTTTTTTTTGCACTGGATGCTGGACTGAGTTTTCTACAGGCACGACGCGACACGACAAAATGCGGAGACGACTCCGGGCGTCGACGAGTCACATAACGTGACATAATATGAAAATTAATCTTTCATATTATGTCACGTTATGTGACTCGTTACTGCTACGACTCGAACATTGATCCATCAGGTATTACACCACAAAAAAACTTAAAAACATAGCAGCATCGACATAGCGATCGTTTAAAAAACGTGTCTCGTGCTGTGCGGTGTCGTTGCGTGACTAAACGGTTCATAGAAATGTATGACGCCCGGAGTCGTCTCCGCATTTTGTCGTGTCGCGTCGTGCCTCGTGGGAAAACGCCCTTTGTAGTTACTGTCTCGTTACTTATCGTAACTGTGTCGTTAATGTGCCGTCCTGTCTGTGTCGAAACAGCGCTTAATGCAGTGCAGCAACAGTAGCTTAATGAACTATCACGCAAACTATATTATATTAAAAGAAGTCAACACAAAAAACTATACGTACACATAAATGCACTAGACAAACTTGATCTAGTTCAAAGTGTCCTAATACTATAAGATAAAGTATAAGTTTTGATTAATAGAGAAATACAGCGACTCTATTTCGTAACGATTGCTTCAGCATTCTATCGTCACGATTGCTGTCAATAAAGTACATTTTGACTTGGAACTCACTAGCGCCGCCACAGTTTGATGAACAAGTCAAGCCAAGCAAGGCAACTTCGGCCAATATCTAACAAAAAATCAGCAATCCAGAGTGAATCAGCCCATGGGTCTAGTAAATCTAGCTAGTCCAATCGCACTACCAACAGCACGGGTAGTTGACTTCATCAAGTGGTCCCGGTTGATCACGGCGCGGCTTTCCGGCGGCGCGGCGCTTCACAATGGAGGCTCATCGCTCCCTGAGGACGCGCCTTCTTGTTGCTCCGACTCGCAGAGGTATCACGAACCGGAAGTCGTTCGTATGAACTTATAATGTTGAAACAGAACTACTTCAGTATTTGATTTTGAGGAGCGCATTTTGTAACGGAGTCAAAGACAAAACACACGCGCGTAAACAGCACGGCTTGATTCGTATTTACAAATAACAACGACAAACTCCGCTCTTGAAGTAAAATTCAACCTTTATAATTCGATTATATAATGAAGAATCTTCATTCTGGATCAAAACTAGAATACTGCAGAATGTGTCAGGCATTGCCATGAGAATATGGAGAATTTCCTTGTTCTTGAAACAGTTTATTGATAAGAAGCCCTTATTAGAACCTTAGCTTTTACCGAGCTCCTTGTATTTTATCTCTCAGAATGACCCTCAGAAGGTTCCTTCCTCAGGTAGTTTTATTTTATTGAATCACCCAGTCCCACTGTTTCAATATTGAACGAAATGAAATTTTACGTGGACGATAATTTCACCAAATTATGGTTGAAGGCTTAATGGCAATGTTGAATTCAACCTATGATTAGGTACTTTAATACGAATTCCATTTCCGAAAATTAGGAACCTTATAATTTCTTGGAATAATTCACTGAGAATTTTATATGAGTCGATGCTTACACAACCTCTGCTTAACATTTTATTGCTATCATTCTTGACATTAGCTGTCATTCTAAGGTTTTTATTTATTATACTCTGGGTAATTTCTAAGAAATTAATAAATCCCAAAAATTTACGATCCCGACGGGATTCGAACCCGCACCTTCCCCTTCAGCGCAGGGGTGCTCTTTTTTCCAACTAAGCTACGTGATCTTATCTAGTCGGCCCGAAAATCTTTGGGAGTTCTTTTCGGCACTTACGCCGTCAGCGCCACCTACAGAGGAAACAATGAAGTCCCGTCGGGATCGTAAATTTTTGGGATTTATTAATTTCTTAGAAATTACCCAGAGTATAATAAATAAAAACCTTAGAATCAAGCAACGGCAAAACCTCTCGTCAAAGAACTAAATGCAAATTTGGTCTTTGAGCAGAATTGGATAACTTCATTGTTTTATTTTGATTTATTAATTTCTTATTAGCTGTCATTCTCGACATCTGCTGTCATTCTTGACATGATTTTTTTCTAATTTCTTCCTATTAATTTATTGTATTTGTTGTCGTTGGTAATGACTGTCGTTTTTTCGTCTAAAATTATCGAGTCGCACAAAAGGGCAGCCCCGTTGCGCAACTATTTGCAGTTGAGCAAACTCAGTTGCACAAAAGGGACCTCGCGTAGTTTGAGGTCACTGAACAGTTACAACATTAAAAAGGAACCCTTGTAGGATCACTCTGTTGTCCGTCTGTCAACTCCTTTATCTAAAAAAACGCGTGGAGGTTTCGAGTTGAAATTAACATCACCACTCAGGTTCGTAACCGCTTGGAGCCTCAATATAAATCAAACATCTAAGTCAACGCAATCAAAAGTTACAGCCAATTTTTTTTCCACATACACACAAAACCTATAGGATAGTTCCCATCGACCTAGAATTATGATATTTAGCAGAAAAGAAGCAAGGTCTTTTAGCACAAGTAAAGGGAAAAATTCGAAAACTGTAAATTTGTTTAATCTTAGAAAAGATCTAAGATAATTTTTGAATCTTGCCATGGACCGTAAACCTATAGGGTACTTCCCATCGACCTAGAATCATGAAATTTGGTAAGAAGCAAGGTCTTTTATTAATATAATTAATATAATGTTTAGTTACGGAACCCTCGATGCGCGGGTCCGATTCGCACTTGACGTTTTTTTTCGCGGAAGGACCTCATTGTAGGCGGTTGAACTGTGACCAGTGAGAATAGTGATCGATCGATAGACGCTGTTAACAAAATCATTAATTAAAATTACTGTTTTTTTTAGAATAAAACGTAAACGTTTTATTTATTCAGTCGGATCCATCTACATATGCATCAATGAACTTAACAAACAATCTAAATGCTGAAAACATCCCTTATTATTTTAAAATTAAAATATATTCCACAGATAAATAAACTCCCCTGTCTCGAGCCGCTCTGAAACAAACAGGATTGTAATGTAATGTCGTTTTTAGCAGCAGCCGAGAATGTAAAGTGCATCCACTTGCCTAATTAGTCCGGAATTAGTTATTGTTATGAAAAAGGAAACTTCCAGGCGGCGCGGCGGCGGCGCGGGGCGGCGCGGCGCGGCCTGGAAAGCGCAGCGAGAAAACGTATATACGTACTGTACAAAGTTTTGATTTAACAATGTTGTTTTGATATTTTGCTTGTTTGTGAACGTAAATGACCGTTTCATTTATGCGGTTAATTAAGAATGTTTTTGTGAAAATACTAGTGATAAAAATAACGACGATTCCTTTTATGAGCCCTTTAACCCCAGAAATCATATCTATATACAAGCCGTGCATGGCAGATGCATGTTATGTGATTTTTCTTCAGACGACCTCGTCTCACTGCGACCACAGCCACTACGTTACGCCTGAAACTAAACTAAAAGAAAATAATTGTACTCTATTTTACATACCACCGAGTACCTAATATAAAACTTTCCATTTCCATTTGTCTTTACTTTTTCAATAAAATCCTCGTATTTGTTTGACCATTCCGTGTCACCACTCCTTACTTGCAGCATCTCATAAGGAAATTACACAAGCGCGCACAGCGATTCTTTCAATTTAAACCATTCTGTGCAATAACTGACTGTAATCCTATAGAATACAGACTAGAATCGTCTGGGGCACGCCAGCGGCAACATTCTGACTTATAGTTGGTTCAACTAGCTCTTTGTTGTCTCCGGCTAATTTGAATAAAATTATGCACCGTTTGGTTATATATTTATTTGGATTACATTATAGTTTGAAACCGTTCTCTTGTGAAGTATAATTAGGTCATACTGTTGTAATAAGTGAAGAAAATGATAACAACTCAATCATAAACTTTTTGTATAATTATTAATACTATTTAACGGGTATTTATCGCGTTTATTTACCTATTTTTCCCAACGTTTCGACAGGTTTACACACTGCCGTGGTCACGGGATGACTCATCAGAGAGATGAGTCATCCCGTGACCACGGCAGTGTGTAAACCTGTCGAAACGTTGGGAAAAATAGGTAAATAAACGCGATAAATACCCGTTAAATAGTATTAATAATTATGTGTTCAGATCGCGTAAGCTTTTTGTAGTTTTATAATTCATGTGCATTACTGCGTTTTAATAATATGTACAGTGCGCGTCACAATTAAGTATCCCCCTTGTCTACAAAATATTTTCTAACTTCTATTCGCTTGTGACTAATTTTCAAAGCAAAAACTTATCAAGCCGCTAAGGATCGAAACACCCACCCTTTATATGGAGACTCGAATTCTCGGCATTAGATCAACTGAGCTATTTAGCTGATGGAACAACGTGTCCAATTTTGTCTATCGGTCTAATTAGTCCCCATTTTTAATGCCAAGTCTTACATTTTTTGTTTATGGATGCGGGTAGGGTTTGACTTTGTCGTTTGTAGCGAACAAAGTAATTGTCACTCGTCTTATTTCGTGTGGTTTGCTTTGTGCATATCTTGCGAGAGATCGAAATATTGTTACCAATGTTCTTTCGTTGTAAACAACTTATTTTTAAATAAATTATCACAATCTATTATAAAAAACCTTTCACTGTTTACAGATATTATTTGTTATTATGGTTTATCAAAACAATTATTTCGTTATAATATCTAATAGATTCATACGTAGTAGTTATTGTATAATATTGTAGACATTTATAGAATATTATTTTTGTAATTTTTTTTTATTAACTTGCAATTAAGCCCATAAAGAATAATATCAATTAAAAATCTTCCATATTGCAAAGAAAAAAAGATAACAATTGATAAAAAAAAACGAAACACCACCCAACTAGCAAGGAAATCCTATAATAAAATACAATAGGTAAAATTAGACTAAAAATGCTCTTTTAATGGCTTTTGTTAAGACATCTTTGCTTATAATAGCACTGCGCAAGCATTTTTACTCTCTAGAGCAAATTCACTAATAAAACAACCTTGTAGTTTAGTAGTACACTATTTTATAGGATAATTATAAGACATGTAATCTCATAAGTGTATTGACAAAGTTTAAATAGTCCTACGAAAATTATAGACTTATAAAAGCATTGTGTAAGATTTTCAGAATTTATAATATACTTGTCTGAGATCATTACAAATATGCAGCAATTTAGTTTTATAATAGCATTGTGTAAGATTCCCAGATTTTAGCATATATTTAGCTGAGATCATTATAAGTATGAGGGCGATGTAGTCTTAATAAAGACGCTTAGAAGATTCTGTAAGAGTAAATAATCTTTTAAAGCGCTAGGCTAATACTATATAGTCTGTTTACCAGTTTTACATGTCGCTCGGTTTGAGACACTGCAAATATTATTTATCATTGATTACAATGGATTTACAAGAATGGAAACGTTTCAAAAGAAGTGGAGCTTATAGAAGAACTGTAAATAAAAGACACGCAGAATCGGTAACGCAAAAGCTATCATCTGAAGCAAGTTCTGAAAAAGCAGGAACCAGCAATTTATTGGAGGGTTCCGTACAATTCGAAAGTGGTTTAATGTTCTGCCTTTTCAAAATACAATTAAACTGTTGTCAATTATCATCTGGTTGGCTTGTTTCATCCCGTTGCAACCTGTAGTGTTATTTTCGGGGCCAGTATAAAGTTCCATCCCGTTCCCATTGTTGTTGGACGCAAGACAATACAGTGTTGCCTTTTTCTATTGTCTCCACAATTTAAAAGGCATCTCTGTTTTCTTTTTCAAACGACGCCAGGAGACCTATAACCAAAGTTATTACTCAGTTTCACAACAAATATGTACAAACATGATTTATTGGACAGCGTAATAATTAAAACCTTTCAGAGCCATTAGTGTGATTTTTATGGATACATGGCCGAGTCAGAAAATCTAACTCTTTCTTTTTTTTAACACATATGATAAAAAAAAACCAAATTATATAAAAAATGTTTAGCCGTTGCAGGGTTTCAGACATCAATTGAGGAACTCTAATTTGATTCAACATGGTGGCGAGTTAATCTTAACTAAGAGTAAATCTAGCGTAGTTTTACCTATTACGGTCTTATAAATGTCTTGATACAGAGCATATTTTGAAACATGGCGAATGATCAAAAAACAATAATTATGTGCTTGATAATATTTTTACACTAAATGGCTTAATAATCAATTTATGTAAGCGCGTTAAAAAATTAGCCCTAACACTGTACACTATTACAGTAAATATAGATTTGCCACACGTTAAATTGTATTCTAGCTAAGCTTTTTTCATTTAAATAAATACTACATGAAACAATAACTAAAATTACTTACGTTGTAAACACTGCACACAAATCAGCAACAAAAAAGAATTGGCCTGCCCAGCCAGCTTGTAAAATGTGTTACAAATTATTGAAAAAAAAGTAGTACGTTAGTAGTACGTTAATAGCATAATTACACTTGAAACGAACTAGAAGTAGATAACAACAGGAGTACTTTTACCAGTAGTAATCTTCGTCAAGGCAGCTAAAGGAGCTTTAGTGCTTCCAGATACTGGTGCAAGACAGTAATTAGACTTATTTGCATTCTGTTAGCTCATTGCGGGAGCATAACAAGAACTTGTGCTCCAATAAATGCGCCCAAATCCAGCGTTGTAGTATACTAGTAGAATGTTATTGGAGTGTTGAACTGTAGTCTTGAAGACAGTTATAGGATCTATTTTGCTACTTGGGCACTCACGAGATTCGAACCCTGTCACTCTTATCTTGTCTTGCATTAATTTGCCGGTTACTACCGCAAGGCCAAGTTGATACTTAAACAAATCATCGAATTTTAAGTAAGGTTACCAAATGAAATTGAAATTAAAATGAAACAATTTATACAAAAATTACATTTTAATGATACAGATCATACAATTTTTGTTAGAAACGTCAAAAATATGAAAAGAAAATGGAAAATTATAAAAAACATGTAGTTTTGATCACCCAATCTCCAACGATCGCTGACAGGATTTGAACCCACATACATTGAGATAGGGGGATACTTAATTGTGACGCGCACTGTACATTACATGGCTTTAATCACGGCGATAGCGAGTCCAATTTGATTTGTTTCGAGTGTGCAGCGCAACGTTTAGCGATTGTCGCAAACTCGACACGCCCAGAATACTAATGAGTTAGAGCTATTTACTCCACAGTAAAATTATATTATATTTTTTAAAGAGCAAAATCTAATATAATCATTTATTGTGAACGCTTTTGCTTTTCTAGTAAGTAGTGGGGTTGCCATGATTGGTTGAGGGATTTTGCATTTTCCAAGTTATCTTTAGGCACATTACCTTTATTCCATTCAGTTGAACTAATTACCTATCTAATAAATTAATAACGGTTATTGGAAAAATATCAAAAGTTTTTTATTAAAAAATATCAACGAAGAGCTTAATCCCCTAGGACTTGGAGAATAGAAAAGTGTTATACTATTTTCAGTGATAATTTTCTTACTGGCAACTTCGATAACGGATTACTCAAATGCTTACTTACAGTGGGTACAGGTAGTTATTACGTTTCACATCAATCAGATATTAGATTTGATGTCTTGCGAGGCACCTGTTTGTGGAAGGCCTCCTAATCCCTACCTCTAATTAATGCATATTGATTGAGCAATAACACTGTCTGCGTGATATTAATCAGTAAAGGCTTAATTGCCACCTGAGATCCTGAGGTTTGTACTTCAACCAAGACATGGCTCGCTATGAATACGAGGGTTTTATATTTATCTTAGATTATTATTATTAGATTATTCCCAAACTCCAAAGTACGACAACACTGTAGAAAATTTTAATTTACAGTAGATTTTATTTATTTTGATAATTACAGCTTTTGGTACATTGATGCATTGAACGGAGGGGTAAAAGGTTAATTGTTTCCGGTTATGGGTAAATTAGGCACTACAGCGAGTAAACTATGTATCTGAGCTTTCTCATAAGCTTTCTATATTTTTTCTTATATTATCAAGTACTATTTCTGTTTTTTCTTCAATTTCATTATTCTATCTAGATACCTACTTTAAAGTGTACAAAAGTTATAATTATCTCCTGAAGATGGCTCTCCCAAAGCATTAGAAGATTAGATACGTGTTATAGCTCAATCTACGTACATGAGTACTGAGTAGTACTAATTATAGAAGCTCGTAAAGCTGAAGCCTCGAACGTTCTCTGTGACATTTATATTCATATCATTAGGAGTGTTAGTAATTATATCAGGTATGAATTCGGGCCCGAGTATGTCAGCCGCGCGTAATCAACTCGCGGCTAATAACACGCTCCCGGCTCTCCTGACATCTATCCTATAATATACAATATATGTAAGTATACAGTGCCCTATGCCACCTCCTTGTACCTATGTATATTAAACACTTTTCGTGGGGGTGTGTAATAAATATTTTGCGCAGATTTTTTACCTTTTAAAAAAGATGGCGGTGGTTATTACCTCTGTACTTCATTAACTTAATGCTTCTCATAAATATTTCCAAAATAATCTGAGGTTTTCTTAATTAAGTTATTTGTGACGTTGGCGAACATCTTTGGTTCAGCTAACTTACTAATGAATCGGCGAAGCGTTACAAAGTATCATGAAGTTGTGACTCGCGCGAGATGTTAGACTTCAGCAAAGCTTGCGACTGTGTGTAGCTAATTAATTTGATCACGAAGTTCCACATGAAGTTAGGTCTCCAAGGCGTTCTGCTTCGGTGACTCGGATTTTACCTTAACGTCTTACATAAATAAAAGCAATGCGGTTTAAATTGAAATTTCCAGGATCTTACCGGCGTTCCCTAGGGTTCTTATTGAGGTCTCCCTATAAATCTTGAAGCTTATTTTAGTGTTTTTCATATTTCAAAGAAGAGAGTAAGCAAGTATTCCTCGTGTATCTATCGATGTTAACAATATCTCAGGATACCTCAAGGCACCGCTTAAAAACAAAAACAAATTAAAAGTTTTCTAAGAAGTTTTATACGCGAAACGTATGTTCGTATGTGTGTATTTATCTTGACAATTACTTCAGCTCGAAATAAAACGGCAAATATTTTTCTTACTTCAAATAAAGACGTTGAAATGCAAGAGGAAGGAAGAATAAAAATTATCGTCACCTCGTCCCAGCTTCTAATAAACCACAGTTGGCCGAAGAAAGCTTCCTCACTATAATTATACATAATATTCACTTCCAAAATAGGGCTAGTTAATTTATTGATGGATAATGGATGAGGATATGGCGTTTCAGTAGGTAATTCATCTACCGGAGTACCAAGATGGTATCTCGACCAAATTAAATACAAATAATAAAACAATAGTAGTAAGGTAAAGCGATACGAGATGAGGGTATGAAGGCAGACAAAGATGTAAATAAGACAGTTACAATGTTATTTACAAAGTAACCGAACTGCTCTCTCTACCCTGCGTAAAACTGAGTAATTTTTTTACAAGCTTTACACATAGGAGCAATAAAAAAGTGCCACTGTGCAGAGGGTCGGCTATATTTCATTTTATGTCTCACTTGTGCCCCCTCTATCTGCGGGGGGAAGGAGAGGGGGAGTGCCTCTGACACTCGGAATGAAACTTTAAACGTCGGTTTGGAAATAATGTGGATTACGTGGCGTACTTAACGTGACGTCTCAGACAATTTCGGAGAAAGGTATTTTTTCTGGAAAATGGAAAAAGTTGAGAAAGTGTCTGGCGTTGTTGTAACTGAATACTTTCGGAAGTTCAACAATAATTTAAGAGCTTTAATTAAATACTATTTTATGATCTACATTGATTTCAGCGGATTCATCACAGTTCAGTATAGTCCGTCCATACATCACATAGTTAGGTACCAGCATGCTGATTAATATTGGTCCCTTAAATTTACTGATCAAGTTAATGATTAAACCCGCATTCGGCCCGGTTTTGATATTTCATACGCAGCCTATCGCTTCCGTCCCATTGGCCCCGGAAATGAATTTAAAAAGAAAACAGCCCAAGCATTCCCACGTTAATAGAAATATTATTAACACTCTCTCCGATGCCTGAAACTCTCTGTATTCAAAGGTATTTTTTCAATGAGACATTTTATTCAAAGTAATATTTTTATTGAATTCTAATCAGGGAGTTTTTGGCTCCCATTGGCTGTGGAGCTCCTGATGCTGGTTTAATATAACAAGCTGCGGGGGAATTCCGAGTCACGCTCCTTATTACCACGGAAGGGCTTACAACTTTTCAATTTAATCGTGTCGGAACCCTGACAAATATTCAATTTTTAAACAATCTTGCTAATCACCACCTACTTAGATCAAAATTCACGAACCAATTCAAATATTTCGATATCCTAATAAGTGCAGGAATGGTATCTGCATGCTTTGTGTTGTTTGAGGAGCACTCTCCGAATGAGATTGACTGACTTGCACTAGCAATTACTGAAATCTCATTCATGTGTACTAAATAGAAAAGTATTTACGCATTACTGACGAATGTGTGTAAGTCCAATAGTTAATTGAATCTGATTAGGAACATCTCGGGAATAGCCGCTCAAGGCTAGAGTACACGCTCCGCTACCCGCCGCTCCGCTACCACTCCCCGCAGCGCGTCACAAACTGTACCACTAACCGGCCACAACCTAACAGGCTGCTTACGAGCCTCATAACAATTTTTTTTTCTTTGTTGTGATGTAAAAACAATTTAATTCGGTCTACGTACTGGCTAGTCTTACTCCTGGGGTATGCCCTCGTGTGCCTGGGGTCTGCCCTCGTGTGCCGGGGTATGCCCTCGTGTGCCTGGGACATGTCCACGATGCTCTGGCGAACACTCGCTCACGCGCCACCGTCGTGCAAACGCGCATCGGCCGCACGCACTGCGTAACAATTATTATTGCATTTGGATAACCTCAAAATCGTGAAAATATGAAGTGTGACGCTTGTAGCAAAACCCTCACTAAGAAAACGCCGGGATTGGAGTGTAGGACCTGTGCAAAAGTAGTCCACGCTTCTCAAGTGTGCTCGGGACTTACTGCAAAGCAGCTCTCAGCAATCCGAAACTCAGATACTCTTGATTGGATGTGCGAAGAATGTCGCCGAGTCTCGCCAAAAAGGAAGTCCTTCATTATCCCGGAAGACGAAGACGAGGAAGAAGAAGTCATGAGCTCTGATGAAATAATCATGGGTAATTTGAATTACCAAAAGTTTATGAAGGAAATGATAGCTGAAATGAAGAATGTTCTCAAAAAGGAACTGATGCCTCTGCAAACACAAATGGGTTTCTGCTGTGAGAAAATTGATGATCTCTCCAGAACGGTTGAAGTACAACAGAAACGCATCGTTGAGCTAGAAAAAAAGTTCACCCACATTAAGAATGAAAAATCACATCTCGAGCTAGAAGTTGGCGGCTTAAGACAGTATGTCAATAGCGTAGAGCAGCAACGTCTTGAAAATGTCATTGAGGTGGTTGGGATTCCTAAAGTACAAGGTGAAAATCTATCAGAAGTTAGTGCAAAACTGGCAGAATCACTTAAGATGGACGAGAGAGATGTATCGAACATAAAACGCCTAGCGGGACGAAACGGTCAACATGAAATCATTCACATGGAGCTCAAACAGATGGAGTCGGCAGCTATGTGGGTTCGTGCCTCAAGGAATACATCAATTCTGATAGAATGCTTCCTGAAAAATCCCCCCGCTCCCAACACCAAGGTATTTGTACGCAGAGCCCTAACCAAAACTAATAAGTCCCTACTATGGCAAGCACAACAAAAATTGAGACCTGCGTACAAACACGTCTGGTTCCAAGAGGGCAAAGTACTCCTTCGTAAAGATGACAACGCCAAAGTAGAGGTCGTAAGATGTGAAGCCGATATTGATAGCTTATGCCTGACCTCAAAGAATAGTGGTCCACCGCAGCGACGGTAGAAGATGTCAGAAAAAGTCACCCAAATTCCATCTTCAGATCACATTGAATTACTAGACTGTGCTAACTATAATGCATTTTGTAGGCAGCTACCGCATTTTTATAAAACGAGGTTTAATATTGTGCATATCAATATAAGATCAATTAAGAAAAACTTTTGTTACATAACTCAACTTATAAGTTCAGCAATATGCGATATTGATGTCCTGATTTTATCTGAGGTGAGTATTAATGAAAACCTTGTTTCAATGTATCATATTAATGGCTACACAACTTACCAGAATCTACGTAAAAACAGGAAGGGTGGCGGCATATTACTGTACACTAAAAATATTCACACATTTACAACACACACTAACTCACTAAATCACTGTGAATCCATCATAGGAAAAATCACCACTTCTTACAACTATACAGCTCACATCCTTGCCATTTATAGACCACCAAATGAAAGTAAGAACCTTTTCATAGGGGAATTAAAAAACTTGTTATCTTCGCAAACACTTTCACAGCACGACGCCTTTATGCTAGGTGACATAAACATAGACTTAAAAATATTTAATAACATCCGAGAATACTATATCAGTACTATGTCCGAGTTTGGTCTGTCCAGTGTGATCTCTGATTACACAAGGATAGAGAATTTAAGGGATAAAATAACACGCAGCTGCATAGATCACATCTTCAGTAGATCGCATTTGTTAGATGTTTACTCGGGCGCGGTAGGCACTGTATTGGCAGATCATCGTATGATTATAATGTCGCTCGCTGGCTATGACTCATGCAAAACAGTCACCGATGCAACATATTTGTATAAAACGGATAATAACAAAGTTCAGTCCCTACTTAATTCTACCTGCTGGACTGAGGTTGATGACATAGAATGCCCTATCTCAATGTACAATCGAATTAAAAATACCTTTTCAGATATTTACAAAGTATCAACCCGCAGCATAAAGAATAATTCTTTAAGTAGGCACAACCATTCGCCTTGGATTAATTATAAAATCAATAATCTGTGTAGAATAAAGGACCAACTGTTTACTAAGTGGAAAAATGACTCGACAAATAAACTTATACGACTCGAATATAATAAAATAAGAAATAAAACTAAAAAACTAATAGAAACATCGCGGAATAAATACTATATGAACTTAATAAATACGAATAAAATGGATCTACGCGCCCTTTGGCAAATTCTAAATAGATTATCGGGACGCACCAAAGAGTCTGTTGACGAGGCTATTTTGCGTGCGTTTAGGAAAAGCACAGTATCAATTAAGTCAATAGCTGATAATTTTGCGAATGAATTTTATAGTAGCGTTAAAAAAATCATACCTAATTGCAACAAGCCACTTTTGTGTGAGTCCGAATACACGTTCCCACTAAATAAATCGATTTACTTCAAAAAAGCCACCCCTGAAAGTGTATCTAAAATAATAAAAAATATAAAAACAAATAAATCTGCAGGATTCGACGGGATTAGATGTGTAGACATAAAAAATATGTGCGAAAGTCTCCTTGCTGTAGTGGTAAAATTTATTAACAAAAGTATTAGTAAAGGTCAGTATCCACTGGACCTGAAAACCGGAATCGTTAGACCCATCTATAAAAAAGGTAGTCACAGTAATTTTGCTAACTACAGGCCAATTACGATATTACCTGTTTTGAACAAAGTAGTTGAAAAATTTGTCTGTAACCAAATTCAAGACTTTTATCAAAAAAACGAAGTGTTGTCGAATGCTCAATATGGCTTCCAACCAAAGAAATCATCGGCTCAATTGTTATCAAAATTTAATAACGACGTCAACAATTTTCTGAACGATAAAAACCACGTGATTCTTTTGTTTATAGACTATAGTAAGGCATTTGACACACTGAGACATAGTACACTGATACAGAAATTACAAAACACCGGGATACGGGGACCGATCCTAGACTGGTGTAAAAACTATCTAACTGATCGCAAATATGTAGTTAAGGTAAAACACGAAGTTAGTGACGTCATTTGTGTCACTGAAGGAACTGCCCAGGGGTCGGTAGCCGGTCCACTCCATTTTTTGGCCTATGTAAATGACCTGGAACACGTAGTCACCAACTGTTCTATTTATCAATACGCAGACGATACATGCCTACTGGCTGCCAGTAAAGATCTCGCGACCGCAGCCAAATACTTGCAAAAAGATTTCACACAAATATGCAAATGGTCGCACGACGCAGGTCTTGTCTTAAACGCAGAAAAAACCAAGATAATCCATGTACATTCAAGCTATCTTAGAAATCAAAGTACATTTAAAATTATAGCTCACAGCCACAGTTGTTTGCACAGTGTGTCGTTGCCTTATCCTTGCTCGTGCGAATCAATAGAACAAGTGACTCATCACACTTATCTAGGACTTGTTGTTGACAGCAGGTTCGGGTGGAACTACCACATCGACCTTATTTGTAATAAGCTACGGGCCATACTGGCAAAGTTTTATATCTTAAAGTTTAAAGTACCATACAAAGTCCTGCTAACTATGTATAACACGTTAGCAGACTCGATTATATCATATGGAATCACTAGTTACGGGAGAACATTCAAAACATACTTAGATAAAATTTACCATCTGCAAGTAAGAATACTAAAATCGATCGTCCCCAAAAAAATTAAACAACAAGCGCACGAAGATAGCAAAATCATTTTTAAATATACAGATGTACTACCAATACATGAAAAAGTAACCCTTGCTCTTTTAAAAGAACAGTACTTCAATGAAGAAGTTCAGATACCCATAACTCACAAAATAAAAACTAGAAAAATAACCCAAAACAAATTCACAGAACCTAACGTCAATAACTTCTATGGACGAAGAACTATAGAATCTATGATACCAAAGTTAATTAACGCCCTACCACAAACTTTCAAAGAAAAAGTAAATGATAGGAACTATAAACGTATGCTCGAAAAATATTACCACGAACAGCTGCAGAGTGACTAGAAGGAAGCTACCTATAACAACCTACAGGTATATAGATTTTTGTTTTAATTTTTTTTTCAGTTGAGATTTTGTTTTGTTTTTATTTTGTTATGCCAATATTTGTTTTATCCAAATGCAATGTTACCTTAATATATAAGATCAATACGAGTGTGAGCACCACTACAAACCAACGTTGGTTTAATGGTGCAATATTTACCAAACTATGTATACTTTTATAAATAAATAAATATTATATATATATATTATAACACCTGGCTCTTATTTTGTACTTACTAGGGTGTATGCGCTTGACTTCAAAAAACCTGATTATTTCTATTTGCATTCTCTATTGATATAGAAATATCTTATCATGAAGCTTTAGCGGGGTTTCTTTTTTGAAAGAGATAAAGAAATAAAATGATGTATTAGGCACACAACACAAACAACAAACATGATGGTTTTTCTGTTGTTGTTTTTGCTAATTGTATTATGATCGAAGGTACAGAAGTAGGTACTTTGAGTTGATAAACTGAACGGTGACGTCACAGAGAAAGATGGTAGGTAGGTCTTTTTAGTTTTTTCCTTATTAATAAAATGCATGTTTTTTTCGGAATGGTATCACAATAACCTTAATAATCGATTAAAATTCTATGCCATACCTTACAACCAGTCCAGCATAAGGGTGAACCTCGCTAGGCAAAAACCAGCCAATCAAATCAATAACATCATATACATAATATATCATACACAGATATTGTAGTTTTGATTGTCAGGTTAAAAGTTTGCTATTGAGTATTAATGATTGGGTTACAACCTACCGCAGGAAGCATTCCTGCCGTAAGCAGAAGTAGTATAATTCTACTCTAGTAGGTACTTCACCGTGAGTGAAAGAGGTCGAGTAAAGGCGAGTGCTCACTGGAGATAAATGGCGGGGCGCTATCGCTCCGCAGGCAGTGTGTAATCGCCCTGTTAGCGATCGAGTGGGGTTATTTATTGGGCAGCGCTCAGAGGCCGTTTTATTTGAATCGAATCAGGGTTTGATGACCTACATTTGATTTTAAACTGTAAGGGATAGTCTTTTTCCTTATTCCTTTCCAATCCCTAAACATCAACGGTTTTTTTACTATAAAAAGACTATCAGAGTATAATATTGATAATTTAAGTTAGTCATTAGGACAGAGAAAGCAAATTGAAGCGTTTTCTGCTAGAAAATTGCTTTTATAGCCTCGAAGAATATTTTGAAAAACCAGATTCAACAAATTAGTTTCAGATATTTCTTGATGAGTCACCCGGTATTCTCTTATAAAAATATAGATTATGGGAACGTTTAACAAACCTTTCGGCGGGTTATTCCCGCTCGTCCCCACGCTATGTCCCCGATGGGGACCAACGGGAAGTTTACTTCCCGTTCGTCCCCATAGGGACCAGCGGGAAGTTTTGCAGTAGCGTTCGTCCCCGAAGGGGCCAGCGGGAAGTTTTTGTAGCGTTCGTCCCCACTAAATTATATGAGGATAATTTTAAATAAAATCATATTGTGTTTTGTAATCAACTTTTATTATAATATTTTAACAAAAAAATATATCAGAAAATTACATTCTAAAAAAAATTCTCTGATCAAATGGCTCTGTGCAGCAATGAAAAGTTTTATTACTGAAATAGTCATTGACTTCTGGTAAAAGTTTTCTCGCCTCATTGTTGCAAAATACAATGATTTGGATGCCATCTGAACTATACTCTGCCAAAAGAAATTCATTACATTTTGGCTGCACTTTACTTATTTTTAAATGACGGTATCTCACTTATTGCACCACCATACCATTGCACTATATGTACGAGCAACTGCTGGAAATTCAGGTGAAGTTATGTCTTCTTTGCATTTATGAAGTGCTATTTCTAATTCATTTCTGATTGAGTCAGGCCTACATTTGTGACTTTTTTCGTCAATTATGTTGTTGTCCTGAAAATGATGAGATAATTACCTATAATCTTCGATCAAAAATAAGTAGTTCGCGGCCTCCCCCGTAGATACCTAGAGCCTGACAAAAATGTCACTCAAAATTGTCTTCGTTTTGTTTTGACGCAGACAGTTTGCGCAGAGCCTGACAATTTTTTTCCATACGAAACAAGAGATTGGTGGAGTCGAATTCATTTATTTTATTTTTTAAGTAGGTAGGTACCTACCTGAGAATTTTATGCCTACCTACTCAGTTTATTTTCTATAAGGATTAATTAACAGAATTCAGGTAAAGATAACGAATCATTTATTGATGAAACTATAAATTGGTGTCTCAACAGTAGGTATTTATACAAAAGGGTCATTTCAGACATACAATAATTTAAACTTACAATACCATTTCAGGCAGGCACTCTAGATTAAAAGGAACTGGTTCCTGTCTGCGGCTTTGCACGAGTTTTTTTTAACGGGACAAAAAATAAACGTTTTATAAATTCATACTTCTGGTAGGTAGGTAAGAACCTAGTCTTTCTTTTATTAGAGAGTCTACGCAAATGAAATTTTAGGGCGGGCCAACTAGTTATTTTAAAAATCATCAACTAGTAATATTAAACTTATTTTTATGAAAAATATATTAATACATACCTACTATAATTGAAAAAAAAAATTAGAAGAAATAGCCTCTCCATTTATCAATTTAGAACAAAATTAATATTTTAACATAGGCAAACCAAACAACAATATTTTATGCTGATTTCACAAGTATATGACTCACATCTCAATATACGGGTAAAAAATATATATAAACTTACTGAAAATAAGAAATTCCATCCTTTTTCAGCACTTTGGACGAGTGATTCTTGCATTTTTTGTACGAGCACTTACCCATGCTTTTTGTCTGAACGCTAAAATGACACTAGTTGAAAAGCTTCCTTAACATGTCAAAATGTTTCTCTTTTGCTACTGAAGATTTTGGGGTGCGCATTGTGAATCTAAGGGGGGCCGGCAAAGCCGGAAATTTTTGATCGAAGCCTATAATAGATATTCTTTACCTATAATTATGGACCTACCATGCACTTAATTAAGTGCAATTGTATAACAAATAAAAGAAAAATAAACCAAATAATTAAGTAAGTCCTCATTTATGTTGTTTTTAATAATTGGGTATTTATAAAATATAAACTAATTGAGTATGTACTCAAGTATTTTTACCACTCCTGAGCACTTTAATTTTCTTCGTTGGGTACACTGCCACACCATAGCACCATTTTGGAGCGTTTTTTTTACGACATTGGTTTTTTTACAAAAAAGGTGGATCAATGGCGCAAAGCAGGTAGATAGGCAAACAGGTACAAGTAGGTAGGTTAGTCTTGAGTGCTCTCGTTCCTATCTACTAAGTAACAATGTAAGTAATTTGGTAAGTGGTATCCATTTCTTGAATTTCAAAAGCTTGCGTGTAATGAATTCATTATAATTTATATGTTCATACAAACAATAATTAGAATATCTTACGATAATCTCTGGAGATCACACAACCACTCTCTATACAAACCCATTTATAGTTTTTCCAATAAACTACGGCATCTGGGAGAACAATTGAGTGAGTTGAATGTAGCTTTAAAGAATTACAATAAGTAAATGTTAATATTTTAGTGGGGACCAACGGGAACTTTACTTCCCGTTCGTCCCCATATTAATATACATGGGGACCAACGGGAACTTTTATTCCCGTTCGTCCCCACGTATGTAAATGTGGGGACGAACGGGAATAAAAGTTCCCGTTGGTCCCCATCGGGGACAAAGCGAGGGGACGAGCGGGAATAACCCCTTTCGGCACTATTATGTAAACGACTAGTCTCGCAGTAGTTCTGTACAGAGCTACAGCACGGAACTACTGGGAATAAGCGCTCTTATGTACAGTGTGCGTCAGAATTAAGTATCCCCCCTATCTCATTGTATGTGGGTTCAAATCCTGTCGGCAATCGTTGGAGATTAAACTACGTGTTTTTTCTATTGATTATTTTTGACGTTTCCAAAAAAATAGTATGATCTGTATTATTAAGATGCAATTTTTGTGTTTTGTTTTATTATCAAATTTCGCTATCTACTCTTTAGCTATCTACTCGTAATTTCATTGCATTATGTAAAAATTTTAATTGATGTTATTTTTTATGGGCTTAATGGCAAGTTAATGAACAACTACAACATTAGGTATACAATATAATTATACTAAGTATAAATCCATTGTATGATGTAGATGAAGTAACGAAATAATAGTTTTAATAACAAACACTCAAAACTCTCGGAGATACGCACAAAGCAAACCACACGAAATAAGACGAGTGACAATTAATATTTTGTGCGCTACAAACATCGATCAAAAATGTCCGGCTTTGCCGGCCCCCCTTAGATTCACAATGCGCACCCCAAAACCTTCAGTAGCAAAAGAGAAACATTTTGACATGTTAGGGAAGCTTTTCAACTAGTGTCATTTTAGCGTTCAGACAAAAAGCATGGGTAAGTGCTCGTACAAAAAATGCAAGAATCACTCGTCCAAAGTGCTGAAAAAGGATGGAATTTCTTATTTTCAGTAAGTTTATATATATTTCTTACCCGTATATTGATATGTGAGTCATATACTTGTGAAATCAGCATAAAATATTGTTGTTTGGTTTGCCTATGTTAAAATATTAATTTTGTTCTAAATTGATAAATGGAGAGGCTATTTCTTCTAAATTTTTTTTTTAATTTTTAGTATGTATTAATATATTTTTCATAAAAATAAGTTTAATATTACTAGTTGATGATTTTTAAAATAACTAGTTGGCCCGCCCTAAAATTTCATTTGCGTAGACTCTCTAATAAAAGAAAGACTAGGTTCTTACCTACCTACCAGAAGTATGAATTTATAAAACGTTTATTTTTTGTCCCGTAAAAAAAACTCGTGCAAAGCCGCAGACAGGAACCAGATCTTTTTAATCTAGAGTGCCTGCCTGAAATTGTATTTTAAGTTTAAATTGTTGTATGTCTGAAATGACCCTTTTGTATAAATACCTACTGTTGAGACACCAATTTATAGTTTCATCAATAAATGATTCGTTATCTTTACCTGAATTCTGTTAATTAATCCTTATAGAAAATAAACTGAGTAGGTAGGTATATAATTCTCAGGAAGGTACCTACCTACTTACAAAATAAAATAAAATGAATTCGACTCCACCAATCTCTTGTTCCGTATGGAGAAAACTTGTCAGGCTCTGCGCAAACTGTCTGCGTCAAAACAAAACGTAGACAATTTTGAGTGACATCTTTGTAAGGCTCTAGGTATCTACGGGGGAGGCCGCGAACTACTTATTTTTGATCGAAGGCTACAAACGACAAAGTCACCCGCATCCATGAAATAAAAATAATAATGGTAAGATTTGGCATTCAAACTAGGGACTAATTAGACCGATCGACAAAATTGAATGCATTGTTGCAACAGCTAAATAGCTCAGTTGATTTATTAGAGAATTCGAGTCTCAATACATTGGGCGGGTCGTTCGATCCTCAGCGGCTTTCTTAGTTTTTGCATTTGAAAATTAGTTGCCAGCGAATAGAAGTTAGAAAATATTTTGTGGACAAGGGGGATACTTAATTCTGACGCGCACTGTACACCCGAGTATTATTTCCCGAGAACCACGCGTTTTAAGCCAAAGATAAAGAAGAAGTTTCGGTTGAGAAATAATAACTGGAAAGTGTGATTTAAAAAAAAAACAGTTCTTATCAGATGTTTACGTCCTAAACTAAATTTTTATGCAACAGTCTCGTAGTTTTTCTAGTTCCTGAGATTTATTGATAAATCAGTGATCGGCTTAACTTTGACACCACACCCTTGATCTTCAGGGGTTGCATTTCAACAAACCATGAAACAAGTGTCTGTTTATTTAAGTCAACTTTCTACGCTACAAATTTTAACGGGCCAACCGTTACGGTTTTGAAATTATTATAAAAATGACCTTTGATACCATTTTAACTACTTTAGAAAACGAATTTCCAAAAATCCGTCCTAAAAGGAAACTCCATGCAAAATTTCGGCTTCGTAGGTATTGTGGTTTCAGAGTTATCTTGAGGTGTCACACAGTTTTCTTTTCTCTTTTTTATATATATATAGGTATATAGATTTTAAGAAGTGAATAGAATAATTTTACCATAGTTTAATTCATACGTAAATGAAGCCTATGAATAATTGAATATAGCCCGCATTTAGTATTTAGGTACATTGCCGTGCCCGTGCAGGGCGCATGTTGACGGTTATTCGTTTGTAGTTATTTTATCTCAAGAGCTACTGTACACATGCAAGCAATAAAACATTGAGTATTGAGAACCGATAGCCATAGTGTTTCTGAAACAAGCCTAGATATGTTTTAGTCACGAATCAGAAGAAACAGACGGATACTCTAATATGTTGGATTGTGCCATTATTTTATGAGAATTTACCCACCTGAAAAGACACTAGAATTCTTCAGGTCCTACCTAGATTCATAAACAAACAATAATAAATTTTCAGAGGCCGTGTAAGAAGGCTATTGAATCTCGTAGAAGACAGCGCCCGTCTCCAATAAGGCAACTGCCTGCGGCGCCGATGGAAAGATGAATTCCAATGCTCCCAGCCGACCCTAAACCTATTGCTTTTCAATTTAAAATTCTATTACCCAAAAGAACGGCTCATTTTCGTTTGAAGAGGAATTGTGGGAAATTGTGAAAATATCGCTTGTAATGGTTTTATTGGGTGATAATGGCGGTATTTATCGTGAGCTTCCTGAGATTAGGGGATCTTGTGTCGGGTGAGTGTGCCGCGGGCACAGGGGCTGTCAGCCGGGCTGTTGTGCTGGCAGATATTGTACAGATCACAAGTAGACATAGTTCATACTATGAACACAGAAGCTCAACTATTTGAGCTAACTGCAGATTGTAGCAAACAATCCCTAGATGGTAGCGCAACTGAGCCTTATCAATAATATGTTATTTTATGGTGCACAATAAAGCATTTTTGTATTGTATTGTATCATAGTTTAAAATTAAGGACTAATAAAGCGTTATCGGGCGTTCCTAGATCAAAAAGAGATATCATGTCGACAAAGGAGTCACCGTTAGGTAGGTACTCGTCGACAAAGGAGTCACCGTTAGGCGGGTACTCGTCGACAAAGGAGTCACCGCTAGGCAGATACTTGTCGACAAAGGCGTTAGGCAGGTACTCGTCGACAAAGGAGTCACCGTTAGGCAGGTACTCGTCGACAAAGGAGTCACCGTTAGGCAGGTACTTGTCGACAAAGGAGTCACCGTAAGGCAAGTACTTGTCAACAAAGGCGTTAGGCAGGTAGGTACTTTTCGTTCCGAAACAAAAGCTCAATGAGAGTGGATATTCCCGATATTCCCGCGATTTATGAGCCCCGAAATGAGCCAGGTCATAAATTATACATTAAAATCAAGCGAGATAAATTTAAATTTGCAAAAGTGTAACACGAAAGGTCGACTCAGGAATTTTTAGTGAATTTCTCGTCTGATACAATTGAATTGGATGGCGGGAATCAGGTTTCTAGGCACGACCGGGGCTTCCGGCGCTGGCCAGCGACGAGATCTACTGACTTCTTGTTGAGAGGGGTGCTCTGCTTTATTCCATCGCCATTTGGAGAAAAGTAGTGCCTGGATAGAAAATGCCATATTAAATCAGTTTGATTCTTTTACTTTGCGAAACCGAGGCTAATTAAAACAGTACAGAATTTTGACAATAACCAGAGATTTACAGATTTCAACTTATAATTAATATAGGTATTTGCAGGTAGATAGTGACAACTTTATTACCTAGAAAGCCAGGCACCACCACGCAGATTTCATTCCAGCAAAATTACTTCATGACTAACTCAATTTTTAACCTTTGAGTATTTAAGTCGGGCTCCCAATTGATTGTAACTCATTCACCTCAGTTACGGCGTAATTGGATTCGAATCAAATCTGTTAGCTTCGTCAGGCACTATCGATTCAACTACCGACCCGACAGAGGACGGCCGTCGGGCTCGGTCACACTGGGGTGAGATCGAGACGTTCAGATTTCTGTTAGAAGGGGTTAAATAAAATAAACTGGTCCTAAAATAAACCGATAACCCACTCTGGTGAACGTTTCTAGAAACCTACAGTATTTTCGAAGCTGGTCTCGTCCTGTCTTTTCAATAAACAAGTCGATAAAAAATACTATAGTTTGGAATTTCCCAATCCCAGTTCACCCGGAATTTTCTTTCCAACGTTTGTTTCCGTGCCGTTGCCTCCAAACGGTCTGAATCGAATTCGTATAGTAAACATTTTAGCTGGTGTAAAACAGGCTTTAGTAGTAGTCTATTTCGCTTCATGCCGTCTCAAAGTTTTACAGCCACATTTACAATGCTGATTTTGAGACGGACTTCATAGCTTGTCCACGAACATGCTGCATGTGTTTTATAGCTAGTTGTAAAAGAATAACTACTTATCCATAGTTTAGTTGAATACATGATAGGTTCATAACACGCTATACAAAAGTAACTAGGTAGGTATACCTGGTGCTTACCGACTCAAGTTTCTACTTAATATGTCGTGCCAGTTCGTTTCGACCGGGCACTACAAAACAAACTGACCAACTGACCTGGTATAAATCATTTCTGGCAAGCGTTTTCACCTTAGACCTAACGGCTTTAACAGAAAATCAGTTCCGATCTGGCAATCATCCTACACAATCCTGTAAATAACTTATCGACGCAATTTTCGGAAGGAATCGTCAGATCCATGGAGTCCTCGAGTTTTTCCCGGCAACCCCAAAATTTATTCAGTCACTTGATCACCAAAACAAATTCTGGCGTCCCAAGCGGAAATCGACACCGCGAACCTTTTTATTTCGGCATATCTTTTCTGTGAGCTTTCTTTCATATTTTGTTGGGAACAATAAAGAGAATTCTCCTTGGGATGAAGTTTGCCGCGCGCGATAGGCGCAGGTGCCCCGGAGAGACAGGAGGGTGATACCTGTCTACATACAGAGCGGAGATCTTGACAGCTCTGCTGAATACTCACTTTAGGAAACTCTCTTTCGTTGTTGTCTATTTGGCCGGTTTGCTTAACATTATGTTTACCTACATATGATTATAAACGTTTACGTAAAACAGTCGTTAAATAGATACATGCTGGCCGAGGGACGGCGAGCCTGGGCTTGCTCAGGCTTGCCTATGATGACTCTGCCTTCAGGTATCTTCGCGAACTTTACTTTACTTTTGTGTTGATTAACGGCATGCGCGGGCTCGCTGTTTATTGCATGTAACTGGTGAGACTGCGTCGGAGAAGTACTTTGATAAACTATTTCATTCCAAATTAAAATACGAGTTCTCATACTTTCTCGTACATTCTCACAGCACATAATGTAAACATAAATGATTTTATGATTTGATGTTTTTAATTTTAAATTGATTTATTTATATTTCTATTTAATAATTTATGTAATAATTACATAAGTCATAAATAAGTGACCTGTAACATGTTTAAGTTATCTATAACTATGAACTATAAATTATTAACCTTATTGTATTGTTCCAGAATGTCGATGGTGATGCTTGGAGGAGTCTGCGCTGAGGTCCCCTGGTGATGCTGAGAGGGCACCATGACGCGGCGAGGGCCCTGCCACAGCGTCGCGATCAGCCTGTTGCAGATCATCACCATCATCTGTCAAGGTATACTGAGGTTTACTTATTAGTATCTCCATTACCTACTGAAAGAAAACGCTCACGTTTTCTTTATCCAGGGTTGGCCTAAATAGTAATTGTCTCTTCTGCCATGGTTATGGCCGGTCAATGAGGAGTACATTTTTCTACTAACAGCTGTTTTACTCCGTATCTTCCCCAACTTAGTCACTTGCAGCAGTTGAATATAATATTGTGTCGATTATAACAAAGTGTCTACCTATTAGGCAAATTTTCTTTGCTTGATGAACTTTACCAGATTAAGGCTTTCATTTATAATTTAGTCCATTGTACGTTCAAGCTAAGATCTCTACGTAAAAACTTCTGTTATCTGACTTTTAAAGTATTGCCTGAGGTATAGATTAAACGGCAGATAAAGTGAAATGTCGACCGAATCGCTCTAGCCGAAGCCCTAAACAAGTGAGTTTATCGGGAGACACCTCACGCATTTTTCAATGTAAATTTATAACGGCACGCAGTTCGGTAAACAACTCACGAAACGTCACAATAACCAAACAATAATATTACTTTTATACTTATGTACCTATTTCAGATATATTTTTTAGAGGTTCAGTCCTTATTGTGGAACACTCGTACACCTTTGCCATTCTGTAAGTAATGTCTGATGTTTAGATCTAATCTTTGTCGATGAGGAAAATGTACTTACTTTCACAATGAAGGGGAACATATTATTATGTACTTACCGGTTTTAGATAAAGCCACAAAGATATAAGATATTAATTACCTTTTGTATGTTAAGTATTCCGCTGTAGCGATCATGAAACAAATTAATTAATTCATCGAAAACTAATTTTCAAATGTCTAAAAACACAAATACTCAATTTATATTAAACTGTGTATTACAAGGTAAGCCGCCGTTAAAGCGGTTCACAAATTAACACCAAAGACTGAGTGACATTGCGGATTTGTGATTGGGACCATCAAACTGATTGGAATCGACTCTGAAGTGAACAATAAGGATATCGATCGAGCGGCCATGCTGTTAGGAATATCGTGATGCGGGGATCGTCTGCACTTCATTTTTACTACTATTTTGAAGTAATTAAACTCTTGATATAATTAAATAAATAAAATTAATAATACTGGACAAACCACAAAGCATCATCTACCCCAAGATAAGCAAAGGTTTTGTTATGGGTACTAGATGACTGTTGAACATAAAATAATACATTACATACATAGATTTTTATTTGTTTTATTATAGGTACATAAATAATACCGAGAACACCCAAAAAGTATTTGCCGATCGTACAAACATATGTCCCTAGGCGGATCCTCGCCCGCCGTGCCACATCGGTCATCATCAATATACTAATCGATGCTGTAGCTTCGTCTCGTCTTAAAATTCGAATAAGCTCAATTGAGAAGATAAAACCAAATTTAAAACCCTTACGAAGGTAAAACCAATCGTGAACTTCCGACCATTGAACCTCGACCCAACGTAAACTAAACTCAAACCGATTGACACAAAGTCTAATTTGATTACCGATATCTGAGAGAGTCATGAGTTGCGATATAATTATCCAAGTTGGTTCTTAGGACGTCTTCATTAGGGCGGCTCATTCTGAGCCCTTTGCCGTTCGTTTTATTCCAAAAGTTTCGGTAATTTGCAAAACTAAGTTAGTCCTATTAACATTTCTAGAAAATGTGTTATTTTGATGCCGATAGTTTTATTGTTTGTGACATTCCTGAGGTTTACTTTGGAATTGGTTTTTGGAATTTGAACTCATTCTGATCTTTGTCGGATAAACTGACGGGAAAATCATATCTCCTCATTAAATAATTACATGGTTGAACCGGGAATCGAACCCGTTACTCGAGAAAAATAATCATCCTGCAGCTTTATCATACCGATCGAAAGGCTTCATCATAAGGATTATTTTTTGCTAATTAACATAGTGTCAGAAATAAAAGGAAGACCATGAATTTTAACTACCTAGTGGACCAAAAAATATAAAGTGTAGAGAAAATCAATAACACCTTAATAATTTATAGCGTAAAATTAGTCTTGACTAAGCTCTTAATATCATGTAAGCCTTAAGTGAAATAAAGTTATTGAAAATCAGAAATCTAAAGATCGGGTCGTTGATTGGCAGAAATAAAAGTCCCTAGTATAAAAATTTAGTACGTGGTAAGCACGCTAGCAATTATTCTCAATCAACAAACAAAAGATCAAAATGAAAAAAAGTTTGTCAAACTTATAATAAAGTTTAAAAACAAAGCCTATTACGACTTCAAAGTTATCAAAACTCAAGAATAAGAAACTAGAAAACCAACTTGAAAGTCTACTTCTAAATTAAATGTAGATGTCTGAATTCACTTGTAAAAAAGCATCTTCAAAGTTTGCAACTTTCATTTTGATAATAGACAAGTTGATTTAACTCAACAATAACTCATTTAATGCAGGGCAAATCCGAGAAAACAATCAGAATCTAAATTATTGATTGTTATATGTTTACCTTATGTATGTAAACTTTGTTCAAAAATCTAAAAGTAATCAGTCAAATGGAAAAGTACCTGTATGGTCTGCTTTTCCATTTGACTGATGTGAGGAGCACAACATTATGTTACAACCCCTGTGGCTCACCCACACCCACACCACACCACTGCAAGTACATCGAACAAAGTCAACGTGAAGGTCCCTTCATTTAAAACATTCCTGTTCTGACAGGCTTTCATCATTATAAAATTCTAAACCGTTGTTATAGAGTTCATTTTACTTTGGACCCTCTCTGGCTCCCCACTTCAAACTTCCGTGATAAACAATATCTCGCTGTCATTACAAGCGGAGTTGGCGGTTGATTAAAAATATCAATCCAGCTTTTCGGCGCTTTTGAGTCGACAACTCCAGGAGTTTTAGAAATGAACTTCTAAACTGTTGAGCTATCCTTCCTTACATCAAGGGAATCACAGACAAAATTGAAGGAATCCTAAAACGAGCTTCGATTAAATCTTATTTCAAGCCGCACAAGAAGATTCAACAATTTCTAAGACCAGTCAAGTGTAAAGTCCCCTTTGAAGATGCTGGTGTTTATAAAATTGACTGTGAATGTGGCTCATGTTACATAGGGCAAACAAAAAGAAGTATAGCCACTCGATTAAAAGAGCACATAGCTGACGTCAAACACAAACGGTCGTCAAAGTCTGTAGTCTATGAACATTCACTGGACGCCGGTCATTTTTTTCTTCGCTTCGACAAAGCTCAAATACTAGCTAGAGAAAACCGTTTCATTCCTAGAATGCTCCGAGAAGCAATTGAAATTCAAAAACATCCGAATAATTTCAATAGAGAAGATGGTTGGAGAGTACCTGCCGCTTGGGATCCAGTCCTACATCGAGTCAGGTCCCACACCCAGCAATCCATAGCTACAACCCATCAAGACACTGTTAGTGATTACTGCGTACATACGGAACGTTATAATTAAATTTGTATAATTGACGGTAGATATGTAAAATTCAAATTACTTGTAAAGACAAATGTCACCTCAGTCTGCCTGTGACCATGGAAGCTGAAAAGCCTCCGAAACGTCAGGTTATAAACAAATATAAAATATACGCGATCAATCCGGTAAAAACAGTGTTGAGTAAGGTTTGTACAATACGGTGAATACCAAGCTTTTTGTTTAAACTAGAGTTTTTATACATTGTACCCACTCAATATCTATTATTAAGAACGTCTTTCGATTATTGTCTCCAATAAGAAATTGCGGCACACTCCTCGACACAAAAAATATTTTGGGACTATCTCGGGATCATCGTCTATACAACTGCAAAATAATCATCCAAATGTCCACATAAGAAAACATTCAGTTTGTAACGGCTCCGTTCACGCTTCACAGATTTAAACCATCGCGCCGTACGCTGCATCCAACTTCGGAACGCAGTTAATAAATTGGCGGCATTGGGCTTATGCGCCGCGGGCTTATCTCTGACTCAATTAGAGGTGACCTTCGACTTTCTCGCGACGAACTGACTGATTCAGTTCACTTTTATTTTACTAAATCAAATCCCTTACTAAATATCTAAATTATTATATAATTGAACCCATATATGGGGGTTCCTTCCTGCGGATTCCTCACCACTGCACCACCCTTGCCGCTAGCCACGTACCTGGAACCACTTGTCGTCTTACTGCGGCATGTCAGACCTCTCTCCAGCTAAGGCCAGTGGCATTAATATCTTAGTAATGTTATTCGGAGACAACGAACTCAGAACCAACTGTAATTTATCGACTTAATATAATTGTAAGCATTTTCGCCATGTTTTCTTTAGGCCAAGCTACATGTTAGGCAGGTCACTAGAAAAACATAAGTGTTTCAAGCTTAACATAGAACCTCCTCCCTCTTCTTTTTTGAAGTTGTATAATTAATAAATTAGCCAGCAATTAGCCAGTAGTGGGTAGGTCACATAGCTTGCAGAACCGATAACCGCTGGGGAGTAAAGGTTCTCGCGTGGTGGCCGCGATGCAACACGAAACAGATGGTTGGGAGACCATCAACTTGATGGACCGTAGCAGGGAATCGATGGATGAAGGCGGCTTAGGACCGCTCTTTGTTGCGTCGTATGGGGGAGGCCTATGTCCAGCAGTGGACGTGTATGGGCTGATATGATGATAGATAATTTGATCTCTTGAAAAAACTAAAAACCGACTTGAAATTCTTTATAACACAGTTTTTTCAGTTTTTATAGTTATCTCTCAGGAATAAAATTTATGTACCTCAGGATTATTTTCCAGACAATAGCGAAATTCAAGTCGAAAATTGATAACACGAATCTACAAACATACATAATAGTAGATTGTTTTACAAGGGACTAAACCATCCCATTATATACGAGGTTGTTATACTCCCGAGCGTAGCGAGGGAGGATGAGAAGACCGAGTTATAATGGGTGGTTTTGGCCCGAGTAAAACACTCTACTTTTCACTTCGATTGCGAGAAAATAAAACAATTCAAAATTAGACAATTTTCAGAAATTTTATTAAAAATTAAATGTGCAGTTAGAGCAATTTTGAATGTTTAGTGATATGTTTTTCCCGGGCAATTTTATTTCGGTTCTCTGTGATTGGGATGTGTGTGTAATATTTTGAGTTGATTGTTGTGGAGTAAAAGTTGGAGAGACTCGACTCATGCTTGAGTTTCGTGCATTATTAAGATCTGAGTGCGGCTTCAGCTGAGTTGACATATTCATCCAATCCCGCGATGTAGATGCTTGGGGTTCTGTAATGTTTGGTAGAATATTGATTCCTTCCGTAATCCGCTGCGTGACGTGATACTTGTTTTGTATAGAGTCCTCTATATAACCTTCAGCCACTTGATCGGACCTCCATCCACCGTGCCGTTTTAATGTCGTTATATTCGCACCCGAGTCCGCCAACAGAGTCGCGGATGTTCTGCGGAAACAATGGCCCGTGTAGAGTTCCGGATTTGGTAAATTTAGATAAGTGGCAATATCTTTAGGCATGTTACCAAATTTATTTTTGCCTATGACTTGCCTTGTGCATTTACCATTTTGATAATTTAGAAAAAATCTTCTCGTTGAAACATTAGTGGGACGTAACTCCTGATAGGCTTTAACTATATTAAGGTATTCTCCACTGATGACAAATTTACGCTCTTTGTTTGTTTTCGTGTTCGGCAGACTCACAGCTTGTAGGTTTGTATCCGTTTCTACGTCTTCTAGCGTTATATTAGCAAGCTCTATTCCTCTGCATGCACCGCTGATTCCATAAATTAAAGCAACCTGTTGAACAAAAAAATAAGTGTGTTATTAATCGTAATAACCTAGGTACATAATTTAGGTATGTAGGTAGGTATCTATTTATTTAGTTTGAGTTGAGTACATAAGTAGTAGGTTACCTTTGTTGCCAAGTATTGTTTATTTGGAGCGTTATTTAAAAATGTTTCGATTTCTTGTGTCGTCAAGACTTTAGATTTTTTTGCCTTGTATCCAGTGGACAATTTCTTCAGTAAAGCCGTTAAATTTACATATTTTTTAATATCGACGTCGTGTCTCGTTTGTAAGGTCATTCTTAACATTGAATATGTGCTCCAAAGAGTCGACGATTTGAATTTTTTCGATAATTCATCAAAATAAGTGAGAAAAACCCCTTCTGTAAAAGAATCCACACGTTTCTCATCTCTCCATTTCATAAAATTTTCGTAACTCTTTAAATATATTCCACGTGATTTTGTCGGCAACAGATTCATAATTATTTCTTTGCCCTTTTCTTCCATTTGCATATTAGCATCTTCACTATCACTTGATGACATTTTTCACGTTCACAATTTGGAAGTAAAAGTCAGGAAGTTAAACGTAAAAGTTTGTGATTTGGAATGAAGAAAATTCTAGAGATTTAGCGCCAATACCATCTTTTTTTTTAAATCTCTATTAAACCCGCAACGAAACAGTTCGCATTCTACCGTGAAGGGAAGAATCAAGCTTCATAAAACATCACCAAGAAGGTTCTATTTTCAAAAAAAGATTGACGGAGCACCAAGAAGTCGAGTTTTTATGTAAGAGAACGAATGCTTTGTACTGGCTGATGATTTTAGACAAAAATTAAAAAGAAAAATTACTTTTTAGCCCGAGGGATTAAACTCGAGTTTTAGGCCTGCTAAGCTACACTATTATGATACACTTTTCGAGCAAGAGAAGTGAAAAAATACGTGCAGGCGCTCATAGAATCTCTTTCTCTTTTGTTTTTCGTTTCGTCGGTTATAATTGTTTGAAAATATTGCTTCACACCTAAATCGACTAAAAACAATTGAACAAAATAAAGGTAAGTAGGTAGTAAATAGGTATCTTTATGTATATACTAGCAGCGCCTCGCGGTTTCACCCGCGTAGTTCCCGTTCCCGTAGGAATTTCGGGATAAAAAGTAGCCTATGTCCTATTCCAGACTATAATCTATCTCTTTGCCAAATTTCATCCAGATCCGTTTTGCCGTTCTGGCGTGATAAAGGAACAAACATCCATCCATCTATCTATCCATCCATCCATCTAAACTTTCACGTTTATAATATTAGTGAGATTATGTATATATTAGAGGTATATATTTTGTATGGGCCATAGTTTTTAAGTTTTTACATCCTGTATTAGACTAACGTTGATTGAAATAAATGTTTTATTATTATTATAAATACCCCTCATATATCTGATTAATGCATGATTGTTTGTTGCAGTGCTGACCGAGGAGCCTCGCTTCTCGGAGCCGATCCCCAATGTGACGGTGGCGCTGGGCCGCGACGCCAGCCTGCCCTGCGTCGTCGAGCACCTCGGGACATATAAGGTACATCACTTTTTGATTTATTGGCTGATCCGAATGTTGGGCGAGCTATGGCGAGCCTTATATCGCTGTCATGCATAACGAACGTTTGCGGACGGGCCATGATCGATATATTTATGCGATCAGTTAGTTAGTTATTTAGCAAATAAATTGATATTCTGATTCTGATATCAGTTATTTGGACCACGCGGTAGCAATAATTAAATAAATAAATAATGCTGGACAACCCACACAGCATTATCTAGCCCCAAGCTAAGCAGAGCCCAGCAGAGCAGAGTTATAACTGTGTGTGATATACATATTACAATATATATCATAGATAGATATTTTTAATTGTACATAGAAAACGACCAGAACTGAAATCCTGAAAAGATATCTGCAGGTCGTTAAAAACATTTGTCCCGAGGTGGGAATCGAAACCGCAACCTCCTGCTTCTTTGCGAATCTTCGCCCACTGCGCCACTGAGGTCGTCTATGTAATTATGAAAATCAGTTAGCGAACCAAAAATAGAGCTATGTTTAGAGTAATTCTGAATGACCAAATTGAAATAAAAATTATATACGAAAGAAAATTAGTTGAAAAGACCAAAAGTCAAGGTCAGTGGCCCATAACTGGAACAGCAGCGGCTTCACTTCAGTGGACCGTCTCGATGATGCTGGTGATTCATTTAAAAGCCACTTTGGCGTTATAATTGAGCACACGAAGTACCAAGCCGATGTAATCTACGTGAAACTTCATGCAGGTAGGTAGGTCCAACTGCTTCCATGTCGTGCGAGCTTAAAGTTCTGTCTCAGCAATTAACCTCGCCTATGTTCCGTGCTTGTACCTACGAGACAATTACGGCAGCTTCTCATAAGCCTTATAAAGCAATGTAGCAACCTGAAATTAGATGCACTGGGAAGTCTTCTGAAGGCAATGGAATGTTGATCAAGCTAGGAACACTCCAATACATAGAAATCCAGATAATATTTATTGAAATATCTGTGTTCTAATGTTAAATTACGTAAGTTGACAAGAACTGGTACAGCCGGTTGTTTGTACACTGAGTAACTATTCAATTATTAAGTTTCTGGTAAAAAAAAAACTCTGACTTATTGACATTGACTAGAGTTGACCATTGATTAAATAAATAAATCATTATTTGTTGCTACAAGCCGACTGTAAGTCATTAAACAATAATGCTGAATATTGGTAATTATCAAAAATTTGAGGTATCCTTTTATGTGCCCGCTTTTGAAAGATTGGCCCTGTTTAGCGTGTAGTGTATTGTCGTTGATTCTACATACACCGATCTACTATTGCATCTATATTTGCTTTGTTCTTATTTAGATAAAATGTAACCCGAAAAGTCATTTCCAACGTGTGGTAATTCCCCGATATTAGAAAACACGGCCAGAGGTGATAATTAGTAAAATAGCGGAACACATCCCGGCTAAACGCTCCCGGCTCATCCAACTTCATGAATAAGTTAATGGGTTTGTTGCAGCCGTTCGTTACACGGATTATTTACTGTTTGTTTAACAATACAGTACAGTACAGTACAGATGGATAATGCATGTCGTATTACGGACCAGCTGGGTTCAATAGTGCGGTTGGTACAGTTGTCAGTGATTACAGAAATTTATTGGAAATAGAGATATGGAGAGTTTTTGGATTCATAATTGGACAGGATGGATAGTGATCTAGAATATTTTGGATAACTTAACAACTATAACACGAGAAAGTAGACAAAGCTTTAGATAAAATTAAATATTGAGTAAATATTCTAAAGTGAATTTACGGAGAGATATGATGATAACTATAATGAATCATGAGTATGTAGTTTGAGTATGCAGGTATGTACATGATGATGGTGATGATGAGAACTACCGCGAAGTAAGGTCGTACATCACAGGCGTAATCCGGCGAGTGTACATCCTGGGAGGCATGGCAGTTAAGGAATAACCAGCCTCTCCGGGTAAAATTACTGCATTAATTCCCTCAGAGATATTTATTATCGCTTACTAATTAGAAAAGGAGCTCTGCAGATATTTCAAACTGTCCAAATATTTTAAGATATCATTTCAAGGAGTCCTTTGTAAATCTGGCTTGATTACTCCTTTATTGTGGAGGATAAAATATATTTTACGTAAGGATACCTACGGTTACGGCTTCTTTGAACGTCTCTTACACGACTTTCATTTGCAAATCATTATCATACCGTATTACGGAGATATCTTTATAACAGTAGGTAGATAAAACACTTCTCATATGTTTTTGTTCGGTGGTTTTTTAGATTTATATTTCAGTTTTCTCTGGTTTTTTTTTAAATCGAAAATTAATACAAATCATTTTTATTACCAACAAAATTTACATTATGCATACATTAAATCAGAAAAAGTACTTAGGAGCTAAATATAATAGGTAGAAGTAATGTCTAATAGTTTGGCGACGGCCCCACACTAGGCTCACGGCCCGTGTCGTGGGTACCCGTGCACGATACTCAGAAGATTGACTATAGTAGGGTATCCAAGAAAACTTTACAGATTTAATATTCAGTATGTATTTAAGAAATTTATGAATATATATGTGGTAAGTAAAAGTATTTTGAAGGCTTCAATAATTTTTGGTCGCAATCGCGAAGATATAAGTTTGGTTTGTAAGTTTTTTTCTCGTAATAAATCTAATCTAAGCACACCCATGACTTGGCTACAGCCCACGCCTTAAAAAAATCAACAAATCATTTTGTACTTTTCACAACGGTGTTCGATGTCATCACTCCATCGGCTCACTAGAAAAGGTTCTCCATAAAGTTGGGACCAATGGAATTAACCAGTCGTGTCGATAAATATTTAATTTTCTCCTGCTTAGGCACACGTCTCTCCGAAGTAAGTCCTGATTTCCCAGGGGGTGGCGGGAGGGGGGCGGGATACGATTGCATGTGTGAAGGAAGGTGACGGTGATTGATTTCAAATGGAGACTACGACCGAGTCTTATGTGAGTTTTAAATGTCTAAAGCTATCGCTACTCTGCTTTGCAATACAAAAATGTGAGAAATACACAAGACATAAGGTGAACATGTTTTTTCTGACTCTGGAATACTCTGGTTTGATAATGGTAGCAAAGACAGTTTTACGCTGAAAAGTACGTTTTATAATCAACATTCACAAAAAGTTTTGAATGAATTTGCTCAGCAATCAGGAGGATTGGTATTACGGAAGTGCAACAAAACTATTCCTCGCAAAGATAAAATCTCCGTTCCAAAGAATTCATAAAAGTCACAGAGCGGAAAACTAGCTCCAAGTAAATTACATCTGGAGCAGCTCCCGGATCCATGAATAATGAGACTTCCATCCATAACACTAACACAACTTTAACGAACTTCATTCACGGCGCGGTTTCATAATTAAACGTTTTTAAATCTAAGACTTTGGCTTAGGGGGCGACTCGGCCGACTCGATAACTAACTAAATTAAGATTATTTTATTCAAAGCAAGGTTCAGATAAGGTTGCTGTCCGTGGGGAAGGCCATGTTTTATAATAATTGGATAAAATTATCTAGGAAAAGTCTCGGGAATACTAAACGGGGGTGATTTAATGCTATTGCTACTGAAACTTTTGTGTAACTTTTATCATTTTTTTCGACGACTTTTTGATTCATGAAATCATGAACATCACGTGAAGTAACTGAACTGGGGTGAGTTTGGAGACTAGCTGTGTTCAGGCTATCTATTTCAGATAAATTCAGTGACAGTACTGATTTACGATTTGGACGTTGAACCAAACTCTAACTCTCTCTTTTTTCGTGCGTTTTAACGAAACCGTTTTACGAAGGAACATGTATTTTTAAAACATTACTTATGTTGATTAAGTATCTTCATAGAGCTGATCGTCATCAGCCATATACTTGACAAGAATTCTAAGTAGGTTGCACAAGTTATGTCATGGATGAGCTCATGCTAAAATCAAACTTCTAATCTATTCGTCGCTTTAGAATCTATTGACATGTAAACTGTTTATATCGGTTATTAAAATTATCATAATAACACAAGCTCTGCTTAGCTTGGGGCTAGATGCTCCGTGAATTGTCTAGCATTATAAAAAAAAACATTAAATATGAATGTCAATTCACTCCAAAACGACGATTGAATCAAAGTTATTCATGGTATGGTGTTACTCGGCTCATATCAAACACATTTTGCACGCTCATATCAAACGGCATAAAATGAACACAAAACAATTTTGCAGATGAAAGAAAAAACAAAAATAAAAAGTATCGCTTAACTGGCGACGATCGGCCCTAAATAGAAGGTATCTCCCTTTATCTCCCGGAGCAATTCAATAGAATCCATTGAATCGAAACATGCACCTCATTGCAGTCAGATCCATCGAACGTATCAATATAGTAGAAGACCGTCGCTTCATGTCTTCCATTAATTTGATACTCCTTAGCTCCTTGAGACGTAGCGTGCGGAACACAAGACGACATAACGAGCGGGCGACCGCAATGAATGCGTCGCGTCGCTTCTGCACGGAGGTGTACACTGCGTGGTAATGAACGCTGCTGCCGTATATTGATGACATGATAGTTGGGACGTGGTTAATCGATCAAAACCTACTATGCTGTAGTCATTTGGGATACCTAATGAATGTCAATGGGATATTGATTAAGCTTACGTAACATCCGTTTTGTAGTAACTTGTCAACATAAAAATAAATGAAGCTATTCCCCAAGTTATAGCTATAATTTATATCCAGATTAGCAGAGATTTTCTCTCGATAACAGCAGAAATAATCCTATAATTATAAGATTTTATTGTACCATCCAGGCTAGGTAGTAAAACAGGTGAAATGATAAACGAGAATTTAATTTATTTCGTGGAAAGGAAGCGGTCAATCTTGGAAGCAATCCTTTACGCAAATGTATCTTCGCAGTAAAATGGAAGGAGTGTCATAACTCGGTGTAATTAACTGGAGCACCGTCTGCATTGTAACAATTAACTTATTCATGGAAGCGCCTGAGCCCTAATTATTTATTTTATTTTACGATCCCTATTATCCTGTAACACCCTTCTCGTAAATACTTCAGCGGTGAACGGCGTAGCTTTGAATTTTCAAGTAATTTTGAAGTGGTAACGTCGGTTTTGAATTTCTCTCCGCGGACGCGTCTCCATCCATTTTGCCCGTTTACATCGCTTAGGCAAACTTCACAAACTCTTCTCATTTCAACTTTTTGGATTCTGAAAATACTAAAAGGTCAAAAGTGGATTTGTTTTGTTCCATTACTTCAACTCTGGTAATATCATAACGTTAATGCTGACTCAAGGACTACACTTACTCCACTTATTTATAATCCCAAGTTGGAATGTTTGGCAGCATGTGTCACTCTTGGAACCTCAGCGACTACCGAGCTTCTATAGACGAATACAAATAAACTCTTGAAATCGTATTAGATACAGTTGCCTGGCATGTTTCCTAAAGAGCAGTGCGTCGTTCAAAAACGATTTAATAGATTGAGGCAAATAAAATTGGTGATATGAGAGTCGAATGGGAAGCCGCAGGCGCCGGCGGGACCCTAATCAAATATACCTTAACTGGTTCGATCCGGTTTACAACCCGCGTGGATTACGTTAGCTTCTTAAGTGATTTTTTTCCATATACAGCCCATTTTCCGGATATTTTCCTCCGAGAAATATTGCTGCTATCTCGCATAAACTTTTACGAACCAAGTCAATGAAGCTTTGGACGTTTTCTAAGTGGAAATTATTTTCGGTGTCAAGCAAAGTGAGCATCTTACACGACTCCCCCCGCACACCCGCACACCGGTCCGTGCGATGGGTACTAAAGCGCGGTCAAAGGAGCATGGGTGTCAAAGATAACAAGCACAAACACGTCACCGACCGAAGCAAACACTTATCTTTCCATGCAAACATTTGCTTTAGGGGGAAGTACCTACTCTGAGACGGTTCGAGGCAAATCTATTCACTTAAATAAGGGAAATGCTCGCACCCGCTTTCGCAGACATTGGGCCTTTGCTAAATATGTTGACTTATGTAATCAAACACAAATATTTTAAGCTTGTTATTAGGTTCTAACGTTTCACTTTACATGATTTATAGAATGTTCAAACAAAACAAACTCAAAAGTAGACGAACCCAAGGCGAACGATATTCTTCCCGGCAAAATCATTGCACGGATAAAATGTGATTACTAGTAAACTTGCTAAATAAGATTCGACTACAAGCAAGCGAACACGGTATCGAGTTCTCAACAACAACGAAACATCAAATCCTCGCAGTCGCACACACACGGCAGGTCGGCAGCTTGAGACAAAGTTGCGGCGGATGAAGGGGCGTCAGGAATTGCCGTTAAGTATGAGGTGGCGAATAAAAAGGGGGAAAGAGGATTAGGCGGCTTACCGCGACGCGAGTGGCAAGTTCCTGGAGTTATGCCTCTCTGCTTGTTTGTTCTGTGCCATTGCCGAAGTGATTAAGTGAAGGATTATGGTGATAAAGTTTATCGTGGGAAAGTACGCCGCGAACATGATGTAGGAAATATTTCAGTAGCAGTTAAATAAAATATCATAAAACCGGTAAAAAAATAACAGGTTATTAACCAGTTATTTTTATTTATTTTTTTACTATAAAAAAATAAGCACGAGCTAAGATAAAACTACAAAGCTAAAAGGCAAACAAGACATTAACCTAAAATCCAACGCCACAATTTTGCAACAGTATTATAACTCGACAATTTCCATATTTTGCAAGAACACGATGGAGCTGAGAGTAATCAGATTACAACTTAGAGAGACGAGCAATGAGCATGCAGTGCCGCCATGTTGCCCCGCGTTAGGAAAAAGAAGAGTGCCTAAATATTTGCACAACGTCCTCTGCAGTACACGAGTTGGAAGTATTGGAGTCTTATGAGGATATAAAAAGCTTGAGTTGTGTTGTTCTAATTGAAAATGTTTGATTTTGTGTAGGTATTATATCTGGCTATAGTAAACAAACAAACAAACAAACAAAATAAGCTAAAGTTTATTTGGAAAAACAGAAATATTTATAAAACAAATAAAAAACAGGAGATATCAAACCAACGTAGTTTGAACATTACTGTATTGTTAAAATAGTTTTTATAACCGTGAAAAGTGGCTTCTCTGCCCCACGTCGGGCGCCAAAAAAGGGAAAGGTGTGTAAATATTGGCCCTGTCTACAGACACGCTTAACGGATATCCTGTCCGATACGGTCTGTGTGCTCCGCTATCAAACACACTACCATCGATATTTTAATAATTCCTGCGTTTCTTACCTACGAATATGTTATATGTGTCTATTTCAATGAATGCAAATGGAAGATGTTAGCTGTGTGTCAAGCTTGTGTATGAATTATTTATTTACTTAGTTGCTGTGCTGCAGCTTTGTTGGAAAGCAAAATGATTATTTAGTTTAGATGGTAACCAACTACTCACGTTAATGGATCTTAATATTATGTGCTAGTTATCAACGGTACGGTATTTGCTGATTACCGCTGTAGCTTGTTATCAACTTATGTTACTTGAGAAGTAGGTATTCAGTTACTTATTCTGATAAAATAATAATTAATTTAGACTTCAGCGTCTTCTGAGAAGGAGATTATTAATTAGGTTCAGGCAGTGGATGAGAATATAAAATAGTTAGAACTCATATGGAATCCAATCAGGTCCTCGCTGATCGCAAGCTCAATAATCCATTTAGACACAGCAGTGGTCTCGCGATAAATCACCGAGTTGTAGAAGCTAATAGAGAGGAGGTGAGCAAGTCACAGCCTGCGCCACTTTATTACGAACTAGGGATGTTCGATTCTATTCGGGTTCAGCTTCGGTGGATTCTGATCAAACGGCTGTGTTTCTGGCTAATAAAATCTTATTATAGATTCCAGGACCCGGTACGGGTGAGTAGACTTCGATTTGTTCAATTTATGCTTCCCTGTTTTGGGTTTCATATTTACTTTATTTTATTTGCGTAGATTCCGATCATCGATATTATATTTGATGCCCATTTATATTTTTCGTTATTATCGATATTATAGCGGTATGGTTCGGTTTCAGTGGCCCCCGCACTAGAACCGTGGTCCTACCGGAACCAAAGTAGATAAGTTATGACGCCGCTTAATCACAAATTCGCCATTGCTGTTAATAGGCTTCGAGGAGGTTAGGGGTCCAATACCAGTGATTTATACACCCTTAATCGGAGTCGTGTAACTTGTGTAATTCTGATTGTATCGCTGGTTTACGATCCTTGGATAACAAGGAAATAAGGCAAAGGTCTACCTACTAGCCAGTAGCTATATAAAAGTAAAATAACTGAAAATGGAGTACCTAAATATTGTATTGTGTATTCAAAAGAATAATAAAACATCAGAGATGACAAGAAAGACGCCAGTCGGATAGTAAACGATAAAGGCACTAAAATATTGTTTTAAGTGTTTCTACATCCATCACCGTCTCTAAGCTCCGTTGCAACACACGGTTCATGAACTCTTAAAACTTCCGTCCCAGTGGAATTGCGAAGAACCTTTTGAAACTTGGCAATTGTTTCAACTCTCCCCCAAAACATTTAAATTCTCCGTCACCAGAAAGCTCGCTCTTTTAAAAGGCAAACACGAGCATTCAATAAACAAGATACTTACTCGGATAGGCAGACGGACGGATAAGCCGACCCGCACAAACACCCCCTAAGCGACAGCGGCCACAGAAGAACATCACGCATTCATACTGACTTATCACTCCTACACTACATTTCCTGTAATAAACAGAAAACGGTGTATCGAGAGAGTGTTCAGGCAAAATTTAAAGCATTATTCTAATGAGATAGTCAAACTTTATAATTAACTAAACGACTCAAAGCTGAAAATGCGGAAATTAATAACATTTTCCTTCCACTTGTGCATGGTAGCGGTTGTTTCAGCTTTGTTATCTTATGAAATAAACTTGATGTGTTTGTAGACCTCAATCTCAGCGCGATAAAGCTCAATCTCCAATGCAAGGTAGATTCGAGAGACATGGTGTGGGTGCCGGTATTTACACTGTTGGAACAAACTCACCAGCATTTGCTTACACAAGCGGAGTCGGGTGTGGAAGTTAGTCTTGACGTTGACGTTGTGCAAAAGTTGAGAGAAGCTAGAGAAGTTATTTAATTTCATTAATTTAAGGTTTTGTTAAGTTTACTTGCTAAAATTTTTGGACAAGTAGACACTAGATAATATAATAGTAGATATTATCTAGTGTCTACTTGTCCAAAAATTTAAGCAATTAAACAGAGACTTTGTTCGGGAATCCAGTTGTTTTATGTCAACAAATACATTTATGGATCAAAAATTTACAAAAACTGATAACAATAACAGAAAAAATAAGGTAACGGTACGTTACCTTATTTTTAACTATAATCAAAAACGAGAAATTCAACAACCCATACCTAATTGCATTAGAGTTGAGTGAGGCCAAACATAAGACATATTATACACTTGTCTTGTATTACAACAATTGTAACGCCACATAAAAAACGTGATATATTTATAGCCTCCGTATATCTGCGCGGAAGCACGCATACCGTGGACACATTTGTAGCGGATGCAGTTTGTATATTTGTTAGGTCGCTACATGTGGCGCGGTATATAATTCGTTGAATGCTAGGAACCAAAATAAAAAAAAAATCTAACAAATAACTTCGATGACAAAAAATTCCTAATATATATTTTATCAATCGAAGATGTAATTTTATGATTAGTGATTGACGGCATGACAGCTAGATTCGAGAGGCTTCGTTTGACCACAGATTACTAAGTAATTAGTATCGGTCTTTATCAATGTCACCGCCTGACTTTGACAATTAAAACATAATGAAGCCTTCATGTGCGGGAACATTTCAATAGGCTACTTGACTACTACTGGGAAATAATTCTAACGTATTGTCTGATTAAATAATGCAGTGTAATTAATATTTCTTCAAGGCCAGTCGAACGTATTAGTTAAAAAAACTAATTTTAAAGTTGATTTTAAATTAATTAATTAATTTTAAAGATCTAGCAAAACTCCTAATAGAGTCCACAGGTGATCGGAATGCTGGCTTTTATTTCGGTCAACGAATTAGCATTGCCATTCAACGTGGCAATGCTGCCAGCATTCTGGGCACTTTGCCTTCTGGTGACGGCTTAGATTTTTAGAAAATAGATTTAAGTGTAAATATTAGTTGTAATTATTATTGTATTTTCTTTAGTAATAAAATTTTATTTTAAAGTTTGAATAAAATGATGCCACGCCAAAACGATATTCTCTGTCATGGCTCCCGTTTTCCCAGCAATGACGTCACCCCGCCATACCACACCTAACAAGAAGAACTCATTGACACTGTAACCTGTAAAAGTGTGACGTCGCTTGTGATCCTACCAAACACATAGCGTTTTCGGTCAATGTGTAATTTTAATCCCGTTTTTTTATCTAAAAAAGGCATATTTTTAATAGAAAACACCTGATTACGCTTTGTTACGTTGTTGTGTGTGACACTGACTAGGATGAAAACAATTTGGAACTTAGTTTTAATGTAGTCAAATAGTCTATTAAAGAAAGCTATATTTTTCTTCATCAATATCACATACATAATAAGTAAATGTTAATAATCCTATAGTTTTGTAATCTCTTTGTTAGCATAAAATATATCTAGGATTCTAGAACGGAGTGTAAAATTAGATAGTTAGCTTTTGTTGCTGCTGATTGACACAAGATCAATAATGATATTGTAAAGCAAAACTCAATAGTATTTATAATATAACCATTCTCTGGCAAAACTAGTTTATAGTGTTTTTTAATCCAATCCTGGTTCGAAAACAAAACTACATTGTCAGCGTTACCAAAAACCTTCTGGAGGTCGGTTAAAAATAGATCTTTAACCGAGTCAAGTAGTAGAAAGCAGATGCTGTCTCGTAAAATATGCAAGTATCGGGTGTTCGTGTTCCGCAGTGCGCCACCTAGCGGAGCCACGCGCCGCGTTACTTATTCTACGGCCGATGGGGTCATTCTCGCGTGGCTTTTGTCTTGGGAACATTGTTGCATACCCATCTCTTCATTTATATCCTAGGTACTGTTTTATTATACCTTCTCTATCCATCCGAATTATGGCCTTGTTCATCTGACGAAAAAGTCATGTTACTCGACATGCCTAGTTTCAGTTTCTTTATTCACAAACAAATACTTGTGTCGGAATATTTGGGTACAAAGAACGATAATAATAATAAATATATCCTACATCTACACTATGTAAGTATGTGCCTAGCCGACTGTGTGTTGCTAAAGTAAATGATTATTTATATCCCCGGCTACATAAACGCTTGTTTACTTTAGTACAATCAAGACTCACTTAATTGCACAATGTGAGTTCAAACAAAGCCTCGTGCACGTAGTTCCATCGGCTGCGGGTAATAGGTATTTAGTCTTCGAACATACTCAAACTCAATAAATTAATTAATTTATTTCTTTATGCTTAATTATGCACTTATACAAGTTAAATTTTATACCATACACAGCTTTAAAATTGTAATTATTATCATTTAAGAAATAAGGTGTAATCTTATTTGCTTTCATTTTTTGTCTACTGGTGACAAAAGTGAAAAAAACAAGACCACTAGTTAGTAGTAAGTTTATATATTACTTATACATGTACTTATAGACTAATACATGTTTATTTTGCCGATCAAAGTGATTTAGATACATGGGAATATTATTATAAAGCTAAGCACAATATTGATTTTCTTAAATACTATTATCGGTGTGGAATTTTGAGGTTATCATGTGAGTAAAAGGCTTTTTTGATAACATTTCGTTACAAGTTCGAACTGACACAACTGTGCCTGGTTGACGGCAAATTTTATTTATCTAATCTATTCCAGACTACGGATTACCTTAAAACCCTGAACAACTAAACTTGTAAAGGTTTTGACGCAGTAATTAATTGATCCAATGACGAGCGTGCTACAGCCAACTCTACTAAAACAGTGTGAGATTGAACCTTATTCATCCCAATAGCTTGTATGCCACCACTTCCACTGTTGCAAGTTCCCGCTCAAATTGCTGTACGGCAGTGTGCAGTAGGTACCTACCTCCACACGTTGTCAGCTCCAATAACTCGAATGCATTTCTAGCCCCAATTCAATTTCCGATCGGGTTAGCATAAGTTCTCGTGCAATAAGCCGGCGAGCCGTAAATATCAACTGAATAAAGTACTAAACCTGAGCTATAAACATTCTATTTTACAAGTTTTACGGCTGCCAGGTGGCGGGGGTAAATAAACTGGACCTGAGGTGTAGTTGCCGTCCTGGAATGGCGATGGGATCCTTGTACATAATTGACAACTGTGAAGTATCTAGGCTTTGTGTACTCACTCGTTTTGGTACTCATTTCGAGGAGTACTTAGAGGCAAGTTCCAGTTTGTGTGCACTCGTTTTGAGCCGATTAATTACCCATAAATTAATGTAGGTCCGTCCGAACTAGAATATTCAAAGTAGGAAAAAATCTGATTTTAAAATTTGCTACAAAAGTAATTATGATCTCCGAGAAAGAGAACACAATTCCCATTGCCAGTTTAATAAAACCAGAACAAACTGGATTCGGCCACTCTGGAGTTTTAAACGAATGTGTTCGGAACGTGAGTTTTGACCTGAACGAAGTTTTGGCAGTAAGTGTTTGAAACGGTGCGGTACGAATGTATGGAACGACTGTTATGAAGTTAGTGGCAGTACCTGAGAGGTTTTGGAGCAGAGTTCATGTTATGTTTTAACCTATATTCTTGAAGGTTCTCGGCTTTACTTTTTACAATACCAGATCTAATACATCATTTTAAAAACGAAGTTTGACAGCTTGCAGGTATATTTGTAATTTCTTATTATAATAATAATATATTTTTATTTCAGACACATCATGTTCCATTATTCCATTTCGTTTCCATAATTCTTAGCAATATTTAGGAAAATTTAATATTATTGAAACTCTAAATTAAATTGAAAAATAACAATCAATCGAAATCATAACCATCTTCTTTCATATGTTTACTGTTGCCATAAAAAAATGTTTTCTATCGATGAAACCCGACTTCTTTTGTAGCAGGCTTTCTAGAATACCTAGTACATAATTAAATTTAATTATGTACATAATTACATATAGGTATATTTTGAAAATAAGCACATAATAATAGTCACCCATTATTTTTACAATAGTGCTTATTATTCTAATTGCTCAAAGGTTTCCTAAAAGAGATAACTCGTAGCGATGAGGCCTTCAACTGTACTTCTACGATTCCCAGCATATCTTTTTTTATGTATTCTTTCTTACGTAGAGTTTTGCTATAAAGAGTCGTTTGTTCCAGGTCGCATGGATCCACATCGACCGTCAGATGATCCTCACGATCCACCGGCACGTGATCACGCGGCTCGCGCGCTTCAGCGTGTCGCACGACAACGCGATGACGTGGCTGCTGCACGTCAGCCAGGTGCAGCAGGAGGACCGCGGGTACTACATGTGCCAGGTCAACACCAACCCCATGATCAGCCAGGTTGGGTACCTGCAGGTTGTGGGTAAGTTCCATTTCATTCGAGATTAGCACGACTGATAGACGTCCAGTTCATAAACTCTAGGGAAAAATATTGACACATTTTATTTTATTTATTGTAGGTTATTTTGAAATAAGTTATTAAGTGCGTCTTAATATAATAATGGATCTTAGATATGTAATTTTATTTACATCTATAAAACGCTGGTTCTACTAAATTTCCGAATTTCGAAACACCTTGTCAAAACTATTAGGTAGGTATCAATTTTATTGATTTGCTTAATGTGACTGCCCAATTTGAAGTAATGATTGCAAAGTAGGTAACTTATAGGTACTCAATGTAATGACAAGCCGAGTTCCAAAGGTCGAGTGAAACCTCACAAGTCACCAGCACTCGATCGCTCCAATGTTAATGATCGTCCCCCCGAGAACCAGCAAAGTAATACTTGTTTTCATTGAATCCATTAACAGCTAATTATGAGGTTTACCATTCAGGTATAATATAAAGTTTGTCGGGTTAAAATATTGACGAAGTATTGTTGCTCATCCCGCGGCATTCTCCCGGGGCTTGTTACCTCACAACTTTTAATTACTTTTGCTTGAGGATCCTGCTGCTTAATAGCACCCCGTTTTTAACAGGTGATTCGCTTTTCAGCTTCATTTGGCAAATTGTGCTCATGAATAACACAGGGTGTGGGGGAATTATATTCTGAGAACTAGCTTCGCTAACTAACCAAATTAAATTCCGTATTATAATCACCACTGTATTTGGTGGAAGAGTTTCAAGGATTTAGGAAAAAGTATCCATCAACCAGCGATTCCTTCTCAATAATAAGAGTTAGTAAAAAGTTAAAAAGTTTAGATTGCATTTATTATGATGATACAGTGTACAAATCTCAAGGCCAGCGGCAGTGATCTAAGTTTAAATATTTCCCAGCTCTGTGTAGGTGACCTCAAAATTAACTTGTCTAATAACCAAGCCAAGCACTCCGAAATAATTCCAAATATAGTGAAAGCAGCCACATGGACGCCCGCCAGCTTCCGTATCCCAGATAAGACTATCTACCTTGCGCTAGATCTGACGCCGGCCACCAGACTACTCTGCATGCTAATTTCATTACACCAATTATTTCGGGCAGATTAAGCATATTTGCATTGATGATAATTGTCTTCTCCTTATTGCATGATTCTAACCTTGGAAAGAAGTTGAGAGAGTTTTGCTAATATTTTTTACACTAGGCTATCTTAATAGAATCAAGTTAGTTTTTACCTTGTTCATTAAATGGTTTTGGCTGTTATGGTGTGCAACTGTAGTGTCTGTGCTGTGCATTTCGTTACCTAATAAAGGAGTTTACACAAAAGAGTCGCCAACGCAGCGGTGGCGCGGCGGGTCGACATTTCAGTGTATGAGTTTTGTAGGCAAACTACACTGTTTTGTCAGCCTGTGGTCGGCCCGCCGACTTTGATTTATCCCGTACAGTATGATTTTAGGTTAAACTGCTAAGTGGAATGTGATAGATTTTCATTACAGAAATCTAAATAATTATTTAGATTAGCATTTTTGTATTATATATTTTTGCTCTCCTCAGCAAAAGCCTCTACAAGCTGGACACATCACTTACAGACTATTTCAATACAAAATATTAAAAAGAAGCACACGTCTTTGGAATAAAAATAACCCACGCCGTTCCAAGTGCTGTATGTTAGTATTATTCGGCTCCGGGGGCCTCAAATCAGCGCTACGAGCTCCGCTTAGTCTCTTATATGGCCAATAATTCTGTACTATTTTACTATAAAAACTATTGTAGTTTGACGAATTCATTGCGGATGTAAGCGCTCGGAGGGACGCGGAACGCGCGCGCCTAGAACCGCACTCACCCTGAAGAAGTCCCTCGTTAAGGGATGAAACGTTGGTGTTCTTCCAACACAAATAAGGTTCGTAGTTAACCCGCTTACATCCGTAATGAATTCTGTACTAACTTTCAATAGGAATACACCATAATCTTTGACCTGATCGGTTTTAGGGCTAAATCGTGAAAGTGAACATTATTGGTGATTTTATAGATAGGGTCAAAACTGAAGAAGGTTGCTTTTCTTGCTCGCTCGTGACTTGCAGATCAAATTCCAATGTTTGTCATTGTTGCGAGCGATGCCTAGAAAATAATGCTTGCTCTATTCTCTCAGTTCCTCCTAACATCCTGGATGACGAAAGCACGCAGTCGGCGGTGGCGGTCCGCGAGAACCAGAACATCAGCTTGATCTGCAAGGCGGACGGGTTCCCCGCGCCCAAGATCATGTGGAGACGTGAAGACGGGCAGCCCATCTCTGTGGATCGCAGGAAGAAAGGTAGGCTTGGGGTATCCTATATCCATTTTTTAAACCTCCAAGGTGGCAATAGATTTATGCTGTCCACCCTTCCTGATGGAAAACGGTTACGGCAGCCTATGGACGGACACCTGCAACATGAGAACATGGACATTATAGGCAAGTTTTGAAAAGCTGGCACTGAAATCATAGACATATCATTTATTTTCTACTACATTTACACACAAGATACATTTACATTTTTTTAAATAAATAATATATTCACCAAACAAAAAAAACATTGTTCCCAGTGGAAAAAACAACTAAAGTAACAATATGTAGAAAATAAGTAGGAATGTATAAATAAGTAGGTAATCAGTGTGTGCTCCAGATGCAGTGGCAAATGGGCCCAGGCTCAGCGTAATGCCAACTGTTATAAATCCACGTTGAAGTCATAAATCCTGGCTTCCAGTATACGAAAAAAAAATTTCACCCATTTTTCCAGTCCTTCATGAACTCCTAGCACTAAAGATCATGTAGTGGAGGAGAGCGATAGCCAGATCAACTCGGAACTCGGATGGGTAGAAACCTTCCAAACTGAAGATAGAAGAAGCAAATGGACCACTCTGATTTCATTGAAATGACCAGTCTGGTCACGCACACTAGTAATGTGAACTATGCTACGGTTCAGTGCCGTATACATGTACGTCCGATCAGCTTAAGGGTGGGCTCTCACTGCTTCGGAACTGAACGAAGACCTGTACAAATCAACCAACCACGTTTTGCATAACGTTAGTCGATTACAACACTTTCCGTTTTATTGTAAAAATGCACCCTTAAACATGCAATGATGATTTGGTCATGAAACTCAAATGTTCTCAAATGATGTAGCTATCTACAGGGTGTAATAAAAATTAAGGACCAAACTTTAAAGGATAAGGATAACAGGGGAAAATTGACTGATGCATGTAGTTGATATTGAAAAAATACAAGATGGTCTAGGTAGTTGTTTATATCCCCACCTTTTCGGTTCGTTAGAATCGCAGTGGTCAACGACCCGCGACATCATCGGAGTGGGCGACGCGCCTTAGTTGCGGTAGGTAACACAAATTACGAGTAATTGATGATATTTTTTTCTTCGGTTCTGTGACATTAAGCACATGCATCAGTTATTGCCTAGTCTCTGTGTGATCATTTTGTTTTTAAAATTTGAGTCCTCGCCCCAATCTGAGACTACCTTCAGGGTCAAATTTAAGCGCTGCAGCATGTCTTCTCTTTGCGCCTGTATCTCATTCAGACTGGCCTTGGCGTCGTAAAGGTACCTGTCGACCATGGTGCTGTCGTCTGCGTACCCAATATTACTGGGTACCAGTAGATCATTTATGTGCGGCAGGAACAACATGGCAGACAGTACTGACCCTGAGGTACCCCGGCGTTGATTAATAAAGCCAATTAATCAGACGAGCAGCCATCAACGACTACACCCGAATAGATCTTTCTCTCAGAAAGTCATAAAGCCAGTTACAGAAGTGGTCTGGAAGTCCATATGATGACATTTTGCCAATAAGGCTTTCGAGACATCTAGTGAAACCGCAATGGCACACCCTATATAGACGCGTGCTACATTATAATATAAATATATGTTTGTTTATAATGTTGTATACTTAGCACTGAATATTGTGCTTCATTATCTCGTGCATTATTGAGCACCTCGCTTCACCTACCAGCGAGTAGGTATACGGGAGGCAGTGTCTGATCTAATCGCTCTCTGTTAAACATTCTGTTACACCATATTACTCCAGTTGCATGTTGAATCATTTGAAGACACATGCTTGGTAAAGAAGCTGGTTTCTACCCGTGTTTTTTCTTGCAGAATATTGAGATTATGAGACATACATTTTAAGTTCTCTTATATTTCCTTCAGTAATACGGTAGTAAGGCTGTAAAAGAATACAATTACCACCATATTGGAGATCGGCTCAACACCGCAGCTATCGGCCTTGAGGGAAAGAAGAGTCCCATATTTATCTCAGATTTTCTGACCCCAAGAGCTAAAAAACTTTTCTTTCTTGCAAGAGAGATGGCCAAAGAAAATGGCTTCAAATACTGCTGGACTGCGAACGGAAAAATATTTTTAAGAAGAGCAGAAGGTCTTGCTCACGTCGTTGTCTTAAGCGAACAACATCTCGAGGAACTTAAACAAAGGAAGTGACTAGTCCAAACTTATTGTCTGTGTTACTGTAGTTTTGTCTTATTGCATGCGTGTTATACACCTATATTTTATGAATTTCAAATCCAAATGAACTCTTACTTTCTTTATTTGATAAAATCGATTTCAACTTTACTAATTTTTATGGAAACCTGTATTATACAATCTTTACAAACTTTATACACTAAATATATTATAAAGGCTTTTTACAAAGTATGTACAAACTATATTCAACATTATACATCAAAACGAGGAGCTACTCTTGGGCCTAGCCCGATCGTTTTTAGCGCCCAGTCCCCCTTAATTCAATATGGTTAGTAAGGACAATAACAATGAACTAAGTTCTCTTATCGATGACCTATCTGTAGCAAGCGCGTATGAATGCGATCCGGATATGTGCAAGTCGTTTATTAGTGATGAGCAAGGAAATATAAATGTTTTTTGTCAGAATATAAGAAGCGTCAATAAAAACTTTGGATCACTTGAGCTGCTACTTGCTAGGCTGGGATTTGCCTGTGACATAATAATCCTAACTGAATGCTGGATTCAAGAACATAAAAACATTCCAGTTTTGAACAATTATAACATGGCGTTTACTAAAAACTTTATTAATAAAAGTAGTGGCATCATTGTGTATTACAATTCTAAGCTTTCATGTGAAATAAATGAACCGGAATTCTGCAACTCAAACTGTCTTATAGTTAAAGTAAATAATTCAATAACTCTTATAGCACTATATAGATCACCGTCAGTTTTGAACACAGATAAATTTATTGCATCGTTAAACGAATCATTGAGTACTGTTAGAAACTGTGAGACTGTTGCTGTCATTGGTAATATCAATATTGATATAAAATTAAACAACGTGGACAGAAACTCATCTGAATATTTGGATCTCTTAGCGTCACATGGTTTGCTTCCTAGCCATACATTTATCACTAGAGGGGATAAATGTATAGATCATATAATGTTAAAAAGTAAGAAACAATGTACGGCTCTGGTGTTACAGACGTTCATTACCGACCACAGTCCTATACTCTTAAATATTAAAGACCAATCTGTTAATTCTACCAAAGATAAAAAAACTATCACTAAGGTTAATATTGACGCAGTTCTTAGAACAATAAAATCAACAGATTTTAACGAGATTCTTGGCTTAGATAAACCTCACTATGCTGCAGAATTATTTGTGCATAAAATGATGGATATAATTAAGTTAAACACTCGTGTTCTTAAAGTACCTAATAAACACATAATAAAAAAACCCTGGATTACATCTGGTCTAATGCGCTGCATTCGAATCCGGGATAAAATGCACAGAGATGCAAGGAAAAATCCAAATAATGAAATTTTGAAAATAACATACTCCAGATATAGAAATTTTTGTAATAAATTATTGAAAAATGTTAAAATAAAGTATGAAAAAGCTGAACTAGAAAAACATAAATACAATTTAAAACAAACCTGGCAAATAGTACGCCGTATTACACACACTGGGAAAACTAAATCTAATAGTGAATCACTTCTAGATATTATGTCAGGGCCACAACAATCGGTGAACTATGTAAACAGATATTTCGCCAATGTAGGGAAGGAACTAGCTGCTAAAATAGAAAATGATATTAATCATGAAATGCCCTCAAATTCAGTACCATCTCAATTAAACACTATTGGTATTTTACCTACTGATGAAGATGAAGTTTCTGGCATCATAACTGGACTAAGGAACGATTGTGCAGTAGGGTATGATGGCATATCAACTAAGCTATTAAAAATGTCCAGCCCTACGCTAGTGCCACTTATCACCCACATCTGCAATATCAGCCTTTGCTCTGGTAAATTCCCAGACGCTTTCAAGCCTTCAATAATTACGCCAGTCCATAAGGGAGGAAAAGGAGACAGTGTACAAAACTATCGACCAATCTCAGTCCTAACTACATTGTCAAAAATTTTTGAGAAAATTATTAATAAGCGACTTACGGACTATCTAGAAAAGTATAAAATACTATCACCTAATCAATTTGGCTTTAGAAAAGCTATATCAACTGAAATAGCAGTTACAGGTTTAATTGATCTCATTGTATCTAAAATTGATAGAAAGAAAAGGGTGATTACAATATTTTTAGACCTTGCTAAGGCATTTGACACTGTCTCCTTTCCCATCCTTATTAAGAAGCTTGAAATGATTGGTGTTCGAGACAAAGCTTTGAGTCTGATGAGTGACTACCTATCTAACAGGACTCAGAGAACTAAAGTTGGCGATATTGTAAGCAGTGAAGAGCCTATAACTTACGGTGTCCCGCAGGGCAGTGTCCTAGAACCGACCCTATTCCTGGTATATGTGAATGACCTGTGTAATCTGCAGGTGGAACATGGTAGAATATTCTCGTATGCAGATGACACAGCGATTGTCTTTGAAGGAAATACCTGGGAAGAGGCAAGGATTCGTGCCGAAGAGGGACTAAGAGTAGTTATCGCTTGGCTTCAAACCAATCTGTTGTCTCTAAATGTCGGGAAAACAAAATTCATGACGTTCTCAAATGCTCGTAGTAAAAAGCCAGACCTAGTAATCAAGGCACATGTTAACTGTCTGTCTGACAACTGTAACTGTCCAAGTCTAGATCGGGTAAGTAGTATTAAATATCTTGGTGTGACTATTGATGATAAAATTACATGGAAACCACACATTGATTTGCTATCCAAACGAGTTCGGAAGCTCATATACGTTTTCAAGTATTTGAGAGAAGTAGCTGACAGAAAGCTTATTCTTAATATTTATAATTCTCTTTGTAAATCATTACTAGCTTACTGTAATACAGTATGGGGTGGAGCCTGTAAAACGTATCTAATGCAAATAGAGCGCGCCCAACGGGCTGTGCTAAAAGTAGCAACTTATAAGCCATATCGTTTCCCAACCGTAAGTTTATATAATGAATGCGAAGTTCTAACCGTACGCCAGCTATTTTTCTTAAATATTGTCATTGCTCACCATAGGAGAGCTAATGTCAATGATAATCTTGCGACCGGCAAGAGACGAAAGGACAAAATTTTATCGATCCCCGCCTGCAAAACTGTTTTTGCACAGCGTCAGCATTTTTTTCTGGGCCCGTATATATACAACAAAGTAAATAGATATATTAGTGATCTGGTCCTCCTAAACAAATATCAGTGTAGAGACTCTACGATAAAATGGTTGTTAACACTTGATTACGACTCTACCGAAAACCTACTCAAGGTTAGAATATAGATTGCATAAAACTAAAAAGTATTAAATGATGATAATAATGTTAATCTATCTATACAACTATTGCTGGGTTGTTATGTACAAGTTATATTAAATTATGTAAATGAACTTAGAATTTATTATTTTTATTATTATTATTTACTTACAATTGATTAGGTAAGTAAATTGTAAATTGTAACCAAATTCAATGTATATATGTAAATATACTAAAGTAAAATGATAACTAATTGATTCCTGTGCTCTATCTTCTGCTTCATAAATTTAAATTGAATTTGTATTTGTATTTAAAAAGATGTAATTTGAAATATTTTAACTTGATTTAAAATATATTTAAACAAAGTAAAACATTGAGCAAAGAACCTTAAATTATAATAAATTACACAATCAAATAATTTAGATTAGTGGTGTCAATTAAATAGTATTATTTGTACCTACTTAACTAAGTTTTAATGTAGCATATAAATATTGGCATAACATGGCATACCTGTACCTACCAATTTATTTATTTTGGTCTATACAAATTAATTGTTAATTAATTAATTGATAATGTGTATTAGTCGATTTTATAAATTTAAATTGTACCATTAATTTGTGGCTGATCTGATTAGCACCCTGGAAGTGATGCAGCCCCTACGACACAAGTCTAACCACTTAGTGTAGGTGCTGCAACCCTAACCTGGATGCCAAGCCAAAAAAAGAGTTCATGTATATAGTTTATAATTCTTGAATTGCTTGATTTGAAATAAATTATTATTATTATTATTATTAATAAATGGTAAAAAATTTCACCACTTTAGTTATTTAAAATGTGGCCTAAGATAGAGCACGCTATCAGAGAAGAAACCCATTCACTCTGGATTGGAAAACTTCGAGGGAACTTTAGTCAGAATTTCATTAAAACCTTACAAGCATACCTATAATATTAAGTACCAACATTTATAAAAGCTTAAAATCTGCTACAGTTTTAAAACCCTATATTCATAGCAACCAACTTAAAATGCCCCGACAAAATGCCCCGAAAGGGGCTCGAATGTAATTGTACACAAAATAGGCACAAACTCATTTGGGCGACGGGCGCGGAATTTTTAATTTTACGTTTTACATTACATTGATTGCGATCGCATTACGACCCTTTTTAATTTAATTTAGAAATCAAATTAGCATTCAACATCTTGTTTGAGGTTTTCGGGTTTGAATCGAAACCGTTTTTTGTACAAAAGGCTCGGGCTATCGGAATATTTGTGTACGGAATTTATAAATTTGTAACGTTTTTGAACGTAGAGGCATATTTCTGGGTTATTGCTTTGGAACAAAGATAATACCTATTTCAAATGTAGTTTTCATAGAGTTATGTTGAATCTCTCATACTTGTAATCACAATCAATGGTCCTCAAAAATAAATTGTTTCATTTTGTAGGTATGTTATCTATCTCATAATAGAAACAAGGGAAACAAAAGAAAAATTATAACTATAAGGGATAAAACAATGCCTGTTCGACGGTAACCACCTTTTTCCGAACAATTAGCTGCAATGAAACTCTGAAAAAAGCGAGTCCCAGTGATGTTAGTATAAGCGTGTTGCCAACTCCGTGGCCTCTGTACAGTTCTTATAGTAGGTAGCTACCGTCCCTAATACCTTCTCCAAAATCACAGTTATAAAATGATTTAATCGCCTTATGCTTTTAAACAAACCGGGAAAAACTACCACCAAATTAACTTTTACTTCACTTTAAGCAGGGACCGAAAAAATATAATTTCACGCTTAGCCGTCCGGAGCGCTGCGCACGCCAATTGGCGGGCTTTGTACTAATCCCGGGAAAAGATCCCGGTATTATAAACAAACGAAGATTAACACGTCCCGGAATTGAAAACGGGAGGCGGGAACAGTTTTTTCGTAATTAAAACGTTTGGTGACGGAATTAGGGTTTGGAGCGTCCGTCCGGCTATTTGGTGTTGGGTTCGGATTGGGGAAGAACTAGGCAAAGTTGTCAGCGTAAACAAATTAAATAGTGTTTTTAGACTTTTAACTAACTACCATTAATAACGTTAACAATACAATCTTCGACCATACACTCATCTGAATCAGCACAGCAGATGTTGTTGTTAATATAGCGACAAGGCTATAGGATATAGCGGCATTGTACCAACTTATCTTATGTGATGTCTCTTTGTAATGTTATTTTCTGGTGTACAATAAAGTATTTTTTTGTATTGAATTAATATATGTCATGTTGATGTTGTTAATCAATTGAAGTGTCCAACCCACACTTAACTAAAATTAAAATATCACAGAAATTTAAGCGAGACATCTTCCTACCTACGCAGTCTTGCTTGTGCCCACTTGTACAACGAAAACTGTTAAGATCTTTACATTTTACTCATTGTGATGGAGGTACTCTAGAAATACATCACTCAAAATTTGTATTGTTACTAGCTGAACCGACAGACGTTGTCCTGTCATTCAATTCAAACTGACAACTGACAGTTATTTCAAACGTGCATAACAACGAATTATTACTAGGTAAGGTTACATTAAAAAAAGTTAGTAATAAAGATTAATTTGTGTTACCTAGTAAATGGTCCTACTAAAACTTTCTTCTCCTACTCCTATGACTGGATAGCCTTTAGGTCGTTAAGTAGCCTTCATCTGCCGGTGACTAAGCATGGTCATTTTGCTGAATTTAAACCCACGTTAATTCTCATCCGTCTTTCCCGCACCACTGCCCACACTAGCATAATGTACCGGCAGCAGGCCGACACTGGCCGGTGACGTGAGCTCCACAATTACCGGCGAGTGCTCGAGTGCTCGCCCTCACAAGGAAATCGCTCTTCATATTAAACTCGATTTTTGGCGCCTTTGTCCACCGACCGCGAATAGGTGCTCCAGCGATTTAATTTGGCTGGGAAACTCAGCAACTCCCCAGCGCTATAATTATCCTTCATTCTTTCTGTTCAGTTTAATCGCGGTTTAATCTGGGAAGTGGAATTAGCCGCGTTAGGGCGTTTTGTTGTGGCATCAAGTGCAGGTCCGCTGTCGTGCTTGTCGGAGGGCGACCCTTTTGTACCTTGGCACCTCTTTGTGTACCTATCTACCTAAAAAGGTGGTTCATTCAAAATTGAGTGCAGTAATGCAAACCTTGTCACCTTCTGACCCTCTTCAGGGAGGCATGCTTTGCAGTAGCCGTAAACTAAATAATAGCCTGGAACTAAAATGGACTAGTGTAGTACAGGGACCGTAGAGAACAACGGTGAATAGAGAGGTGGGGCAATCTACCAGAAGTGGATGCTTAGATAGACGTTACCTTCACAATGATAAAAATATCTATACTTATAATTATATAAAAAGGTAAAGTTTGTGAGGTTGTAGGGGGTAATCTCGGAATCTTCAAAACCGATATTGAAAATTATTTTGCCCATAGAAAGCCACGTTGTTTGTGCTGTTTTTCCCGGCAAACCTAGGTCGCAAGTTGTCGTGCCTGGTTGTTCTAATAAAAACCTTTTAAGAAATCAAGACGCTTTATACTCATGCCGTGCGTGACAAACTACAGTGACACTTGTCGATGATGGGTGCGTCAATGACGCAGGTGTGGACACATTTGAACCCATTTGCTAGAGGGTTGCCCCTTGATACTTTGACGCCAACAATTTGACTAACATTAGCTATGTAATAATTGGGAAAGGTATAATATTATTATTATTAAATTTTGTTATTAAAAACTTTTAAGGGTTCAATAGGATTATAAAGAAACGCTAAATGTTAATATATTTGCATAAAGACGGTGTCGCTCCTTCTAGACTGTTACACACTTATTTCCGCTTAAAATCGACGTTCACCAAAGACAAAGATGCACTGAAAGCGTAGGTAACTAAAAATTTTTTTGAAAGCTGTATTTGTTGTTTAAGCCAACATACAGAGTGTGTCAAGACTACTACCAAAAACTGGGGGGGTGCAATCAGACCATGACTTTGAAAATATTAAACGAAAAAAAAAACGCGAAAAATATGTTGACCCATCAACGTTTTTTTTTTTTCTAGGTTTCGGTCATTACCGACACGTGAAACTCCTTATTTTTAGAGGTCATCGTTCTGCCTAGAGAATAGGTAGTTCGGCTTTCCTTTGACACGCGCGCGGCTACGATTTAATTCGCGACCATGACCTTGACATACCAAGAATTGATTAGAAACATCAAAATTTCAAATACATTTTAATGTGTTTAAAATAAGTACCTACTTTTGTTAAGAACAGCTGACAGACCCGCGTTTATTTTCAGAGGTCATCGTCCTGCCTAGAGAATAGGTACCTAGTTCGGCTTTCCTTTGACACGCGCGCGGCGCGGCGGCAGCTCACCAAACTTTCCGACAAACAGGCCGCGGACGCACGTGTAACGCCTTTGACTTTTACCGACAATTTGCGAAAATTTTGACAAATATGCTGATGTGCTATGGTGAAGCTAGAGGAAATGCGTCACGAGTCTTGTGCATTTACCGGGATAGATAGGTACCCCAACCAGACACATCCGTCTGATACCTACGTCTGATTCTCTTCTTAGTTCGAGCCATTTCTGATTCGACCGAGGCTGCACCAGAATTAGGTACCTATTATTACGGCATTTGCAAATTTACGTAGTACATTGCTGGCTAGCAAAACAAATAAAAATCCTTAAAAATTCATATCTCCAGCTAGATTTTATTTTCGGACAACGGTTTTTTTATGCGTTTTGTTTTGGGGTGCTAGACCACCCCCCTTTGTTTTTGGTAATGGTCTTGACTTGACACACCCTGTATAAATAAGAACATGTTTTTTTTACAAAATCTAAATACCGACTTCAAACTCTTTTATAATTAAGTTTTACGGGACAGATTAGTAATGCCTCGGGAATAGAATATTTGTGGAACAACCTCGGTATCATTTTCTAAACAAAACAAAAGAATCATGAAAATCGGCTCACCATGTCCGGAGATATTATTGAACAAGACTTTAGGAAATTCTTACATTGAAAATAGTCAAAACATTTAACTGAATTTTTCGATTATAAATATTTTACATAACATTAGTATAGAAAAGTCGAAAAATTTACCACTACCTCCGCAGTTTGCAGAGCGATCCATCTGAAATGCTATTTACTACCTACCTGCTGTTTGTAGATGTTCATCAGATGGCTTAGTTTTTAATTGGTACCCATAGTTTGAGTTTTTTGTAGTTTTTATATTTAATTGACAAAATATTTATTCGTTCATCCATCACTCATCATATTAATCTAAAATAAACTCCAATTTCAACTAGATGTCGTTGCCCGAAAAATTACACGCTGTCGACGTGTTCCGGGCTTAAAACTACTTGCAATCTAATTTTCAGGTATTTGAAGTCGTGATAGGTATATTTTTTAAAAACACGCCAAGTTATATTGTTAAAAGTCCTGTCAGCCTAATATTCTAAGTTAAAAGTCCTGTCAACCTGATACTGTAAGTTAAAAGTCTTAATTGTCAGCCTGATATTCTAAGTTCGTTTTGTCGCCAGTGACAGTGTACGAGGGCGACACCCTGGGCCTGCAGCGCATCAGCCGCACAGAGATGGGCGCTTATCTTTGCATCGCCACCAACGCCGTGCCTCCCTCCGTCTCCAAACGCATCATAGTGGACGTCGAGTGTGAGTAGCCCTGCTTTTATAATACGCATATTGTGTGTTAATTCTAATGTGAAATGTTTATGAATTCTCGGAAGTACGAGCGAGTGGCTGCGCAGTAGCGTATTTAAAGGTGTCACAGCCCAATACTACCAACATATTAAAATACACCAATGCGCGCCGCACACACCTTGCCTCTTGCCTCTCGGACGCTTTGTGTGCTACGTCGCCAAACACGTAAAGTGCTGTTTGATAATTCAAATCAGTGAAAACGAATCGAGCAATTCAGATACACAGGGTGAAGATTGCGATGCTAATGAAGTGAATATTTAACATTATAACACACACCTTGAAAGCTCCTGTTGTCCGGACTCTTAAGAGATCGGTGTCTTCATCTTAATTTCTGTGGGCGTTTTCATCTGCGACACAGTTTAAAAACTTCTGCAGATGGCATCGTTTCCATTCTATATCCATGTAAAATTGTTTTTGTTCCTTATTAAATGATTATTAAAAACCTTAAAAACTAATTTTACGCCCGCTACGCTACGCTATGTTAACACACTTTTTGAGCAAGAGAAGTGAAAAAGATCTTTGTTGATCATGTCTGGACTATTTTTTCAAAACCGTACAAGCATAAAACCAAAATTGGTTTTCTTCAGCACAGATAAAGGAAGCCCGATGTCTGCAAGAGCGGCCAATCGCAGCTAAATCTATAAAGAGCGACGTAACGATACAATGGCCGGTGGCCGTTGATCGTGGCCATGCGCCAAATGCGACCGCCCCGAACCGCGTCACTTCCGGGAACCAATTGAATTAATACCTAATTGAATTGAATGTTAGTGAATGTTATGGCTCAATTTCGGAACTCTATGTGGCAATGCCTTGCTCGGCTTGGAAATCGAGGGTGAGAACTAACCTCGACTTGACGATAAGACGATACGCAGGATATCGTTTTATGGGTTCCGTACCCAAAGGGTAAAAACGGGATCCTATTACGAAGACTTCGCTGTCCGTCTGTCCGTCTGTCACCGGGTTGTATCTCACGAACCGTGATAGTTAGACAGTTGAAAGTTTCACAGATGATGTATTTCTGTTGCCGCTATAACAACAAATACTAAAAAACCGAATAAAATACATTATATAAGGGGGCTCCTATACAACAATTGTGATTTTTTTGCCGTTTTAATAGATAATGGTACGGAACCCTTCGTGCGTGAGTCCGACTCGCACATGACCGGTTTTATTTTTTGTACATGGGTGACCATTAAAAGAAAGATCTGTTTTGTTTGAGTGAACTAAATAATTCCTTTTCGATATCAGGTACTTACGTACCGGTCTTTCCAAAAATAGCTGTAAAACTGAACGTCTTAAGGATGTAAAACCTAAAAACGCGGCGCACAAACAAAATATCATTAATTAAGCCTATCAAAACAATCCCATAACTTGAAAAACAAGATTTTTAATTAACCAAATGAAAAAGCAAAAGAGCCTGAGTTATTCAATGTTTACAATTTGCAAATCAGATCAAAGAATTCAAAAGCTTTGCGAAGAAAATAAGATTTCCCAGATTTTTCACTCGATTTCAGCAAAAATGGTTGGAGAGCACCTCTGGATGACCAATTAAAAATTTAATAAAAGGAAAAAAGCTGAAAAGAATCCTCCCTTTATTTTGGATTCGTATCAGAGCAGCTGACTAAATAAAAGGCAAGAGACGGCTGATAATTGAAAGATAATATTTTTCCGCGGTGCAGGCCGCCGCCGCCGCCGCCGCGCCCCGCCGCGCCGCCGCCGCGCCCGGTTCTACGAGATTGCCGGCGAACTGCAGATCCATCCTTTTTCTTGGAAACAAACGCCTTTGAAATGTTTACACAATGGAAATTGAATTAAACGCTTGCAGACTATGGAGAAAATTGTTTCCCGCAGTGAAACTATAGTTTCTTTGGATTCGTCCCGTTTACATAACTCTGAGTAGGATAACAAGCTGAAGATTGTGTTTGCATAACTTAATTAGATTTTTGTCTTATAAATGATAAATATTTTGTAATCATCGTAGTAACCAAAGAGAACATTCATTAACAAAAACCGACCAAGTGCGAGTCGGACTCGCGCACGAAGGGTTCCGTACCATTATCTATTAAAACGGCAAAAAAATCACGTTTGTTGTATGGGAGCCCCCTTAAATATTTATTTTATTCTGTTTTTTGTATTTGTTGTTATAGCGGCAACAGAAATACATCATCTGCGAAAATTTTAACTGTAACTATCACAGTTCATGAGATACAGCTTGGTGACGGACAGACGGACAGCGAAGTCTTAAAAATAGGGTCCCGTAAACGATATTTTTGATATTTTGATACGATACCTTTCATATTCAAAGAGGATGTGTTAGTAATTATCAATTTTGAGATAATCAGGAATTCCGAAACATAATAATAGTAACAAGCTGAGATCTTGTCTTAGCTCCTCATTATCTCCAGCATTGTTCTCGCTTCAAAACAAACAAACTCTTGTTTAGACTAACAAGCCACATTTTAAATCTGAATTGACGAGAATGAGATTTCCCGAGAATATTCTACAAAACTTGTTTATTGGAAGGATACATAATGAAATTCATGAGAAAATAGAACTTAAACATGAATAGTCTGGATTACTGAAGTATAATAAACAGTAAACTCTTTGAAAAGCTGAATAAAACATCTTGCTTTATGTATAGAAAACCTTTCGTGAATGTTGAAAAATATTGAAACTTACTCTCGAGGGAATCGAAGAAAGGATTACAAAAATACAGCGAGTCGCGTCCCGAATCACAATATACTTCATAGAAATAAAAGCATCTAGTTTACTGAAGACCTTTGCGGGGGGCGAATAATAGAACAAATGTTTACATAATCTGCAAATATCTTTAAAAACCTTTGCTTTCACCACAGACTATTCTCAGACGAATCAGGCATTTGCATAAGCAAAATAAGGACCTACACAGAAATTTAACGAAAGTTTTATATCATTCCATCATGCAAAAAACTTTCAGAAATAAGAATTCAACATTTTGCAAACCCATTCAGAGTTAAATACGTGTGAAAAATACTGCGAATTTTTGCAGAGGAATGTAAGCTGTTCAAGCTCCAAAAATAACTGGGGTTTGGGAGCGTATTTCGTAAGTACATACCTACTTACCTGGGTAATTCCAACTGTCCATGAGCTACGCCATTTAACGCCACTCACGAGTTGACACGAGATTGCTGTTTCTCTAACGTTCTCCAGCATCATTAATGTCTGAGAACAAAATGGAAAAACATTTTGATAGCTTACATTCAGAATGAAAGTAGGTCCATTACATAGACCTAGGACCATTTCATTTACTCTCAATTGCTGAAAATATACTTAGTTTAAAACCACGCTAATAATATTATAACAATGCGAAACTTTGGATGGAGGGATGTTTGTTACCTCTTCACACGAACTTCAAACGGATCAGGCTGAAATTTTGCATAAATGCAGCTCTAAGCCTGGAATCAAACATAGGCATACTTTTATCCCATTAAACGGTTCACATGGGATGTAAATAACCTATAAACGTTACCACAGACACCACGCGTGCGAAGCCGCGGGCAGAAGCTAGTTGTTACATAAAACTTTTTAGAACTTATTTGGCTCGATAGTTTTACGCGAATCGTTTCCATCATATATAACAGACCAATGGAAATCTTTAAATAAGTTGCTCACCTACACTCGAGTCTCTCGAAGCGTTATCGATCAAAACAAGGAGCAGTTACAGACTCGGAGGAAGCAATTTATAAAGTTTCTATAATGATGGATAGTGCCGGACTGGCCGAGCTCCTGCAGTTTGGCCGAGCTCCTGCAGTTTGGCCGAGCTCCTGCAGTTTGGGATACCGCCGCGAGATTCTATTGTCGTAACTGATTAAAAAAATACAATTTTTTGCCCTCGGCTCCGCTCGCGTTGCTTCTGTGGAAACATCAAAATATTATTTTTATTGGAATGGGAACTGATTTATGGGATAATAGTAGATGCACTTAAATTTATGGAATAGTATTTAATTTCTTAGAAATTACCCTGCGAGATTTCTTTATGATAGAATTTCAAAAATAATATTTTTGTTATTATACCCGCCTCATATTTTTTGGCATATGTTTTATATTATAGGTTTACACTAACTCACCATCCTGGCAAAACAACCAGAGTAAGTATTTGCTTCGAATAGATGAACGCCTCTGTATAGGTAACTTTGAATATTTTGAAAATAGAATCTTATAAAGAAATAACATTATTATGGTAAATGCTAACACCAGCGAGGCAAAAAAAACGAAGTAATGAAAACGAAGTAAAATAAATTCTTTTGAACACAAAACACAACTAGGTCCTATTGGCTACCCATTTTTGTAATGGACTTGTATAGATGATGTTATTTGTTGTAGTAGTTATTATAAGTTGTTTGTTCGTCTGTCTGAACGTCAACACTTTTCTATTACCTATCCTAACTTTACCCAAGGACACTTGAACGGCCTCAGAGGTTGAAAGCTGAAACTAGAATAACTGAAATAGTTGACAAAGTAATACTCCATCTCGGCGTGATCCCGGAGAAGTTCCGCGGCCGGCTCTCCGCCCGGGAAGCGCCGCGATTTTTCACATAACACTTGAGATAATAAAATCCACACTTTTAGAACGTACCTACTGGTAATTTCACGAGACTTTATGGGCAATTCTAGCTGATATTACTGAGTCGAGCGACACTTTTAATATTCTACGGGTTTTAAATTATTTATTTTGTTACGCACTAATAATGCAGAATGGCGCGTAAAATGTAAAGTAGGCAAGTAGGTACTTGAAATGCTGAGGTTCAATATTTTTATAAGGTAAATGTTTGAGTGGAGCTCGCATTTTACGACCTGCGTAGTCGTAAAATCCATCAGATTTTAATAAATATCAGGTTCACGGCTTTATTAATGTTTTTATTTACTCTACGACGGATCACTCTTGATTTTATACGAACATTTTCCGGGTAATTATTTGTAAATTAAGCTACGAAATTAAAAGTTTTTGATTTTTTGAAGTTTTAGAAGTTTTTCTTCCTATTTTCTCCTGACAAGGAGGTTCAAGCTACTCCTTCCATCTGACCGTTATCACCTTGTTCCAGTCTCCCCCATGATCTGGGTGCCGAACCAGCTGGTGGGCGCCCCCGCCGGCACCGACGTGACGGTCGACTGCCACACGGAAGCTCACCCTCGCGCTATATCCTACTGGGTCTACGACAACGTGATGGTACTGCCCACTAAGAAGTACGCCATCAATACTGACGAGAACTCCTACAGGTATGTCATTGGACCAAATAAATACAAAATCCGTTTCGAACGTCTGCCGATAATACCTACAAATATGTACTCTGAGTACCGGTTCGAGACTTTGCTGTCTAACGAATACCTTAAAATATTCGTTACCTACATTTCGGACGGATCGCTCTGCAAACTCTCTGAAGGTTGCAAAGATAATTTTTTCGACTTTTCTATACTAATTTGAAACGATTTGTTAGTTGGTTTGAATTGCTACCCTATTCAATTCCTATATTAAAAAATATAAATAATGTAATATAAATTTACTTATAACCTAGTCTAAAATTATATTTCATAGATTATTCTCTAGTTATATTTTGATAATCTTAAAACAAAATAATTATATAAACAAAAACGCAACCTTTCTATGGTTACAACAAATCAAAAAATTTTTTTAAAATCGTGTTGGTAGGTAACTAAAAGTTTTTTTCTAAAGGACATTCACTATTAGAATCCTACATTATTCCTGATGAACATAGGCTATAGAATATTTTCTAAAACGTTAGGGATCCACGTAAGAAAACTTCGACATAAACCCAAAGGTGTGAAAAATTTCCGTAAAAAATCGTTATATCGCGTACACTGCGGAAACTATTGACAATAGAGCAAAGTAATGTACTACAGTTTTATAGAAGACGTTCATAATGTAAAACAATACCTACACCAACACCACCAACACCATGTGTCTTTATGACAGTAAATGTCACAATAACTACTTTTCCATGTTAAAATATATAATAGTAGGTATCGCCAAAAAATCCATATATCGCGTAAGCTGAGGAACTTATTGACAATAGAGCAAAGTAATGCACTACAGTTTTATGGAGGACATCATATCTACAAAAACATCTGCAATACTGGTTTTTCTGTAGGAACTTTAATCAGTTATGTCACATTAAGTACCATTTCATGTTCTACACTAATAATAAAAAGACGAAAGATTTGTTTGTTTGTTTCAATTGAATAGGCTCCGAAACTACTGGACCGATTTCCAAAATTCTTTCACCAATAGAATCCTTCATAGAAGACATCAATAACTACAAAAAGTTTGCAATAACATGATGTCTAACTATTACAGATAAGTCATATTAACTACTTATAAAGAGGATTTTTGTTTTGTTTTAATTGAATACATATAATATGCTCCGAAACTACTGGAGCATTTTTCAATCTTCATTAAAAAAAAATCTTTCTATAATCTGTGACGAGTTTTTTGCCAAGCGAGGCACCGCATGGGACATTCGCGTGGAAAAGAGGTGTCGTGGATATGGGTGTCGATTGCTGAAATGACAATAATGATGCTTATTTTTTGAAAATAAATGTCATTTGTAACAACTAAAAGCTAAAGGATACAAAAGCCGTATTTACCAAAAAACAAACAATGTTTTTCTTTTGTCCTCATATTATTTCAAAACAATATCTGGCTACTTATTATGATGATGGCTAATAGGTATTCAAAGCCTGTTTGATATTGAGAGCCCGTTAATCCCACTCGCGTTCGACGGGCCTGTGTAACGCCGCCCGCCCTCGCCGCCGCCGCCGCCGCCCAGGCTCCCTTGGCTTCTATGGTATAATTAAGAGCTTATGTCAATTGGGGGTTAACAGATTTACGCTTGTTTTCTTGCTACAATAATTTTAAATGAATTAACATTAACAGGAGGTTAATAAAACAAGGTAGCACAGTGAAGCGGCATCAGTTCCGAACTTATTTGTAGTGTAATTCAAAATACAAGTTTACAATATACCTCTCCACTCTATTCTCCTGTTTGTGTTATAGGTATGTAAAGTTTTTTAGGGACATCAAGTAGTGTGTATGTTATTCTACATTGAGGTTTACTTCGATGCAAAGTTTTAGGCAGACCCAGGCAGTATTTTCGGCGTTGTCAAACATCTTCACACGTATATATTTTATCTGTTTAAAAACGTTAGACACTATTACCAAAAAATTAAAAGCTGCGTTTTGCACAATTTTAATGCGTTTGTGTCTGAGCCATTTCCTTATACAAATAAATAAAATATTAAAGTTTTTGTTTATAATTTCAATACTAATAACAACTCTTTTCTTTAATTGTTTATTTAAATAGGTACGTACACAAAACTGGCTTGTACAAACCATAAAAATGTTATACAAAAAAAAAACAAAAAACATACGAACTTGCTGGCGATGTGGCCGATGTATGTGCACACACAAAAAATAATTAGACATGCTAAGTAGACATTTTTATACCAGTTTTATACTGGCAGATCGTTGCTGTTCGGGAAAGTATGTAACTAATGTTACGTTTATTTTCGAGAAATATATGGATTAAATAACCTAAAAAATCGTGTATTATAAGCGGGCAAAGTGGCACGCAAAGCTAGTTACGAAATCAAATATTTGTTTTAATGCAGATCCCGTGATTAATTGAAAGTGAACAGAAGCAGCCATCTTGGCCGGTAAATAACGTCAATGCCAACTCATCAATTACACCACAATGATGCGGATTCGCGACGTGGAATGTTGCGGTGCGGTGCGATGCGGTGGTTGGTTGTTATTGACTTTTCAATGTTCATTGTGTACTTTTAGTGTTTGGATATTACTGTAAAGGGATTATATTTTACGGTTTATTTTAAAAACAGGTTCGAATGTGAATCTCATGGCATCCATGCCACAAAAAATAACTTGTTCTTTGTATTGTAACTTGCTACGACTTGGCACATTTGTACTGTAGCTTGCTATGACCTTGCTACGGCGAAGCAAGCTACAACTTCATGGGAGTTTACAGACTTAAAAAGGATACAAACGCAGTTTTCATTTTCATGTTTCTGATGATGAAAGGAAAAAAGTTAATAAGTCCCAACTCGTCAAACTTATATGACGAATGTGGATTCAAGAAAGATAGATGATACCCGCGTGCATCAGCCATGCATCCGATCTTTCAAACAAGTTATCGCACCAGTACACATGGTTTAGATTGGATTGTATATTTATTAATATAGAGCTGAAAACTCTGCGCTTTGATACTCATGAGGGGAGGCAATGTCCAGCAGTAGATAAGAGAAGCCTGATAACGATGATGATAAAAAAGAAATAGGTAATGCAATTTTAACTCATGTACCTATTGTTATTTTGTCTGGCAGAGCGCATATGAAGCTGACCGTCCGCAACCTGCAGACTGGTGACTTCGGCAACTACCGCTGCATCTCCAAGAACTCACTGGGGGAGACCGAGGGCTCCATCAGGCTTTATGGTGAGCACTTTGAGAGTTTTCACAAAAAAGTCGCCAGCGCGTCGTTAACAAGCCGTCAAAACACTCTTGCCTACAATATTCATACAGAAATGTATCTATCTATTGTATTACCTATATTATGTAACATCAGTTATCTAGTAGGTACACATTACACGCAAGCTCTGCTTAGCTTGGGGCTAGATAATGCAGTGTGAATTCTCCAACATTATTATTATTATTTATTATGAATACCATGGAGTGTTTTATTATGAGTTCTCGCGAAAATAACCTTAGAATATACTACCATGGAAGTATTTAACGTGAACAATAAATATAAATAAATTTTAAAATGTTTACGACAGAAAAAAAAAATATCTTCACTCTGTCGTTATTTTACAAGTTCTTTTCTTTTCAAGCGATATGCTGTTTTCTAACCAAGCAGCTACACTTGGTAGGAAACCAACATTTAGAAAACTGAAATAAGGACAATCTGTCCGCTAATATCTATTAAAATGTCGCCATAAACCCTGTATTTGAAAAATAATCTATTCAGACTTTTTAATCTTGAAAATTTCAGTGGAAGCCACAAGTACTTTACAAGTAGTTCATTTGAGCGCGAAACCGCGACTCTTGGCTTCTGGCGGTCAAAATAAGTTCGAAAGAGAATTTCACAGAACAGCAACTTGAAAGTTTTTCATTTCCAAACGACTTGGTAACCAGCTCAAAGAACCACTTAGGAAATAGCACTCTAAATACTACTCCAAACGATCACAATTTGCATAATATGATTGTGCAGTTATTAGCGCAAGTACTATAGAAGTTGGTCGGAAGTTAATCGAACTGAGTCGGAGCCGTTCGGGAAACTTTGCGCGTTCGCCGAACAACGAGGAACCATAGTCTGGTGAAGTTACTCAATTGTATATTGTAAACATAATCTTGCACTACGAGACAAACAAGAGAACTAATTAATTGGTGAATTTATTGAATAAGTAGGACCATTCAAAAAAGCTTAAACATTTGTATAGAAATCTTCAAACATCAAAGTTCAGTGCTTTATTTCCTTAGTTTTAGAACTCTTGGACACTTCATAAAATTCAAATGACATGAGTAAAGTTCGGAAATAAAGTGATGCTTTGATTATTTTGTTCACTAAAATCTTTTTTCTGGCGCAAAACTAGTTCGTACCTTTTACATCACAATAAAAACCTCACGATGAATGAATGAGCTTTAGACCAGTCAGTCTCTTGTGTGTAGACCTCTCAGTCTCTGCATTTCTGTTATGGCTCGTTCATCGTGAGGTTTGTGTAATACCTTATTTGGCTCTAGATCAGATAAAGCAATACCCTCAAGTGTTTGTACTCTACTCAGTGCCTCATATGCCTGCCCTTTGGCTAAAACTTTCATTCCGAGGTCGATTACAGCTTTATTAAGGGTCGTACCGTGTGATTTGTGTGCCGTGGGCCGTGACTGCCCAGCATTAAATTATATCGGCAACATATTGCTCTCAATGTCGCCATAACCCTTCGTACCTTGAAAAGTTGCAACCACTGGAAGTATGACGACACAACCGTCGCTATCCTTTAGGCTATCTTATAGCCACAAAAAATTATAAAATAAAACTTTTTAAACAAAAAACTAAGCTGCCGAAAAAACTGGAAAGCAAAAAGTAATAAACCTTTTTTGATTAACCTAAACAATTAATTGTTAATTTGTTTTGGTTATTTCTTTAAATATAAGGTTAGTATCTTTGTTCATTGATTGTTTGGCGCCGACTCAAAATTACTTATGTACGCTTACGTTTAAGAACTTAGTAATCTTTATTACTATGTTCTTAAACGTAACCTTAGTAAATAAAATAAGGTTTATTATTTTTTGCTGTTCAGTTTTTTCGCCGATTTTTGTTTGTTAGAAAGTTTTTTTAAAATATCAATGCCACCAGTCATAAAATGTGGTCAAATAGTGTTTTGGACGGTTCAAGACCGACTCATGTCAAAGTGCATCAAAGCACTCAATTCTAAAACTATCATCGAGTTTATATAAAACATTGTACGAAAAGTAGTTCCTCTCGATCTGGTAGGGTGGGGTACTACAAGGTGCTTAATTCATAGGAATGACTCGAACACGATGGAAGTATAATAGATAATGCGCACAGCCCATACTAAACACTCAGCATAAGAGATGATTCTCAATCCCTTCACTTTTAGCAGCGACATCTAGTACTGCACGGGTCGCAAAAAGTTTACAAATTTAACTGGACACAGGCTATAGAAGCCCACTTGAGCCGATGTCTAAGTGAACCTTAGCATTGCGGTATAGATTAGCCAAGATTCGAGAAACGAAATGCCTTCCCACGATAAAAAAATCGACCCAAAATTCCTTGCGTCTAATTACCCAGAACATGATTGATTTGGGTTGAGTTTAAAAATTGCGATTTAATATGTTGCAAGAGAACCAGCGGAGTAGTGTAAAAACACATATCGGGCTGATAGCTATAAAATGTACATGACGTGAAGCTCTGTGAATCATTATTGCACTTTGAAAGCATTTTAAAGCTGACCGCGCACCTGTGGGCGCTACAGGCAGGCATTGCCTGCACTCATCAAATTTCCTCATGGCGATTTCCTCACCCGTCGGTATCAAAGGCGCCAAATCGCATTCATCACTTTACAGGGACCGAATTCCACTGAATCAACCGCTTCACCATAACAATGGTATCGTCTCAGAAAGACATATTTTGACATTTTACCTATGTGCATCCGCCCCCAGTGTGACCATAGGGCCTACTCGTACAAACGAAACCAAAGTTTCTGATTTGCTTTTGTCCAAATGCTATCTTTATATAAGTGCTATAGGCAGCTCAACTGAGTAATAAAACAAATATTTAATACTAGCAGCGCCTCGCGGTTTCACCCGCGTAGTTCCCGTTTCCGTGGGAATTCCGGGATAAAAAGTAGCCTATGTCCTATTCCAGACTATAATCTATCTCTGTGCCAAATTTCATCCAGATCCGTTCTGCCGTTCTGTCGTGATTGAGTAACAAACATCCATCCATCTATCTATCCATCCATCCATCTAAACTTTCACGTTTATAATATTAGTGAGATAAATAAATTAGAAAAAGTGAAATTTCTGACATTCCTCGTCATCCGTCGTATTTACAATACAATAGAAACTGTTGAGCAGTAGACTGTTGCCATTGACTACCTTCTTTTTCTTTTTGTGCAGAAATTCCGATGCCGTCGACTTCGCCGAAAGCCACCGAGATGAAAGTCAACGCCAATAAAGAGAGTGAGTGCGAACACTATTTAGTTTCATTCTATATACCTACTAGTATATAGATATATCTAGTATATATAGTTTTTGTACCTATAGTGGTATAGCCTATTTAGGAAAATTATCTTTACGAAAAATGTTATGCAATCATTTCTGTCTAGATTGAATTGAATAAAAAACATGATATTCTTTGCTGTGATTGATACTATTTTGACCAGAGCTTTAATAAATAGGGCAATTTCATATAAATAACGAATATTATGTTAACACACGGATTGGGCAATTTGGAATAATATTAAAACATTATTCTGTTCTGTAAACTATCGCGCTAATTACCATTTTAATAACTTGCTTTATGACACTGGAGATAATTACTTTTACACAAAACAGACGCGAGAACTTGGCCAACCTGTCCGTTATAGTGTCCGTAAATATGTTAAGTATTCAAAACATACTCTTATAAGTTTACTAACCACTTTGCTATTCTAGCAATGCGCTAATATAGGTAGGTATGTAATTATATGTATATAAAATGTAATTATGCTATCTGAAAAACACGGTGATGGCTTCGGTGGACGTTGGACCTAATTAAAAATCCGTAAACAATTTAGTTTGCCAATTTCCTGCGAGGCCATGCGTGTGACACTCGCTTTCATAACATTTCACTTTTAGCATTTTACGATCTTTCATCGAAAACCACAGGTTTTACAAGCTTTTATTGTCACTTGGACACAGTTTTTACAAACATGGACAATACCCGTGAATATAGGAGATACGCGTAATAATACTGCTGACCGCATCCCGGGTCGTGGGGTGGCGAGTAGAACGAGGCAGCCGCGGGCCCATCAACAGCTATTAAATTGCCTGCCAGCAAATTTGTATCGATTTGAGACAAAACATTATGCCAACTACCGTCAGTCAATTGACGGTAGTTGGCTGGGATCAAAAATATTAGCCATCATCAGCTCGCACCACCAAACTCCATCAACTGTTGGGTATAAAGCCCAGACTTAGATGCCACTTTCTGTATCTTGCACAACTAATGCAGAATATTGAACTTATGGTGTTGTTAACCCAGGTCCTCGTCGTGCTAACGTGTCGCGAGGTGTTTCGCGGTCCGAGGGTGGAGCGGCGGGCTCGGAGCGGCCCAGCGTGGTGCGCGCCCAGCTGGACCGCGCGCCTGACCGCGATGCGGCGCGCGTCTACCGCCCGCCCACGCAGCTAGCTGCAGGTACTAACTCACTAACAATCATAGGGCGGGCTCGTAGCGGCCCAACGTGATGCGCGCCCAGCTAGACCGCGCCTGACCGAGACGCGGTGCGCGTCTACCGCCCACGAAGTGACCTTTTTTCCCCCTTACTACATTATGAGATATCTTTGTGCTGATATTATGTTACATAGATGAAACATAAAGTGTCTCTTTAAAAACTAACACAAAAAGAATACGTAACCTGCAATAACTATGCACGCCGTAATAGAAAGCTCTTTTCAAAAATATTATTCAATGTTATCGCTATCTACACAAACAAATTGAACTTTAATCTTGCAATTGAGCCAGGCGTACCCCGTTTTGTATTTTTTACGTCAACCAACCCAGACGAACCACGCTTCGCTTGCCTTAATTAATTTCAGCTCCTGAATTACATGTTTACTACTTAACTAAGCTAATAAAGTACTCCGACGGATGTAAATCAGAGCATTTTATTAATTCTCTTGGCAATTACAGTGAAAACACGTCGTTACAGACTGTGCACAGTGGAACTGCGCAGAACTGCGTCAACATGCTAGCTCAGCTCCCACGTCCATGCGAAATTACTGTTCACGTTAATTTGAGAGTGGCAGTACGTTTGCCGATCTGCCTAGCGCGGCTCGCAGGCGTAGACGGAGAGTAGTCGACCATCAAACAGCTCAATTTAATACATAAAGCCTTTAATATAATAGCAAGTCAAAGCAAGGCTCCGCGGGAGCTTTACCGCTTTGTATTCTTTGTAACAATATACTGCATTATTAAAAACGTCTCTTTTTCCTCTCACGGTAAAAAATAAATGTGCTCCGAGAAGTCGCGGCGAAATGGGTTGAGAATATGTGACGAGGCGGATGTGGCATCGGCGATGGCGACTCAGCTCGGCTCGGCTTTTATCTCTTAAGGAATATTCCGAATATCCCGCTGCATTAGCATTTTTGTGGAACAAAGCGGTGTCGGTATATATTTAGATTAGTCGGTGTCTCGGCCGAGGTGCCGTCTCCACCCGAACAGAGATTAAACATTCAACGAGTTCGCATACACACTTAACCCTCATAAATATTCAGCGCAGACCGCGTACAATCAATTCTTGCAGCTCCCGTGCTCTCGGAGGAAAAACTGTTTGAGCGACTGATATCATAGCAAATAGACGCGGCATTTGAATAAATACAGCCTCGCGAACGTCTTTATCCGTTTTATTAGGATTCTTAAAACTCCCCCGCAGCAAACACATCATCAATATAAACAACGTGATCCTCTTGTGTGCGAGGTGGAGCGCTAAGCCCGATACGCCGCGTGGCGTGCGTCGGCAGCCACTACTGACGGAGCTTTTACAGATTCCAAAACAATACCGGATTTAGAGATAAATTCTCGTGTCGCGAAAGCTGTTCATTCTATGGCTACTTTTTTAGGTAAAAAATACGTCAATATTTTGTTTGAGTAGATAGTATTCCCCAGATCACAAGAACTTGTTATATTTGCCTGTCTTCCTCGTCATTAATAAAATCCTTATTTGTTATGTATTTTTATTAGGACTTTTATTTACCAGAGGCTTTGTTCCAGGCTCGAGACCTCTGCATTGTTGGAAGCAGCCGTTCCTCGCCATCGTGCTCTTGGTCCACGTGGAGGTCCTAGTTTGAATTCAAACAAAAATTAGTCAATCATGTGATTTTAAGAAACATTCCTGATGAACCTTATTGTTTTGAATCCGTTTAATATTTTATGTTTGTTGAAACGGTTTATAGTAGCGTTGTGAATGGTAAGTGAAACATATCATCCTGTACTTCGGCATATCCTGCGAGGGAATGAGTGAAACTTTGTATAAACGAGAATACTTTTGAATCTAATTATCATTAGTAATAAGCGCTGGAATTTAAACAGTTTTGTACCGTAATATTTTTGAGATATGGCCATGTAAAAAGTGTGGTCAGAGGAGAAAGCTGATTGAAATGTAATTTGTTGTTTCATGGATGCAATAATGGTTCTGGTGTGCTGGCCGCCGTACCTACGACCAGGTACGCTACTGGTATACGCGTAGGTATACCAGTAGCGGAGCCACGCCACTCCAGCCACTCACAATAGTTTTCAGTAATTATTCATGAAACTCGTTAACCTATTCGGCGTTTTCCTTCTCCCATTTCCATTTTAAATGATACCTGAATCCATATTATGTCCTTCCAGAAATTACTTAGTCTATTTTAACGTACTTGTACTTTATTGTGACGCAGAGCTTCGCTTAGGATAATTCCGACATAAATGTGCCAAATATCTATTCATGTAACTTCTATCAAACCTTTGTTATTCCATAGTTATTATCAATAGCATAAGTAGATGTAATTTATTTATGACAACTAGTAATGAATAAGCAAGCTTGCCCCTCACGCGTCGACATGTACATACCTACTTAAACGAAATTTATGCACATACATTTTAATCTTTGTATTTTAACTTAGTTAATGTATAAATGTATCTTTTATTGAGAATAAGAGGTATTATCACTCGGTACCTAAGTTCCACTGTACAGAGCAAGTGATTGTAAATAATAAATTAGTATTAAATCGAATGTTGTTTTTGGTTTCCTCGTGATAAGTTGTAATTAAACGCGCGAGGGCGGGCTTATCGCCCTCACTGCGACTTACTGCTGACAGACGTTATCGCGCGCGCGGAATCGATGGCTTTCTTTAATTGATTCTGCTCGCTCTACAATCAGCTCTTTGTCTTCTCTAATCGGGATCCAGGGGCGCCCCGCGAATTTTTCTTAAAAGAAAACGGTCCGATAGCGAAAATAAATACTGTTTGCTAAAGTGGCTCTCGCGAGGGAGGGGGAACAATGGGCGTTGAGAGCGTTCATAATGGGCGCGAGACGTCGGCAGCGAAATGGTTTATTTGTTGCAAGTGTCCGCTCTGCGCGGGCAAGATAATTACTTTACACTTGATGGAGGACTTTAAAGGGACGTCACTGACTTGAAATTTGTAAGAAATGGGAGGGAAGGGACATTTATTTTGGGTGTTCATACCAATCTAAGGTAGGTGAAAATAAATATGTTTGAATATCATTTGGTCCAGATTCTAGTTTTTTGCTTAAACTACAACTATAGAGAAAAAGATTTAGGGATTAGTACCTAATATCAAAAAATTTCAGACAGAAATAATTAAAAAGTGTGAAAATCTTGACGGAAAGTCAAGATGACCTTTTTAGAATGTAAGAATATAACGTAACATCTCTGTCTGTACCGGATAAAAGCTTTTGGCTGATTAAGTATTTTCACTAAATCCGACAGTCACTATCCGATCCTCGCCTAATTCAGACCATAGGGTTATAGAATAAAGATATTAGTGTAATAACGAAATTCTGTGTATCTACTGAGGCCCTAGTACTTGTAAATAAATGTTTTGTCTATGTCTACTTGTACGCATTATCACTCGAATACTTCCACCGAATTCGAGTCCTTCCTATACATTTAGCGCCTTGTAGCGCCCTTCCGGATCGAGAGGAACTATTATCGTAGTTTGACAACGATCCAATCGTTTCTTACAAGCTCGATGATAGTTTTCGAATGATTTTGAGTGATTTGTTGCACTTTGACATTACAGCAGCCGTCGCGTTTGCGGCATTGATGATATAAAAGTAAGATAGAGCACCTCCAACATAGCTTGGCCACAGAAATGCCTCCAATTGGTGCTTCAAGAAAATTATGAACGAACGGAAAAACATTTCACTGGGTACTTGCATTGCATCGCATCTAAGTATTTCCTTTGCGTCCTATGAGCGTATCAGGTCTAAATTAAAACGTCAATCATAAAGGTAAAACACGCTCACTCAACAATTGTCTTGATTTCGAAGATAAAAACGAATTTATGGATGTGTAAGTTGACAAACACCTACAACCACGGTACCACGCATATCACGAATACGAATAGGAAAATGAGACTTATTTATCGAATTTTTGGCTATATTTTGTTTGTGTCTACTATCATTCTAAGCCTTTATCGTCGAAGACTTCAATGGTTCTCGATTACGTTTATCGAACGTTTATTTTTGTGTGTTTATTTACTTTACTTAACCTTAAAAAGATTGAAGTGGACAAAAAAATCAAAGTGATCACTTTATTTCCTAGTTTTATTTATGTAATCTGAGTTTTGTGACGTGTCCAAGAGTCCTGTAAGGTCTAAAAGAATTGAAGCACTTTGATAGATAGACAATACTTTATAGTACCACACAAACACAGAAAACAGTACAGAAATAAATGCTACGAGAAGAAGTACAAAGAAGGCCTTATCGCTATGAGCGATCTCTTCCAGACGACCTTGGGATGGACTGGACATGTAAGAGTAGAGTTTTGTTTGAGTTTATTGTTTAAAATCAAAATAAGGGCCTCAGACGCTTTAATACAGTTTAGATAAAGTGTTAAATCTCTTTTATTTTATCTCCCGCAATAATAGGACAGTTATGAATGTACATTAAAGACTTATTGGTTAAAATAAAGTATTTTATCGAAACCAAAAACATCGACTCATAAATTTACTCATTTTATGTTCATAATGTTCTGTAGAGGTTGCTGTTGCTTACACCTTTGCTAATGCTGCTCTCATATCGGTATAATTTCGCCAAATAAAATATTGAGTACTTGTAAAGTTCAAAAACTCAGAGTTAACCTGTTAGGCGGTAACTTAAATTGCACAAGCCAATATCCACCTCGTGTATATTTTCGCGCGGAATTCGCAAATTCTCGAAACAATGTTGAACTCTGAAAGTTGCGGGTTCCGCAGTAAATTTGGCAGCCCTGGGCAGCTCCGCATCTCCGAGGGTGGGAGGGGACTTACTTTGGACAATCATCTTGTACTTTTGTGTTGTACAAAGTAATTTACGGTTTTACATTTGGTATTATTATAACTGAGTTACATCACTGGCAGGACTCTTTTGTAACAAATCGATACTTAGTTCCATATATGTTTAGATAGATTAAATAATGCTACGGAAAGGTCACTTTCTACAAAAACTGCGTGACAAATTAAATATTAAGTATTTGATCTCTTCAAATATCAATGTGATTCGAAAGGTAAGAACTCTATACCAACTCTACGCCAACAGTGCAGAGAGACCCGAAGGAAATAAATAAATTTTGACTTTTCATCTAACTCGGTGCGGACAAGTGACCTACGAACTAGGTTTCACTCAGTGAATTCTAAAATTTGATGGCTTCTGAAGCCTAGCCCACGTGTTACGCGCTGCGTAGCAATATGTGTTTGACTATACACCCAATGCAAACGTCTGAGTGGTCTTTTGTTTCGTTGAAGTCTGCTGGGCACGGTGAAGTGCGCAGCGTACTGCGTAATGATGAAGTGCCCAAGGCTTTAGTTAGATGATAGGAGAGTATGATAGGCCCCTAGGTCAATTACTACTTTAGCATTTAAGAAAGTATTTGAAAGCCTCCGTGGGAAAACTATAAGATATTTTTCTACACCTCCATTATTATTGTATTTGTATAAGTAGTGACAAACATCTCAATTCGCGAAAACGTGAGAAACTTACGTGACATTATATAATATATAAGTACATGACTCGCCATTTGAAGTTGAAGACCTGAGAACGTTTGACGATAACATTGAAAAACTTGTTCAACGAATCGTACAAATTCACTGGCACCGAATTCCTATACATCAAACTATAATTTCCAATTGGATTGCCCGAAGAATGTAGAATTTATCTGAGCGTGTCGCGCCCGATATAATGCACGACTGGCTATAATGCGAGCAGTAAGGGGTTGTACACACGAGGGTCCGCCGCCGCGCCGCCGCCGCCCGGCGCGGGCGACACTTGTAAAATTTCACGGTCCGTAGCCCGCCTTATCTCCGTGACAGGATACGGGACGGCTCAAATATTTTTAGGATAATATTTGTTTCTTATTCAAGAAATTTGACAAGTTAGGACAGAATAAAATGAGTCTGGATTCTTGTAGCTCCATATCTCAGAGTTCCAGTACCTAGGCTGGAGTCATGTCCAATGATGCATTGCCTTGCCTCACATCTATTAGCTTAGTCATCGGCGACGTTGTATTATATTTATTAAACTGAAATTGAACTGAGCAAACCAAGCAAGTTATTTCTTTAGTATTTTGGTAACAATAATGTTCCAGGTAGAGCTGGAATGCTGCTTGGTAACAGTAACTGAAATAACCTTCGTATGTAGGTGGTAGGTAGGTAGGTATTCTTGCCCTGACAAGTCTTTTTACGGAAAGTTGTATCACTAAAAGTGACGAAGCACCTACTCGGGCTTCTCCGTCCCGCGTGGTTATTAAATCACTCAATAAAAGGCAATATTTATTCCCAAAACAATCGGCAAGAGAAATAATCGCCATATTTCAACAACTCCTTAAAAGGGTTTTTATATCCAAGAGGCAATAAAATTGTGCGAACCTAAAAATAAATAGTGTTATCTATCAATTCAGGGAGAGACGCGAGGCATAACCTGACACGGGTTACCCTTTCTCTTCATAAGACCTCGCGAGAAATATCTTCACTATAATTCATGCATTACTAGTCTCAATCCTTTTGTGGCTCGGATTCAAGAGAGCTTTTATTGTGTTTTTAGTGTTAGTGTTACAACCGTATGTACATATTATGTTTATGTCATCTTTTATACCGCCGTAAGAACACATAGATGCTTCCTACCTTTGTATCCTTGAAATGAAATGAAATATATTGATTGTACAAAATATCATTAAACTAGCTAGAAGTAACAGTTTGTTCATGGATTATGGACGAACAATATTTTATATAATTACTAAACTAAAGTTTTTATGGGAAATCGTAGTTTTTAGCTTTCCTGGTCAATTTCTTGTCATTCATCAGCTTTAGCTCTTTGAACTGTGGTTTTTAATCGCTTTGTAGAAAATGAGTAGGTACCTACAGGTGGTAAAAATGTGTAGTTATTTTTTTTTGGCGATTTCCTTCGTTCGTCGGGCAGCGGGAGAGCAGCTTTTATCTGTAGTGATAATAAGGTTTCCTCTCCGCGCCTTGACATGGGTAAATCCCTTCCCTTCATAAACCCGACTACATTTTTATAACTGTTCATACTAATATACTGTATACTGGAACTTGTTATTCATAAACTAAATAAAACCAGGTTAAGATGTTAAGAGACTAGATTTTCGAAGAATACGAATCAAACGGATTCAACTGCGCGAAGTCCTTTAGATTTTTCTTGGTTCTCAGTCCCTTGGTTCGAGGTTCTCAATTGGGCTGGAGGGGGGGGGGGGGGGTATGTTATTTCTCTTCAACGTCTCATTGTCTCTGACTTGAACTTGACATGCTGGATCTATATGATCACATGTATCTTGCACTCGCGCGCTGCTGGTCATCGCCATCGATGGAAATCTGACCATAGACCAGCTTTTAAATATTCACATATCGGCATCGGGCTGATTTAGGGCACAGCGTGCTTCCTGGTGGCAAGGTCAGGTCCACTGGTTGGTCTGTGGTCTTGAGGAAGTCGTTTTCTGACGTTTTCACCAACTCAGAGTCTGGAACATCTCCGTGGGTCAGCGTTGAAGGGGTTGTCATTAATGTTGTCGTGACAGTTACAATAGAGGTTGGAGCTTTTGTTTTTTTTATTGTATGATTTGTTGTTACCTTTAATGTAAGAGCTTTATGTTTGTTTGTTGTTTGTTTTATTGTAACATTCGATGTTTGATCATCTGGTTCATTTGATAATGCTTCTAGTTTCGTTAACAGTTTCTGTCTCTGCTCTGTTGCTGTCACATGAACACTTGTTGTCACGGGTACAGTTTGATGCACTGTGACTTTACCAGTACCCTCGTTTTTACTACACTCTGTTGACACCGGACATGGCAGTTTGGTTGTTGTTTCAAAAGGATCTGCTTGACATCCATACATATCGTCTTCGTATGAGTCTATCCCACATATCACCAACTCCCCTTGCTTTCTGACTTGTTTACGTGCTGTATCCTTAGATGGAGTTGTCGGGTTTCTCGTCATCGGTATAGCATTTGTGTTATCTCTTTGCTTTGGTTCAATATTTTTGTTTGTCTCGCGCTTTACTCGCGCTTTTATCAGATCAGTAACTGGTAAGCATTCATATATTTGAAATAGTAGTGTCGATAATAATGCCACCATTTTATAATGTAATATTATCATTACTCCTATTACTTTTTTAATCAAGTTTTTAAGAATGTGCCTGCTTGTTTGATAAATCGTTTTTGTTGTTTTGAGATAAGAAGGTAGGGTTCCGTCAAAGTGTGGTGAAACAGTTAGTAGGAAGGTTAAAATTAACTTTTGAATCATTTATTTTAATAATTCCATTATTTTAACAACAAATCTGCCCAACTACAGGGTTTTAACAACAAAATAATTCAGAAAAATAATAATAATGATAAATACTTCGTAAAAACATGAAACTCACACTTGGACCAATTAATTTTCTAACTGTGTTGCGCTGGCTATGCTATGAAAACCAATTAAATGAGTAAAACATTTCATTTCCTTTCTACGCTCAAAACAAACGAACTACATTCATCGATTACTATTATAGCACTCACTGGTTTATGGATGTTTTCTTCTCTCTACGATTCTGGCACGTTCTAATTTTGTCAATGCATTAGGCATTGACAAAATTAGAACGTCATATCCTGCTGTGCTACTGGCACTTCGAACTGTGTGACCAAATAAATAATACATATATAAATAAATAATGCTGGACAATCCACACAGCATTATCTAGCCCCAAGCTAAGCAGAGCTTGTGTTATAGGTACTAGATAACTGATATACATACATAATACATTACATAGATAGATATTTTTTATCATACATAGAAAACGACCAGAACACCCGGAACAAACACCTGCAGATCGTACAAATATTTGTCCCAAGGCGGGAATCGAATCCGCAACCTCCTGTCGTCCGTCGCAGGCGGACCTTCGCCCACCGCGCCACAGAGGTCGTCAATACAAATAATACAAATCACACTATATTTTGCAAATACGGAAGAAAGGATGTGGTATGTTGGTAATTTTTTCTCGCTGAAACTACTAACAAACAAGATAAAGTTAAGAACTACAACCCGACTACGTGAAAGTTATAAAAGTTTGAAACATTTACATTGACAAAATAGAATGACGTATCGGTCATATTTGATAGGCATAGAGTTGAAAATGAAAATAGGTCGTAGGTATTGTAATTTTTCTCTATGGGGCCTGCAGCCTGCGGCTACCTAAACTTTAATACGCGTTTTGAAGGCTTATTCGGAGTCGGAGCCCTAAATCCTATAGCCTATAACCATCGGGGTATTGAGACGAATCAATCGATACATAATTTGTTGAAATCGAACCAGTAGTTTCAGCGCTACGTGAGAACAAAGAAATCGGCCACATACATACAAACATACAAACATACAAATATACAAACATACAAACATACAAACATACAAACATACAAACATACAAACATAGGGTGCTAACCTCATAACCCTCCCCTGTTGGTAGTCGGGTAAAAACTAATCAGATCAGGCATCAAGCTGATATACATCATTCAGGTCTAGACCTGGGTTCAAGTCCCGAAATCGAAATATTTTGGGATATTATTTAATTTCTTAGATTTTACCTCGAGCGCGAGGCCTTACACAAAAATAAAAATAGATCTTTACTGACTTGGAGTTACTTTGTATCCTTGAAATAGCGCGGGCAAACACTAGTGCTATTATAAAATCATTCATTACATTTCATTTTAACCACTCGCAAAACCGGAGTGACTTTTAGCGTGTAATAGTGTCTATGTTTCTGTCAGTGGCATCGTACTTCCCAGACGATGACGCACAAATCATCCAGCAGATAATTTAGAAGCTGAAAGACGCTAGCAATCTAAAGATAACTGAATAAATTACAATTTGTACTAAAGTTTTTTTTTTAATCACTTTTTTACAAAGGGTTTGTAAAAAAGTGATTAAATAAGGCACCCTTACTAAAGTTTATTGCGATATTGTGATGAAACTTTCATTTTCGTCTTAGAAATCATTTTTCTACTTCTGAATGTGCGTCCCTAATCAAGAGGGTGGGGGGGGGGGGGGGGGGTTATGTATATTACGTGCATGCTTGAAGAAAATCCCACGAAGGACAACAGTGAAGTGGGCATGAGTGGGAGGCGGTAAAAACCAGCTCGCCTCAGCTGTGCCCGTCAGCCGGACAGACAGACAGACAGACAGACGGATTACTCCGGCCCTTCTCACTGCCACTTGTACCTCGCTCTTATTTGATGGACCTTCAAAATAAAGCGATCCCGCTTTCCGCGTTTGCGTTTTTGTGACTGAATATTTCTTTTACCTTTGTTGGAAATTTATCTTTTTGTAAGCTCAACTTAAGACTCAAAAGGATTTATATGTACTTTTGTTGCATAACAGAAACCCCTCTGTTACGTAGCGTCCAGACTTGAGATTAGGAAACTGATCCCACGGCGTAAGAGTAGATGCATTGAGTCAAATGGTATCAGATCTTAATTACCTAGTCTTCTGTCATCTTGCTTCTATTTAATGTTGATCGGTTCATTGTAGATACCGCCCACAGAGATCTCTCTGTGGGCATAGTAATTTATATACAAGTAAAACTGTCTTAAGGTGATATTTTACTTATGACCAAGGAGAGTGTAATAAGTTCGGATGTCATAACTTTGTGACTAGTGTACCTACCTACCACACGATAAGTAGAAAGTGCAGTTAGTCTCCGTCGTCGTCGGAACCCGTCAAAGCAATACTTACGAGCGCCGGTCACGCACCGCACCGGGCCCGCGCCCGACGCGCCGTGCCCCTGCCTTCTTTACTCGCGCTCGACTGCTGGAAGTGCCAGCAACTAATTCTTAGTATAGTTGTAGCCTGAGACTATATTAACTGAAAGTCTTAGTGACGATCAAAATTCAGCTTTCTAGTACCTACCCATAACACAAGATCTGATTAGCTTAAGGCTAGATAATGCTGTGTGGCATCGTCCAACATTATTTTGTTTACTTCAAATTCAAATGTTCAGTGCACATGGTCGCATGCAATGTGGCCATGTTGATTGTCAGTTGTGCAGCTGCGGCATCACCGTGCTAGGTACTTGGCCGCGAATACGATAGCGATGTGTTTCAGGCTTCCATGGTTATTTAAAAGAGCAGTGTGGAAAAAAAGGATGTGTTACTATTAATTTTATGGACATTGAATGACCTAGTTTAGGAAAAACACCGAAACCTCAACCACATTTGTCGCCAAATTTTTCCACAGAAAATCGTCCACATTCAAGGATGGCCTTGTGAAGCTTCTATGAAGCAGAGAGATGTGTTTTGAAAATGAGACGTGACCTTATCCATATCCAATTCAGTAGGTGGGGGTAGGTACCAAACCTATTGATACAATTTGTATAATGACACTGTTTTTACTAGGCCATAATAATGATTGCTTGTCATTCGTAACCTATTACTTACTACCATGTATCAAGGGTGAGCCACTTGCCCCATGCAAACGCGCTCCGCGCTAAGCACGTGCGCTGCGCGGGAACTTACTCCGACTGCAATGTGTCTTACGCGAAATGAAATTTATTCTCATCCCTAAAACTGTTTTCACAAGCTCTTGCACCCGTGTTCGCTTCCTTTGAATGTTCCTGAACTAAATACCTCATAAATAATGATGAGGTGCATTTCCGAAACCCCGTTTGAATGCTCGAGGCGGAATTAGGTGTTGTTTATTTAGTTTATTCGCTGTTAAGCAATAATTAGTGACCTTCCTACCAAGGATCCTGTAATCGAAAGAAAAATCCTGTATCCTATAGAAGAGCTCAGTAAAATGATTGTAAGAGAACTGTAAGCCCTAGCAGCTGCTGGCTGTTCCATGTATCTTCAGCATTATTTGGTGCACTTCAAAAACTTGATCTATTGCTGCTGTCAGAACAATAAATCCGTCAGAGCCGAAGCCTGCGGTTACGACACAGTTTACGAGGAGTGCATCGCGGCGGCGGCGGCACTCTGCAACTTTTATTGCAAAACTTCCCCAAATTTACATGATACTAGCACATTATTAAAAAATGAAAACCTCCAACAACTTTGACTCTATCTGAGAAGACTTAAAAGCCAGTTTGATAAAACTGTCGAGTCTTTCCATTTTTAGAGGCCACTTGAACCGAGCGTTACGTACCTGCGTTGACGTTCTATTAATTGGTTTTTAAATATGCATGCAGGCAGAGAACTGTAGCAATTTCCGTTATCTTCATAATTTCCAAAACAGTTCTGGAATTTTTCCTACGTCTCATACTTTTTGAAATATACATAATATGATAAGTATCGAAAAATTAACCATTCCCCTTTCCTATCCCGAAATATGCGCAGTGATACATCTTAAATGCTATGTTTGTAGATATAGATCACAGTTTACAGGAAAAATATAGGGAATATTTTTCCTGTAAACTGTGATCTATATCTAGCTCGACCGATTTGAAAAATTCTTTCACCATTAGAATTCTAGATAATAAAACAAAAAAAAGTAATATTAATATCTCAAGTATATTTTATTACACGTTTTTTATGCGGTCCCACACTAAAAAGAGTGTTGTGTTTTACGTGTGGATCTATGTGTCTGTGTGTGTGTCTATCTGTGGGTTGTTGCGGCATCATAGCTCCCAAACGGATGATTTTGATTATTGGTTTTGTCAAAAGCAGACTTGATCTAGTGTTCTAAGCAAAGAAAGTCTGCCAAGTGTGTTAAACTTTATTATTTTAATTTTTTAGGGTTCCGTACCTCTAAAGGAAAAAGGAACCCTTACAAGATCACTGTATTGTCCGTCTGTCAATCCTCTTTGCTCGGAAACACGTAGAGATATCGAGTTGAAATTCACATCATATACTCAGGTTCGTAATTTCTTGGAGCCTCGATATAATAGTAGATTATACACTAAGGGGATAAAGCACTGTTTTATGTCACGGGAGCGAATTGAATCCCGAACGTAACGAAGGACTCATAATTTAACTCCTGAGCGTAGCGAGGGAGTTATAAGTTAATTCCTGAGCGAAGCGAGGGAATTAAGACTGAGTCCTGAGTGCAGTGAGGGGTTCAACCGCCCAAGACTAAAACAGTCTTATCCCCGAGGTGTATACTCTACTTTTCACACCTTATGCGAGACAAAAAAACAGGCTCAGTAGATAAATAATGTTTTCCTTTGACTTCTCTGGCAGCAGATTGTTGACAATGCCTATGGCATCTAATTTGATAAACTCAGGAGTCAAAACACTTTCATCACTCGACATTTTCAATATTATTTTTGAAATTAAATCTTCTATAGGCACCTACAAGAACTCGATTTGTTCGTCACGCGTGAACAAATGAAGGCGCGCGACGTTCCAAATTCGAAAGCACAAGCCGTGGTCCTAGATTCGAAATTCGAATTTCGAACACCGCGCTCCTCCGGACCGGGGTTCACACGGAGGCAAACTTCATTTATTTTGTCAAATCAAGTAGGCCATGGCCTAGGACAAATTGTGTTTAGCAAAATTAAACTTTATGCATATAGTAATAAGAATTATGAAAAGTGAAATCATATTATTAACCAGCGGGTTATAATGAAATTCAGTACAACATTATAACCCGGCTAATACCAAGGGATTTAATGTCTTGCTTTCGGTAGGGTTTACATGACCTATAATTCGGCATTGTCGAGCATGTGGTTTGAAAAACAGATTACTAAGCCAACGCAATCAAAAGTTACAGCCGCTTATGCCCAATTTTTTTGAATTTTCCAAGGGAATCACATGCACACAAAACCTGTACGGGTACGTCCCGTTGACCCAGAATCATTAAATTTGGCAAGAAGTAAAGTCTTAAATATCACAAGTAAAAAGAAAAATCCGAAAACCGTAAATTTGTAGTTAATTCACAGAAAAAATATTTTTCTTAAATACGTGCGTGCGGAAATATTGTCATTACTTTTGAATAAAGAACACGCGCAGTGTATTTACGTAGACTGAAAAACCAATAGTAGATTATACACTAAGGGGATAAAGCACTGTTTTATGTCACGGGAGCGAATTGAATCCCGAACGTAACGAAGGACTCATAATTTAACTCCTGAGCGTAGCGAGGGAGTTATAAGTTAATTCCTGAGCGAAGCGAGGGAATTAAGACTGAGTCCTGAGTGCAGTGAGGGGTTCAACCGCCCAAGACTAAAACAGTCTTATCCCCGAGGTGTATACTCTACTTTTCACACCTTATGCGAGACAAAAAAACAGGCTCAGTAGATAAATAATGTTTTCCTTTGACTTCTCTGGCAGCAGATTGTTGACAATGCCTATGGCATCTAATTTGATAAACTCAGGAGTCAAAACACTTTCATCACTCGACATTTTCAATATTATTTTTGAAATTAAATCTTCTATAGGCACCTACAAGAACTCGATTTGTTCGTCACGCGTGAACAAATGAAGGCGCGCGACGTTCCAAATTCGAAAGCACAAGCCGTGGTCCTAGATTCGAAATTCGAATTTCGAACACCGCGCTCCTCCGGACCGGGGTTCACACGGAGGCAAACTTCATTTATTTTGTCAAATCAAGTAGGCCATGGCCTAGGACAAATTGTGTTTAGCAAAATTAAACTTTATGCATATAGTAATAAGAATTATGAAAAGTGAAATCATATTATTAACCAGCGGGTTATAATGAAATTCAGTACAACATTATAACCCGGCTAATACCAAGGGATTTAATGTCTTGCTTTCGGTAGGGTTTACATGACCTATAATTCGGCATTGTCGAGCATGTGGTTTGAAATAGTAGATTATACACTAAGGGGATAAAGCACTGTTTTATGTCACGGGAGCGAATTGAATCCCGAACGTAACGAAGGACTCATAATTTAACTCCTGAGCGTAGCGAGGGAGTTATAAGTTAATTCCTGAGCGAAGCGAGGGAATTAAGACTGAGTCCTGAGTGCAGTGAGGGGTTCAACCGCCCAAGACTAAAACAGTCTTATCCCCGAGGTGTATACTCTACTTTTCACACCTTATGCGAGACAAAAAAACAGGCTCAGTAGATAAATAATGTTTTCCTTTGACTTCTCTGGCAGCAGATTGTTGACAATGCCTATGGCATCTAATTTGATAAACTCAGGAGTCAAAACACTTTCATCACTCGACATTTTCAATATTATTTTTGAAATTAAATCTTCTATAGGCACCTACAAGAACTCGATTTGTTCGTCACGCGTGAACAAATGAAGGCGCGCGACGTTCCAAATTCGAAAGCACAAGCCGTGGTCCTAGATTCGAAATTCGAATTTCGAACACCGCGCTCCTCCGGACCGGGGTTCACACGGAGGCAAACTTCATTTATTTTGTCAAATCAAGTAGGCCATGGCCTAGGACAAATTGTGTTTAGCAAAATTAAACTTTATGCATATAGTAATAAGAATTATGAAAAGTGAAATCATATTATTAACCAGCGGGTTATAATGAAATTCAGTACAACATTATAACCCGGCTAATACCAAGGGATTTAATGTCTTGCTTTCGGTAGGGTTTACATGACCTATAATTCGGCATTGTCGAGCATGTGGTTTGAAAAATCACTTCCCGGTGCATTCTTTGAATTTGGAACGAAGAGTGCGCCGGCAATGTTGTATGAAACGGTATGCTGTTTGAATTTAGAACTCTTTTATCTATCGTACACATTGCGTTCACGTGGCTGTATAGCCACAGATGCGTTTACCTTTTGGCACAAACTGTAAAAAATTGGCAGTAAAGCGGAGTTCGTTGTTATTTTGTTAATAAAATTAAATTTATTATGTAAAAGGCCCTTTTTTATTTCCTTGCATTTTTTTAAGAAAATCACTATAATATGCCTCGGCCGAAACGGTAATTGCCTGTCTCGTATCATTGAAGTCCTCGCCTGGTTCTCGGCCTTCAAACTCATACTCGATCTGCAATTGCCTATTTCGCTGCCTTTGCAATAATGTACTATTTTTAAATCTCGCCATGGACCAAAAACCTATCGGTCACTTTTCGTAAACCTAGAACTATGAAATTTGGCAAGAAACAAGGTTTTATAGCGCAAGTAAAGGAAAAGATACGATAATTGTAATATTAAAATAAAAAAAATACTCGAGTTTTTTTTATCTACCTACTTCCCGTTGAGTTAATCATGATATTTGGCTAGAATCAAGGTCTTATAATTATAAATTATTATAATGTTTAGTTACGGAACCCTTGTTTCGCGAGTCCGACTCGCACTAGACGTTTTATGCTGTTGAATATCTAGCCGTGAAAAGCCGGGGCGGGCCGCTAGTGTTTTATGTAAAGAAATTATTGAATAATAATTGGCTAAAATTTAAGTCAGTGACGTCAGCATGTGAAAGTGAATACGTAGAAACCGAGGAACCTGTGCATCCGCAATAACTATACAACGCGCCTGAAAAACCCCTCCCCGGTACTCGATACGACTTGCTTGAATTTAGAGACTCTCTCTAGCGGTGGTTTTGGATATAAATCATTTGACTCACGTTATCTACTTTACTTCATTTCAGCTACTTTCTACGAGATGGAGTTGTTTCAGTAAGGAAATATCAAAGGGGGTAAAAATACCTGCAGGGGCCATAGTACCACCTTCTCCCAACATTATATTTATTTAAACATCAATAAATACACACTTCATGCAGGAGCAATAGTAGTTTTATACACGTACCTGATCATTTTTAACAACTGCTTAGTATTCGATGCCCCTTCAGCCTCACTAGGTCGAACCTGTGCTTTAGATTTGGCTGAAACTTTTGGTTTCTTGTGTGGATTAGTTGTAAGTTTCACAATTTCTCTTTTTCTTAGTGGTCTACTTAGTCTCTTTGTTAATTTAGGTATTTTTCTGGTTCTTAATCGTTGTTTTATTGATTTAAATGTTATGATTGATTTACGTGTTGTTTTAGGTATAGTTATGGTAGTAGGTTTCAGTGAATTTCTCCTTCCTTGTGGTTTTTTTACAATTGTTATTAGTTCAGTTGAAGTTCTTGGTATAGGTGTGGTTTTATGTTTCACAACTATTCTTATTCTTAGTGATTTCTTTACTATAGTTGTTTGTTTAGATGAAGTTTTAGGTTTCTGTGTTTTTCTTGTTCTTAGTGGTTTCTGTTCCGTTGTTGGTGGTTGTGACATGGAGGATTTTGTTATTTTTGTGTTTTTCGGTGTATTTCTCCTTGGTATTGGTTTCATTGCTCTTGTTGTTCGTTTAGATGCTCTTTTTGATTTTTGTGCAGATGTTATTTGTTTTCTTCCTTTTGTAGTTGGCGTCACACGTTTTATTGACTTTTGTCCCGTTTTTACAGTCGGTCTCTCCCTGTGTAAAGTGTTTCTTTTAACTACACTAGGTTGTTTTTTGAACACCGTGTCGTTAGGAGCTTCACGGCATCCATACATATCATCTTCGTATGAGTCTTTTCCACATATTGGAAGATGTCTTCTTTCGTTTTCATTTGCATGTAGAGATGGTTTCATTATGTCTTTCTGTATATTTTCTTTTATATTGTAAGGAAGTGGTTCAAATTCATCCGGTTGAATTTCATTGTTTTCTTGGCATCCATACATATCATCTTCGTATGAATTAATTCCACATTTTCGAAGGTGTCCATATCTTTTTGAATATATATCAGCTTGATGTGGAGGTGGTGTCAGTACATTATTCTGTATCATATTATTACCCATATTGTTGTGAACGAATAATTCGTTATGAATAGTTCGTAAATTAGCGTTAACCTTTCTCATGTCAACTATAGCGTTCGTCGGAGATTGTTCATCTTGTATTGTATCATCTTGAAGTGGCGCATTGTCCTCTGTTACCGATAGTGTGGGCGGCTGCGTGTCGTTAGGGTCTATTCGGCATCCGTACATTCTGTCTTCATACGAGTCTATGCCACATATTGGTAGGTATTGTGTTGGAAAGCAGTGGAACATTTGAAATAGTACATTTACTATTATAGCTCGGACTTCATATTTTAAAAGAATCATAATACGTATAGCATTGCTGATTAGAAATCTCTTTTTTTTCGCAGAAAGTAGTTTGCAGATAACAGTTTTAGTGTTCCGTATAGCTTTTCGCAACAAGTGTAAGTATTTTGTGGTGTTCTATTCATTTGTGAGTATAATCCACCAAACAGCATGTTTTTTTCTCAAAAAAATATTGTTATAACAAATCGTAATACAAGACATCAGAAATCTGTAAAGCTAACAAAATATGCTCCCAGACTTGTCAAGTTATAAACTATGATGATGATGATTGCATCTTAGCCGACTTTTGGCCACGGCGGCCAGTCTCAACGACGACTAGCCAGATTTTAAACTAGAAATGCGTCACCTAATATTTTTTTTCTTCACCGAAATTTTCCTTATCGAAAAGTGAAAGAGAATCCAGATGTTAAAGGTTTTGGACACTGGTTACTTTAGAAAAACTCACGCTTGACAATTTTTTTGCAACGCAATTAATTTGCATGTTATGTTTTGATTTTGCACTAAATTAATTTCAATTTCAAAATCAGACTTGGTTTACTTTTGAATCTTTTACTCAAAACTATTGGATTTATAAAATTTTCGGAGCTGTTATGTGGAGTTCATTTAATTATCATTAAATGAACTCCACTAACAGCTCCGTAAATTATCAAATTTTGATGACGATAAAATAATAATTCAATTTACTATATTATATTCTGCAGACTTTTGCAACACTGTTAAAACTTGAAACCAATAAACTGTAAGTGTAAAAAGTAAACGGAGACGGAGTTGGTGAGCATAGTCAAACTCATCGGTACCAAGTTGGATGCATTCAATACCGCACGTACCTAATGTTACCCAAGTAGAGGTGCGACGGAAAGATGCGAAGTTCTACCGCGGTGCAGCCGGCAGCGCTGTCAGCGACGAGTGGGGAGACAACGGACTTGCTATCTATTTACACTACTTAAAGAAATATTAAGCTTTAGCATATTGAGAATAAATGTTAAAATTGAAGTTAGAATTTGGCTTTTAATCTATTGGAACACAAGCGAAATCAGTCCCTTTTTAACATTTTTTTTTTATTTTGGACAAATCTGGCTTTGTCTGAAAACAGTGGATAACTTTGCTTTTGATTGAAAATCATAACGACAACTTTGATTTTGAATTTAAATTCAAGGGACGTCTACGGTTATGTAAATAAAAAGTATTTAATTATAAAACAATGGTTTTTTCAATGTTTACCTGCACACTCCATCACCAAGTTTCGTTATTTATAACAACTAATGCATTCTCAGTCTTGTTAGCTCAGGATGCATATCTCGCACTAAATTGCTTTTTTAAGATGTGCTCCACGTATTTTTGTAATGAAAGTGAATAGGGTTAAGCGATTTTTGATTCTTTTAACAAAGTTACTGAATTTTCACTACTTTCTTCAATGTTATAGTTTTTTTTATGTCATTGTTTGTGTAGTCGAGTGGGGCATACCTACTAATAACAAGGCCAAGTCCTCTCGCACGCACAGCCCTACAATATACCACAGAGAGAGAGAGAGAGAGAGAGTATGTGTACCACAGAACTACGTAAATATGCAGATAATATGAAACTGCCAGTGTTACCATCGTTCATATAACACTTTTGATAGTTATGTATGGATTTATTTCAAAACAATAATATGATTATGAGATGAATTTTATAAAAATCTGTCGGGTTTTGATTGAAAAGAACCAGGCCGGTTCTGAAGTAGGTCGTTGGTAAACAAATAAGTGAGAGCTTCCATGTTAAAATCCTGGCTAATCACAGACATGTAAACGAAAACTGGTCTTAATTTCATGTCACACAAGCAGTGTATGACAAGCCAAGAATGTTTTTTGTTATAGTGCTTACCCGCACTTTAGGTATCTCTAAGAAATGAAATAAGTTCCCAAAAGTTTTCGATTACGGCGGGATTCGAACCCGCCGAAATCGAGTCGCAGAGTCACCGGCGCCATAATCCGTAAGAGGTCCCAAACATTTTCGGTTGAACCGTCAGGTTTCGTGGCTTAGTTGGTTAGAGCACACCCGTACTGAGGGTGGGGCGCGGGTTAGAGTTCCGCCGAAATCGTTTTTTTTTGGGAATTTATTTCGTTTCTTTAATCCAAGAATGTACTTTGTATTCAAACAAGAAGGAAATATGTATTACATCGTGCGCGTTGTCTGATTTTAAATAAAAGAAATAACATGTAACGACATAACAATATAAGGAGCAGCTACTCTGGAGCTACTAATCCATTCTCATGCGTGAGTAGGTATATTTATAAACCCCTACGATTCCTGAGAATTGAATGGCACGTGTAGGATTGTTCTTAGGGATAAGGGTTGAAGGTTTTTCCTCGCATCTCTCGAGTCCTGTCAATCAATATTGTTCGTATGTAATAAAGGTCCATCCCGATGTCTAAAAATGACGCGGAAATCCCGCAGCCACGGGCGGCGGGACGCGTCGTTGTCAGTCGGCTTACGGCGCTAATCTGTCCACTTTGACGCGGGTTTCGCAATCCACTATCAACTAACATTTTTTCTGTTTTTTTTTATACCTAGTCTATTTGGCGGCGGGCAAGTTGAAAGAACGGCCGCAATTTCAAGCGTTAGAATAATTCTAGGAACAGTTGGTCGTCAATTTACAATAATTGTATAGTCATGACTACATATTCGCGGTAGGAGTACTAGGAACAGTTGTTTGGCAACTGTTCCTAATGCTCCAACGGCGAATAAATAAATAGGCATGAGTATGAATTGTCTTTTTACAATGTGAGAAGACGGCTGTAATGAAAATGAGCGTATTACAGAAAATCTTAAAAGCATTACAAGATCCTCTTCTGAAGAGTGCGAAGTTAAAGAAGTAACGTCACATGTAAACATACATGTATGTTGATGATATTATAGTTGTGCTCCCCGAGACGAATACTAAAGCACCTATAGTTTATATTTTTCATAAAATTCTCAACTCAATAGCAATTCTCATATTGATATCCAGCTTACGTAAACCCTATGTTTATTTTATTTTCTCTAAGATTTATCTGGTTTCAGAAAACATCTGTGCTCTAGATTTTATTACGACTGAAGAAAAAGAATCATATTTTGTGAAACATTCATGACACAGACGAGTTGGTCGAGGATCCCAGTATTCATGGAAAATAGCGTCTCGTTTTTTATTCCACCTAGGTACTTGTAACTTGATTTGTATTTTTTGGAGCTAACAATATATACCTAAATAGCGGTCCGCCCCGGCTTTGCACGGGTACATTCTATAGCCGTCGTTACTCGGTGATAATGTAGCTTTCTAACGGCAAAAGAATTTTTGAAATCGGTCCAGTAGTTTTAACTTTATTCGTTACATACAAAAATACAAATCTTTCCTTTAATTAATATAAATGTAGATTTGTTTTTTCTGGTATAGTACCTAGTTCAACTTTATGTGATCAGCACTGTATCGATTTATTTTGTTAGAAAATATATTTATCGTTTAGGAAATATAAATTCTGATACTGAGACCGTAAATAAATCTCAAAGATTTCAAGAAGTAAAACGGGAATGCCTTTTAAGTGTACTTTTTAAGTGTGTATACCATACACTTAAAATGGCATTCAAAAAGCTCTAATATCATAAATTTTCTAACTATACCTTTTAGACAATATATAACTAAGAAAGTTGTTCTGTTTCTTTTATTATTTTAAAAGAGAAAAGAAACAGAACAACTCTTAACAATTGAAACAATGTCAGTAGGTACCTATGTTATACCGAGATTGGTGAGCGTATCAAACCGGAAGAATCGACATACCCCCACAGAAGTGACTTCATCAATAGTGGATGTACTCACTTGACTAATTCACTGAAGTTGCCGAGCGCTCAACTTGTGATCGGCAAAGTTGTGGAAAGTTCGGGCCCTTCGGATTGCTGTAATCTCTGCGCAATTGCTATTCATTTGTTGTATGAAGGGCTGAAGGGGCGGTGATGAGCGGCGATACTCAACTTATCCATCGTTTACTATTTGTACTAAACCACAACTTTCGATCTCGTTCTGTGAATTTACAAAATAGGTTGTCATAGAAGCATGTTTCTGTATAAAATTTGACTTGTCCAAGTGCTTTTTTGTAAAACTAAAGAAATAAAGTAAAAGCTTTCTAAAGCGTACCTTTTTTGAGAAAAATATAATAGTTAGAGGCTTTATAATAAAATGATTTGGCATGTTTTAAAAAGTATTAACCGTCTTCAAATTCCTAGATAGTTAAAATGGGGTTGGAAGGAACACTTCAATAGTGCGATGTAATTTTTCAAGTGGTGACATCTAGATAAAATGTGAGTCTAATTTAGTTTGATGTGATGAGTGATGGATGACACATTTAGCACCCTGGGACACCTCGCCATAGAAACCATTGTGGTTGTGAACAATTGACGAAGATATCACCAAATCTGCTGTAGTTAGTCGTGATTTTTCAAACGTATTACGTTGTTCTTTAACGGGATAACGCTTGACAGGATAGATACTAAAATTTAGATTGAAGATCTAAAAGCTCTGTCAAAAATGTGCTAAGTTTGTTAAATCGCGTCCGCTACCAATAAACACGCACCCAAAGGGATGAATCTCGCGGGAGCGGCGGCGTATCGTAGTTTCGGCGCGGAACAACCCCATTGTGATGAGTTCCACCGCGCTCTGATCGACCATTATTTACATTATTGCTGACGAGGCGATTTGACAGTTTAAAGTTTATGCAACACTTTATGATTTACGTTTTACAATGACTTTTAGTGTGTCCAATATTATTAATAATACCAAAGCGTTTAATAAAAAATAAATATGAATAGACTTTTTCTCCCTTGAAATAAATTTGGCGTGAATCACTTTTTTATAGTGAATAGACCGTACTTGCACGACTAACTTGCCTTGAAATGAATGAACGTGAGTCGGACTCGCGTACTATATGATACGTGATACGTAGTATTAATAATACGTAGTTTTGATTTAATACGTGAATGATTTCGGAAACATGAGGGACACATAAACATTGCATTGTTTTTAGTTATATTATTTGTTATGCTTATGTGTGTGTTAATTTATGATACAAAAAGAGGCACTATACCCACTAGGTTATAGTGCCTCTTTTTGTATCATGAATTGGACTTGCTTACAATTACAATACATTATAGACCAAAGGTCCTGTTGGCTGGCACCTTAAAGATCGATAGCAAAACTGCATAAGTCGTTAATTTCTGTTTTCAGTCTAAAATACAGTCTCCATTTCAGTAATAAATTATGGTTCGTATATTACTGGAGACTATATTTTACTTAGTTCTACATGGAGTTATTCAGCACTGAAATCCATAGAGCAGCTTTTATTCACTAAAGTACTACTAAATCAATGAGAGCCGGAAACTCCAGTCACGTGGTTAGGCCGCGCCACACTCGTGCGTAACGTTAACGATAACGTGTTTACGTGAAGTTACGTACAAACGTGAAGTTACGTGTTACACTGAAATGTAAATAGTTGCTCGCAGACTTTATAGTCCACAAATAGTTTGCTAACTTTTATACCGCAAGTGTGTATGCCGATGGACCTAGGTTTTGGTAGGTATGCTGGTATCTGGGGTGTTTAGATTTAGCTGGACTGCGAAATTTACAAGGAGTCAGCTTGGCGTTGGTACTCTGGAAGAGAAGTTAGTTACCTAGACATCTGTGGACCTTCGCTACTTTAGCTAATAGCTGAGTGCAACTTTTATAGAAAAACGATTATAAGGCCTGTTTTATTTTTTAAAGAATGGATGTATTGTATTTTTTTAAGCTATTAAATGTAATGTCATCTGCGAGGAATATAATAACCTCTTCGAGTAAAGATTCAGACCAAAGAGTATTCAATACTAGGACTTACTTACTAAAAATACTCCGACATACACGAAGGGACCCAATCACGTTTTACAAATGCACCTAAATGAGCACTGATGAATCAACGACTGCTTGCTCAAAGCGAAGCGGCAAGCGGCGCGTGGCACTCGCTCCGCAATGTATGCGGAGCGCACGATTGCTGTGTGTAATGCGCCACTTGAATAGGAATTCTGTTGGACGGGATGAGCTAACACCAGAGACTGCCTTGGTTCAATGATTTGATGAATAAGTTCATAGTTAAAGTTATGGTGGTTTAAAATTATCGCATTGATAGCGGGAATGGGAGCGGAGGCGGATTTATCAGCTTTCATGATCACTGAATCACATGCAAAAAGTGGGGATAATATTGCCTGTGATAATGCTGTCAAAATCATTCGCTCTACCTATTCCATACCTATTCCCGTTTTTGTATGTGATATTCAATTCGCATGACAATAAAATTAGCTGAAATAAAACACAGTAGAGAACCAGTCGGTTCTGCATGAAGTTCCTTTGGAAAGGAGAAAAAGTTGTATTTTTCTAGTGTTTTGAATAGTATCCGAACATCAGTGTAAGTGCAGCCAGCATCCGGTTTATCCAGTGAAATAATTATTACCCACCGACAGCGCGAGCGGCGTCGCGAGCGGCCGCGTGTCAGTGAAGCCTCTGCAACTGTAGGTACTCTGTGTCTTTGGAATTTTGCAAAACCCGGCCTGTTCCGGTGGAGAAATAATAATCAATCTTAAATATAAAAGAAAGGTTAATTCTTCTCTTCCTTTTCACAGAAATAGAAACTTTTAGATTAAACAAGTTCCCTCAAATACACAACAGTCAGTAAGTATATTTCATTGGGTGGTGTGCGCGCGGCGCATTCGCTGAGCTAATTACATTGGGCTCCGTTCCTCAAACTCAGACTTTGCAACTCGAGCTTGTCGATCCTTGGTTCTTGCAAGTAAGTAACACTGATCTCTGCGATTTATTTACTGTTAACTAATTTAATCCACCTAAAGCAGCTTGTCAACTCCTCAACGAAGTAATTAATAACAAAATATCTATATATGTATACACAATTTAGGTACCTATTCAAGTATATCTAGTACCCATAACTTCAGCTCTACTTAGCTTTTTGGCTCAATGATGCCGTGTGAAGTATCCAGTATTATGCATAATATATGTTTATCTTTCGAAATCGGGCACGACGTTCGGTAGGTAATGAAGAAAACGGTAAAGAAGAAGAATGTATGTAGGTGTTTTTGTTTTGCAGCATTTATATTCCACCTTAATTCCCAGGAAGACAGTTTAATTCTGTAGGAAGGCCGTCAATCTTGTCGCGATTTTTATGGAAAAGCCATTGTTCCACAGCTACGCACGGAGAGGCGCTACGCACGTGTGTCTAGATTTGCTTGCAGGACAATGTATGTAAATAAAATAAAGAATACTGGACAATTCACACAGCATGATCTAGCCCCAAGCGAAGCAGAGATTGTGTTATGGCTTATGGGTACTAAATAACTGATATACAACAATACAGTACATACAGTACATACATAGTTTTTTTTTCTTCTATAGGTACATAGACAACAACCAGAACCCCCGGAACGAATATGTGAGATCCGAAAAGAATCTTGAGCTCCTTCCTACACAACGTACAGCACAACGTAAGATCCCGCCACTTCTTCGCCGATCTCTGGCCATTATAAACCATAAATCTGTTTACATAATTATCTGCATAATAATTTCATGTTAGTTGGATGCGTCTTTTACAATTTAGGGAATAAGATTTTTTAAAGGGGTGGTTTTTATGGGGGTTTTTACAATTGACTTGCCGTAAGTACCAGGATACCTTGACAGCAGCTTCCGCTTCATTTATGATCATATGTGAAATTGAACCCGTTTCTCCACATTGCGCGAAAGGCAAAGGAACTGCCTAGGCAAGTGGAACAAAGACAATGCGAACACACGCTACTTAATTAGAGTAAGTTCCTTCTCCATTCAATTGTTGATGATACAGGGATGTTGGAACGATTGTTACACTAAACTAATAAGTTTGTTCATGTGAGCTATATTCGTGTATGAAAACCTTCATTAGTTTAGTTACTTCGAACGTCTATTCACGCAGAAATATTATGGCAATTTTTCGTCAGGCATTGTTTTAACTTTTCTGGCGAACAAAGTGAATTTCTTGGAATTTTTTATATCCTTTTCAATCAAAAAGTGATATACGCGCTGTCTTCGTTAGCTACCAACAAACAAGTTGTATTTTCCTCCTCACCGCAATTCCTTGACTTTTCCAGCTCAATTTCAATTACGCGACAATTTCCAAAGTAGATACAAATTACTTTTCCCAATCCGTTGGCTTCTCAACCTGTCTCAACAAATTCTTTCTAACAATAACAAAAACGTGAATTCGTCGGAATGAACCATAATTCGGCGCGTAGGGCGCACACCTGGCGGCCCCAGGGCCTGTAATCCCCTGCCGCCGCTGGCGGAGCTTTCAAATATATAATTTGTTATGTAATTTGTCGCTCACATTGTCGTAGTACAATGAATAATTGTGGCTTCCGTTCTTGTTTGTATCTGTATTCTACCTCGTTTGATCGCTTGAATAATGATTTTATAAGACGCGGCGGAAGGAATATGTTTCCTGGTAAATTTTCCCGCCTCACCTTAATCATACGTGCTGGAAGATGTCACTTTGATTCTAATTTAAATAATTTATAAACGGCCCAAAAATTAAAAAGGGCCCTAGATAGATGAACGCACAGAATCGTAAGCTGAGTTATATTATTTTTTAGCCCCATCCATCCAAGTTAGATAAGTTCCCATTTTGCAGGATCACAAAAACTTGGTAAATTCAGTAATTCAGTGGAATACCGCACAATGCGTCCTCTCGGGAGTCGATAGTTCCACCTGATATTAATTTCCCAGTAGGCGTATAAATTGTCCCGACTCCGGTCTCGTGTCTTTTTACAAGTCGCTCAGAAGAGGGTGTGATTTAATAATTAGGCTCTTGACAGAGCTAATTGGCGCTGGGAAAACTTGGAAACAATTTAATTCTTCGACTTCTGATATATACCTACGTAAAATAAGAAGATAAACACAAAAATCTTTACTAATATCATAAATTGGAGAGTACTTCTGTCTATCTGTCTGTTACCTTTTCACGCCTAAACGGCTGAACCTTCTTATCCTATAACCTTTTTTTTTTTTTTTTTTATTATCCTGAGGGAAATGCGCACGCATATCGTACAGCCACACTTCAAAGTAATCACATACGTACATAACAACTGTAATAATAGTAAATAATGAAATAAATGATTGATTAAATTAAATGCCAAATCAATAATGATTGGCATCGTCGATACAGCGGGTGCGTGAGCCCGATCAGTCATCGGGGCGGGCGGACGTGCCCAGCCGCCCAAAGCGCCTCCTCACGTATTACACATATTCTTTCCTCCTTACGTGTGTAATCTCATGGTAATCCGTGTTGATTGTCTCTCCACTCGAATTGAACCGACCCACTTGGAATGTAAAACTTTTGCCGTTTATAATTTGTTCGTTCTCCGCTGAGTCGTTGGGGGTTTGCCGTTTCAGCTTTTTGTTGCCTTTTTGTGGAGGATACGCTATTTGGGAATCAACGAGGAGTTTTCTTGAATTTTCATTATATAGGTTGCAAATTGGCTCGTGAACTTGTGTTCTACTGTAGAGGGTATGTCATGTATACTAGGCAACTTATTGAATAATATAGTATGTCTACTTCTCAGGCATAAAACTACCCAATTCAATATGACACAAACACGGGTGTAATAATGACCATGGCAATGATTAATTAAACGAATTCATAGTACTCGTATGTACATAATTAAGTGTAAGTACCCAAAAAATACATAAATACAAACACAGACAAAGACGCTGTGTTTTGCAAAATAAACAAACGTGCTTCACATTTTGCGCTCCTCCATCTCCGCACATTTGGATGCAAAGACAAAATTTCATAAGGCGTCACCTATCCAACCCTTTCGGGACCGCTCGTAAATATTCAAGGTCACATTCGTGCTCACAATTTTTTTCTGAATTTACTCGGGTCTGAAGTGCCGCGGCCAGGAACGGAGAGGACTAGGCTGGACACGGAGTTAGCGGGCGCGCGGAGACACTTCATATTTTTAAGGTTTTTTTTACTTTACCTACTCTATTGACGTTGAGTGTCTACTGTGTCTACTCTATTGAAGTATCAACGTTATGTTGAATAGTATATTTTCTTATAATATTGATTATAGATTTACTTTAAAGATATTTCTTATTACATAATTATTTCATCCTTACTTCTGCATATATTACAAAAAAGGGAAGACTTTTAAACTTTTCCCTGATAATTCGGCTTAGAGTTTTTGCGCGTTTGTATATTGCATAAAGATGTTCAAGCAGTATAACTAACGTTAGAAGCGAGTGTGGTGACTCGGTCAGCAGGCTACATTGAAAGTCCTTCATTGGGCCAGTCCCCGGTGGTTCCGTGGCCCGCGCCTAAATAAGTTTGTAATATTATCATTGTTTCGCGCCGTCCTGCGAGGCCTTCATTTGAATACACCCTGTTTATTGCGCCACACTTTTAGGGTTCCCTGGATGAAGTGGAAACCTTTTGTGGTTTGAAAAAACCTTTTGGACTCATGATATGAATAAATTGAAAATAAAATCTAAAACAACAGTCGGTTTAGGTTTTTTGAACAAACACGATTGGGATAAAATTTTTCTTAAAATCTTAATTGAGCTGAAGAAAACACAGTTACAAATAAAGCTAGGTATGCACAGTAAAAAACTATCACATTGAATAATTCTGTTTTGAGAGATTCAATAACAAAACTCGATGGTTATAACTAACTCACTCTTGTCATGTTTGTTTTGCTTCACTTCAGAATTATCGAATAATATTTTCCGTACGGTTGCGCATATTATCTCAGAATTCCGTATGAGCGCCGCTTCTCGAGATTATTCGATTCTGTGTCGTTTCATTTCTTTGCGATACTGAAATATTGATGAAGTTTGAATTTCAGCGCCTTCGGTTTATTGTTCAGAGATATTTATGATAAGTATTCCCTGAGTTTTGTGAGCGAAAATATTATTAATAGATATATTTTATTCAGTAAATTTACTGTTTACAGGTACCTATGCACTGAACATCGTATCATCCCTCGAATGAACTGATTCGTGGATTAATCTGCTTCTTTAACTATCTAACAATATCAAAATTATACGTAAGTCTGCATAACCCAGTTCTTCAAATTCAGTTTCCTCCGATTCTTATGAAACTTAAGCCTTTAAAATCTAAGTTCCTCAAGAAAATGTAGATAAATGTAAGCGGCTAGCACTCCACTCACATTCTCTTACGGCTGCGCTCTCTGTAATATTGTTTGGCAAATAAGGACGTCGTAAGTAGCCGACAGCCGCTCAAATAGGGATTTTTATCAAAGAGCCGTATTTGCCGAGGAGCTGCCTCCATTCAGTGAGCCATTTACAATGCGTACAAGCGATGCGATGTCCGATGCAATTTATTTCACTTTGACTGGCGCAGCCCCGGGCTACGACTGTTTTGAATTCTGCACGTCCCGCTGGTTTTCTGTGTAACTATTGATTGTATTTTCAAAATAAAATCCGGTTTTTACGCGGAGTGCATTTTGGATGGTGGCGAAACGATTTAAAATCTAACAGTAAATGTTAGATTTTAAATCGTTTCGCTGTAAATTGACGGGCATTTTTTTACGTACATCCGATAATTTCACTACGTACCGTGCGAGAAACAAAAAGAAATTCACATTCAAACTCTACTCTGATTACCCATTACACGAGGCGTTACGTGAACATTTCAACTACCTTGCCTTCAAGATAATATTTTACAACCTGACATATCTTTTAACTAGTCATTTGTTATGTTGACTTTACCCACTGTATTTCTATTTCTCGAGCTCAAAGACTTTACAATCTGCATAGCAAGCAAAGAAGTGTGCGGTCTATGGACCAAAACAGGGGCAATAGAATCCGAGGACCGCTGAAGACATTTGCATTTGCATTTGCATGCGAGACGCGCAGCCATCGGGGCTAGATTACTGAAAGTCAGCTGTGGTTAGATGATTCCAACAAAATGCTCCTGCTTCAATGTTCACCGGTACCTAGCCTGTATACTGTATACTGTAGTGTTCTGGGTCGCCAGGCAAGATAGAATAAAATAGAATATCAATCGAATACAAATCGAGCTACAAAAAAAATGTCTTAATTAAAACCTAGTGCGCGGCGCAATACCATGGAGTCGTCAGAGGCCTTAGTCTGAGTTTATACAAAAAACATTCGATAAACGCAATCGAGAACCATTGAGTGATTTTGGGTGATTTGTTGCACTTTGACATGACAGCGGCAGTCGCGTTTGCGGCTTTGATGTAATGAAAGTAAGAAGATAGAGCACCAACAATATAGCTTGGTCTCAAAAAAGCCTTCAATTGGTAAAATAAAAAGACATGGAAAAACATTTCACTGTGTACTTACACCGAATTCCTTTGCGTCCTATGAGCGTACCGAGTTTAACCCAAACACGTTAATCATAGAGGTAAAACACGTTCACTCAACAATTCTTTTAATTTCAAGGTAAAAACGAATCTATGTACGGGTGAGTTGACCAACATAATTACAAATTCAGTGCTTTCACGTTGTGTCTACTACCATTCTAAGCGTTTTTCGTGGAAGATATCAATGGTTCTCGATTACGTTAATCGAATGTTTTTTTGTATAATCTCAGACTAAGGCCGCAGTTCTACTAAGGCCCCAGATGATTTTACACATTAGTATTCTTAAGAAATATTAGTAGAAAAAGTATTGCCTTCCTGTTAATGCATAAAATAAATTGTAATCAATGTTGATAAACATGAGTTAAACAAAGACGCGCAAATACCGTTTGGCGGAATTTGATAGTGGGTACATTTAGTGCTGCTGGACCAAAAGTAACTATATTATTAAATTGTACTGGACTATATACATATACCTACTACAGCTTTAAAACTAATAAACAAAAAAAAACAATCTACCAACCATAAAATTGCTGTAAACTTATGAATGGTTATCGATAGGAAAACGAATTTGCAAGCATTCAGAAGTAGCTAGCACGAAGCCTAGTAGTGCAGCTTGATAGATACTGGCGCTTGTCTCAGAAGGCTCTTACTGCAGGGAAACTGCTATAGTCACGTTAACTGCACTTTTCTTGTTTCTCAACTTTGACCCGTCATAGGCACTGAACTCTATTCAATTTAATTTATTTATTTGTAAGTAAGTTAGTTTATAAAGTTGTAGGTACTCAAGTAAACATACATTTGAAAGAAACAGATATCTATGAAAATTTTACGAATTAAAGGCAGAAAATAAATAAATGTATACGCCTAAAATCACATTTTTTGGATTTTTGCTGACTCAATGAGTTGTTGACCCCTAGAGTTGCCAACTCGAAGAAATGGCCTTTCGCAAATCCAAGCCAAAATAAACCCACTAAACGATACATAGAAAGTCGTAAGTCGCAAAACGAGTTATCTGCTGACGTTCAGTACTTATAATGTATCGGCTACGTATGCAAAACGACGTATAACTTGCGACTTTAGAATCACTTGAAATTCAGAAAAGAAAATCGTCAAAGCTCTATATTGCCTCGTTCCGTCCGAGGCTACTGAAGGAGCGGATATGGATATAACTGATTAAGTAAATCGATTTATTGTTGTGGTGGGTATTGACCGGCGTTTCGATTACGCATTCAAAGTGTCGAAAAGTGAATATTGAAAAGTGAGAGTTCAACTTTGGATAAAAAAATCTAAGAGTATATTATCTTCCAATACACTGTAAACATTTCTAGTGCAAGGACATTCCAACGGTATACCCGGTAGCTATTTCTCGGGTAACGTCTTCAGCGAGCGTTCGCGCAGTCTGTATCTTTAGTAATGAAACGTCATCGGAACGTTCCATTTTTGCATTGGATTTGCGTAGTTTTAATTTTTTTATTTAGTCATTGAAGTTGATATTACCGCCCGGTAGAGGCGCACAACCAAATCCAGTATTTCAGTATTTCATATATTAACCATATCGTTACGCTAGATAACAATCAGTTATATCCAATACGAAAACGAGACTTTTCTCTTTACTTACTTGACTTAGTTCTTTTCAGGCTCTCTGAATTGAGAACAGCATCCAACCACCATACCTACCATATATTTTATCTTTGAACTGTAGAACAACCGGTCATCGAACAAATTTGTAGCTTAGAACTTTTTTGAGATATTATTGACAAGTCACACCCCGAACGAATTTCAAATAGTAACAACCTGCCCACCCTTAATCAGTGCGAGTCAAATTTGTTGCATCTATACTTTTAAACTCATTCCGGTTTCTAAGAAATTAATATTATTCCGGTTTTTGGAATAATTATTAAAATATCTGATTTCATTCAATACATTTTTCAGATTCGATGCTCGAATAACGTAATTTAAACGTCATGTTATCATTCGAGTTAACCGAAAGCAAGTGGTAATAGCCCAATTGGCTGAAAAGGTGAAGGTTTTACCAAATTCAAACAAATTGAATGAGATCACTTAGTGCGAGTCTCTTTGCTTACATTTTCATACATATTTAGAGGTTCCAAATTCGAAACTTATTACTCTCTTGGGAATAATGATCATTAGAACGGAACAAAGTATAATAAGATTGAATTTGGAACATCAAAAGTACCTACCTGTGTGTGAAATTTTGAACAAAGGAATGGGATGTACAATGGGAAATTCGACATTCGAACTGAACTCTGTTCCACCAAACTATACTATACTATTACTATTTTTACTTTACTATTTGCTCGCAGAAAGTGTAAAAAGTTAATATTCTCCTCAGACGTCTTCATCACGGGTGTCACTCAAACCCGGAAACAACTCAGAATTCTAGAATGATTCACGAGAAAAGCGAGGAGGCAGACTAGACTAGAAGCCAGAGTGCGAGAGGGAGTTAATCACGCATGTGTAAAACACTGCTGTAAGCCCTCGGTACATAATGTACTATTTCCGGGTGTACATACCTACTAGGTATATTAAAATGTCCAGTATTATTTAAGAAATATTTATTTTAAGTTGAAATTTTAGCAAATGAAATACATGACAATCACTACTTGCAAAAGATGGGATTCCCAGGCCCACAAAAGTGTATATTTGGTTCCAAAAATGTGATTGTTTTACCAATTTGCCAGAAGATTGTCGTGCCAACAGATTGAAGTTATACCTTATCATCGATTTAGTGCGTAGCTGCGTTGAATTGTAAAGGGTCGAAGGAGGAAACATGGTCCCGAAGGACTCAGCATAGAACAGGGACAGTAGCTGAAAATAAAAACATGTATGTAGCGTGAGCCTTGACAATAGTCTGCCCGCGTATGTTATGGCCTTCAAAACTGCCTTCAAAAGTACAGACGACGTAGGAGCGGATGTTTTATTCATCACTCGCTGTACGCCTAAACATCGGGCAGAAGTATCTCAAATTAAATTTGGCATGCAAACATCTCGCCTCACCTGAGATGATGCAACGTTTATTAACTTTTCGCTGAGTTCGTACGTTCGAGACGTGTTATGTGATTATAACCTTACATTCCAAATCATATATTTGCACAGGTAAGCACCAAATATGCTTTGTCTAAATCTGGGGCAGAAACGTTGCAAAAATAATTTATTCTTACTGTTTTTTGGCACCAAATCAAACTCATAATTTCGAGCAAGAGTGCTGAAAAAGTACATAATGTATGATGACGTGTTTGAGTAATAAGGTTTTTAGTAAAATCCCATCACTACCATCCATCATCATAGATACCTACCTATTTAATCAATCTCAGTAATAAGTCGTATAAAATATCAAAGTAGATAAGAGTCCCTTGAAATGTACATTTTGAACCTGCTTGGCCACTAAAGTTTATACAGTAATTTTACATCCGAGATACTCAAACTTTGCAGTTAAAAAATAAACAAAATTAAAATTCATCTTCCATGATGTCTAGAAATTTACTAGATATAGTTATCAAAACATTTGAAAACGTTTTCTTATGTGTTACTGTTTCCTTATTCCGTTCATAAATAGTTGGACTTCTCTTGATTTTTCTTTTCTTGTCTGTTCTATTAATCTGTGTTTAATTCACTTAGTCTGATAAAGTTGGTACAAAAAATAAAAGAAAAATAATACATCAAAAATAAATTGATATACTTAGCCCATTAGAATACCGAGATTTCCTTTATACATGTTCACGAGTTCCAACTGGGAACCTCAGATATGATAATATACTTTTATTTAATATTTAACATTGGCGGTCTCCATCAATAATCAAAATTCGTGGAACTCCTATTATCTTTTAATTCAATTGGCAAACATGAATTACTGAGTAATTTTAGTTATTCTATGAAGGAATGCATATAAAATGATACTCTGTGATGAAGACTGAAGGTTTAAAATAAGATAAACGTTGGGGCTGCGGCTTTGTAGGCAGCATGACGGGTTGGAGGCAAACTAGGCTTAGTGGAGACGGTGCTGAGGTCAGACTGGGAAATTATGGAGCGGGTAAACTTTACCCCTCGTCCTGTTACTAAGAATTATTTATTACTATGAATGATTTTCACGTTCGTACAGAAGACTGCACTAAGATGCATACTTTATCGGTCGCATCAAAGTGTCAATGTATGACAAAGACCTACTCGTATGAAACCGAAGGATATTGGCTTACTTGATAAATTAGCAGTTATAAAAATAAAAATGTGCGTGTCAAGTATCTGCACTGCCAACGTGTCAAGTATCTGCACTGCCAACGTATTCATTACTCATTGTATCGGGCGAAGCCTGAACTTATTTAGCGATTGGCCGATTTGGTTCCATCAAATCGTTTGTCCACTCGTTAACAAATGTGATATTTTTAAGGGGAGCTTTGCCAATAGCGGGCACATCAATAACTGGAGGCATAAATAAATCAGGGCTGCTACAAATCCGGCTTCAATACGTCAAAGATAACAGAACGTGAATAATCGGGGTAGTTGGAAACAATGGCGATTTGCATTTATAAATGATTCATGTCACGCGGCGTGTTGTAAGAGAAAACATTCGCCTGATGGGTGGAATTGTGACGATTGGCAGCCCTGGGCGGCGCGGTGGCTAGGGCGGCAAGGGCGGCGGCTGGCGCGGCCGAGCTCAGACTAAAAGCATTATAGCCAATCTTGTGTCACGATTCAAATACACTTCTTTGTGTTATTCTTCATTGCTGAAGGTCGTGCCCGTCCTGGAATGCTTTCACGGAGACGCTGGTGAACCGCTTCCTACTCTGTCTTCATTGCTGAAGGTCGTGCCCGTCCTGGAATGCTTTCACGGAGACGCTGGTGAACCGCTTCCTACTCTGTCTTTATTGCTGAAGGTCGTGCCCGTCCTGGAATGCTTTCACGGAGACGCTGGTGAACCGCTTCCTACTCTGTCTTCATTGCTGAAGGTCGTGCCCGTCCTGGAATGCTTTCACGGAGACGCTGGTGAACCGCTTCCTACTCTGTCTTCATTGCTGAAGGTCGTGCCCGTCCTGGAATGCTTTCACGGAGACGCTGGTGAACCGCTTCCTACTCTGTCTTCATTGCTGAAGGTCGTGCCCGTCCTGGAATGCTTTCACGGAGACGCTGGTGAACCGCTTCCTACTCTGTCTTCATTGCTGAAGGTCGTGCCCGTCCTGGAATGCTTTCACGGAGACGCTGGTGAACCGCTTCCTACTCTGTCTTCGGCCTGTCTCAGGGCTGCAGCCAAAGTGAGTCCCGTTATTTCCTTAATTTGGTTAGACCAGCAGGTTGGTAAGCGTCCTCTTGATCTTTTTATTCTATATTAAAATACACAATTGGAATCAATGTACAAATTCTCCTTAGAATACATAAATAATGCTTAATAAAAAAAATTATATTCAGAACAGATTTGCATTGTACAATAACTAATGATTGGTTTTTAGCAGTTGATAAGGTACTTAATATGGAAATATTTGCACAGCACGCAAACATTTTGTTAGTCTCTGAAATTAGCTAAAAACTGATGCTGATACAGGTGTGCTTTCATTAACATTAGAAAATACCCTCAATCCTAGTAACAAGCCGGATCGCTTACGCTTGTGCGCGCTGGCAGCCGAAGCGTAGTTTGCGCAAGTCTAACACAAACATGAAACCCGGCTCTATAAATAGATATTGTGTGCACTAAACCAAACATTTAGCTACGAGCGCTGCACTCGGCCCGATATCGACTGCTCCTCATTCATGGATCCGATGAGTCGCTGATATTCCTCTTTAGACCTATATTTTAAACACAATTCGAGCCTCATTATCTGTTAAGTTACCATACTCCATACGATTTCTATTTCAATCGGTGTTTAAAGAAAAACATGCAAATAGCCTTTAAGCTAATATGGTGCTGTTGTCGTTTAATTATGTCCAGAGCACATTGTCGTGGTCCGTTGAGACTGGCCGCCGTGACCGGAAACTCGACCTAGACATTATGCATCAGATGGAGTCAGCCTCGCTGCTAATAAGAGGCCGAGTGACGACAGATTTGCCAGCCTGTACTGGTAATACTATACAAAGTGAGTCAGCGAGCCGCCGACTCACTTTGTATAGGATTACCAGTACCGGTTACTTGACCAGAATTTATTCACCTTAAGGTGGCACTGAACCTCTAAGTTCCCATACAAACGTACTATACGATTCATTTGCAAACTACGTCCCCGATTGTAATGAACTTTTGCATACATAATCGGATAAGAAATAGCAATATTTGTATCGTTTTAGTTTTTCAAAATACATAATCATCATTAAATTAGAGCGAAAGTAATATAAACACTTGAAAATGGATAAAAATACATTTTCGCTCTCACTTTATGATGATTTTGAGAAACTAAAACGATACAAACATATCTATTACTTATCCGACTACGCATGCAAAATTTCATTAACATCAGGCACGCAGTTTCCAAATGAATCGAAAAGTACGTTTGTATGGGAACTTAGAAGTTCAGGGCCTTCTTATAATTTTTTTATTTAAATTGAACATACAAAATTGGGGCGGGTCACAGTTGAAGTTCTAAACTGGAAGTGCGCTATTTCGGCAGTGCATAGCAGTAAATGAATTCCTGATTAGAATGTGTACGTATGAATCGGCGCCAGTATCCATATGTAGCGAGTTCCACTCCGCACCGGACCCGGATTTGAATCTGATTAAATTCTTTGTGAGCTATTTGAGTCTCTTTGAAACGGATGATAGGAATTATTAGTGTGACTTCTAACTGGAGACTTAATTTGCTTGGGAAGGTTATCCAAATCTCGTTGAGGTAGATATTCTCTTTTAGGTTTTTCAGCATTGGATCTTACAAAGTTAAAGTTTGTTTATTCCTCGCGTTGATTCGCGAGAAGTGGTAGAAGTAAAGAGATACCTTTATCCAGCAGTGGGATAGAAATGGCTTATTTATAATAATAAATGTAAGTCATAGGAACAAATAACTGTTTTATAAATAAAAAGATGCGATTTTTCTTTCAAATCACAAGTTTTGCGGACATCATCGCTGGCATGTCTTGTAAACTATCAGTCTCGTTTCTTCTTCTATAGAAGGAGAGAGATGGCACATAGGAAAACAAAGTCCCCGAGTGTACTGTAGCACACAATGCATAATATTGTAACTAATTAGTTCGCCGCACGGGATATAAGGCATAGAAGTGGTGTTACGTCCCTCAAATTGTATGCCTTTAACATGTGCCACCACGAAAATAAACTTTCAATTCATAGTGAGGACTTAAACAGATCCCTGAGTACCTAAAGCGGTTACTGGAAAATCTTATAATAATGAGGTGATAACATTGGTAATATAAATTGGTTCCGTATCACAAGCCTTTCACTGGCCAGTTTTCTGAGACATTTAAACACATGTTACACATACATATATGTTATGCGTGGGCTGGCTGTGTGCGTTATCTGCCAGTCAGTGAGTAAAGATTATGCTTGTTTCAAGTGTACATAATTAAAAAAGTGTATATAATTTGTATCTAAGGAAATAACGAATGATTGATTTTGACTATGGAGCGTTATCTACACAAATTTTGGGGCCAAAAAATTGTATTTATTATCAAAGAGAATTACAATAAATTAGAAACAAACTAGAACTATTATTTACAATTGAAACAACTGAGCGAACTGCAGACTAATGGAAACAATCTACAGGTACTACAACTGATCCATACCAATACCATTCGCGCGCGTCCCCAAGGCTGCATTGCCCCGCTGTATGGCAATGCTGATGCGCTGCGCCAGATACTCAGCTCGCTTCGACCAGACGCTCACATATTTTTTTATATTCTAATTATAAGAATCTAAATATAATAAAAACGAACAAATAACCACGCACAAACAGATCACAGAGCGCGCGTCCGCTCCCCGCTGGCTCTAAAATGTGAAACCCTATATACTTTCGCAATCCAAAACGTGCCCTCCCCACCACAGAATCCAACCAAGGTTACCTAAGCGGTGAGCGCGGTCTATGATAACCAATCGAAAATTTTAAAATTTACGTATCGTAAATTTCATAATATGATTCTCCATGTGACACATAAATTTCCAAGTGGGCGAAGCCGCGGGGCGCAGCCAGTAAATTTTATAAAACCAAGTCTAAACCACTTAAAGTTTTTAAATAATTATATTCTGTGACCTCTATGCCTAACAACGTGTATAGAAGTTAAAGAGCGCGCTCGCTGCAAACCAAGCTGAAGTTGGAAGACAATGCCTAATTCAAAGTGGGCCGAAGTGAGATAATAACGTTAAGTAGGCTTGATACTGAGTTCGGAGCATATTACGAGCAGGCGGGCCGCGAACTAGTCGGGAAAGGACTAGGTACCATGATGTTATCATTGTCAGTGTGAGACTAGTTCACCTTATTTTTTCAATCCATTATTAGATTAAATGTCTACTCATAGTAATAAACCTTTGTTAATAGTGTAGGCTTATAAAATATACTCCAAATCTGCGAAATCTACAACCGGAGAATTGGAGGGATGTTTCGTTTCCAGCAGTCGCCATGCAGTTGCACAGTATACATGAAAATGACAACTGCTGTTAAGGCCCTAGGCCCTAGGTCCGTCATCTAGTCAGTTCATGATCAGATCATCTATTTTATTATTAATCTTAGTATAATCTGCCCTCTAATTTGACAGCTCCACACTAAGCCCATACGTTCCACGGCGGATGATTACAGCAAGGTGTTTGTACAAGTTGTTTTAATGATTTCGTTGTGGAGTTCGCGCAGTTTGTGACTAGATCGAACCATCGGCATCGCTAATTAACTGAGGGCGCAGATTTTTCGGTAATTTGAAACCACAAATTCAGGAATAAATCACACTCTTTTTAGTTTTACTAGAAAGTAGCAACATTGTCTGTGGATAAAATATCAACAATGACCTTTGAGATTCAGTCAGGTACGAAAGTGCACGAGGAATGCAGAAGATGGCGGGTTTGAATCCCACGCAGAGAAAAATGTTTATGGTCTGCAAGTGGGCTGGAACAGGGTGTTTCTGTCATGTCGTGCACAAGCTCTAAATACTGGCTAGATGATGCGGTATGACATGGCCAACATCCATACTAATTCTTTAAATCCGGAAACAATTATAGGATAAATGCATAGAATTTTATATTTATATAATGTTATATTACAGAAAAAAATACCACCCAAAATTTTTAAATGATTATGGATAAAAACTATATATTACTTACACTTCATTCAGTGCTTCTGGTCCTTTGTTAAATCTTAAATCATAAAATAAGTAACAAATAAATGATAAAAACCATCATGTTTGTTGTATTTAGTAAAAATCTACCTCGGGCGGAAGTTAGTCATAAAATAAAAATAAATCGGTACCAGACAAGGCCCTAACTCCATTCTAAGATGACGTCCCAAAAGCAGTTATTTCGTTCCTCCAGCCAATACCCTAACACCAAAGTATTTCTGTCACATTATATGCGCCGTCCTCAATTCAATTTCCACCTTGGAGGGTCCCCTCGAAAACCGATACCTAGCGACAAATAAAATAATTTTTATTTATAGTTTTATAAGGGTAGAGCCGTTCTCAATATATCGAAACGGCCGGGGCGGGCGTCTGTTCTTTTATGGCATTCGAGGGTTATCATAAATCATCATCTTTATTGTAACATCACTTCAATAAGTTTGATGAAAAGCATCGGCTATGGATCTTGACGGTATTTTGTGCTGCTTATTTTTGGGCGAATATGAATCGAAATATCCAAATATTCTGTAATTTTCTTTGACAGGATTTTGTGACATAAATAGACGGAAGGCTAGTCCTTAAGATAACGCCTTGCGACGAAGGATGTTAACGCAGGGACAAACATTTGCACGACCTGCATATGTTTGTTAAGGAGGTTTTGGGGGTTTTCTATGTCTACTAAAAAAATACTATCTATTTAATGTGTTACATAAAGTATAAGCTATTACCAACGGCTTCCTACGCGCTTCAAATACTTTATGCCCGTCCCGGAGATATTGTTTATAATTTCATGTAGATCTGTTCAGCCGTTTAGGCGAGAAAAGGTAACAGACAGAGATAGTTACTTTCGAGCAATCTGATATCAGTAATCTAATGAATATCCACAACACAAGCTATGCTTAGCTTGGGGCTAGATGATGCTGTTATGCGCACAGTCCAGCATTATTTATTTATTTGTACGATCTGCAGATATAAATTCCGGGTCCTTAATTAAAAATGTCGTCAAAAATAACGTTTGGGATGCAGACGATCCATCAAAATGTATTCGAAAATGAAACGACATATTTCAACATAGCAAAACAAAAAACAGGCCTTTGTAGTCTAAAATCAAACAATTTATTTTATTTTGTTTTTCTATTTTTCAATTTTTTCAGGAAGCTTTTATTTAAGAAGTCGGAGGCAAATATGAGTAAACAATATCTCCTCCCGTGCGCTGCGCTCCTCGTACCAACAACAAAGTTCCTCAACTTTAGAACAAAACTCCACAGCATAACCACCTCTAACTTATCCGCTGTATAGAAGTCACCTTAATAATATAAGGATCGCCGGAAATTATAGGCGCTTCAACTACTCTATAATGTTAAACAGAATGTGGGCTTCCGCGTTGTTACACAAGGGATCTTCTTAGTTTTAACACGTCGTCTATTCTACAAATACAGGGCCCAGTAATCGTTGGGGGCCAGATTTGTGCAATTATGTTACCAGTCACAAAAAATGTTTTAAACATAACTGGATTGACAAAGAAACATACCAAACTATCTACCACAAAAACTAAGGCGGTAGATTACACATTTACCTATTGAGCAATTTCAATTCGTACCAGTTCTAAAGCAAACTGAGTCAGGCGGCTAGATCACTACTCGCTAGCACCGATTTAGGTTCACGTCAACGTAATTGTCTGCTAAAAAAACTTCTCCCCCCAGGCCACCCACAGCGCGCCCCAGTACGTAGCTTGTAGCTATGTCCATAGTACCAAGTGTAGCTATTATGTATAGCGGTAATTATTCTGTTAAAGAGGCCTCGCTGTCGACGCCGCCGGTAAACAGGTTATAGGCGCGTATAAAATCGCTCCTAACTACTTCTGATATTATGCGGTGTTAGCTTGGAACTAATGAAAGGTGTCAACGAATAAAGAAGTAAAATGTAATGTTGTGGACAACTGCGGATTTTTACATATTGTTTAATAGTATGTATGTCGTAGCTTAGTTCTACGCTTCGTAGCTGTCGTAGCATGGTGCTACGCCGTAGCAAATACAACATGATGCGTAGTATAATGCTTGGTTTCGTACCTATCATAGCAGTATTACGACACACATACGACACACAGCAATCAAATCTTTATGTTATTGATTCGTAGTATTGTCGTTAGCAATTGTGTGTTCTAATACACAAGATAAGAAAGCAAAAGAAAAAAAACTTGGTACACCACTAAAGAAACTTCAAGTTTTTGTAACAATGAATAAGTAAACAAACAAAGCCATGCAAAAATCAGATAACCATTTGTTTTATTATGAGTGGAGCGCAGCCAAGCACCGCACATAACTAAACGGTTTGTAGAAAGTTGCCAGACTTGCCAGGTATTAATTTCCCGGGTGGCGTGGGAGCGGGGCATTCCGGCTGGACCAAGACGGACAAATTAACAAGAACAATGTTACCAGTTACAAAAATGTTTAAAAGTTTTAAATAGTTGGAAAATTGGTTTCTGGATCAATGTTTTGAAAAGTTGGTTGTTTGGATGCTCGTTGCATTCTAAATCTTTACTCGTTCATTATATTTGGTTGGCTGGTTTTCTGTTGGAGAAAGCCGGCGACCCAAAAACATAATTTTTGAAAATAATATTAATTAAGTGTTATTTTAGTCAATCAATCAATCATTGATTGCATTCTATAGGTGTACAGAGGTGCTTAAAGTCTAGGTAAATAAGTGACACTATAGTATAGACCCTGCTGGGCACACAATATGTATGGAGAGAGAAAGGAGGACGTCAGTGTTGCTAGGTTGGGTATCATTTAATCGTTCGTATTTTTATTTTTCGTTTAAATATTCGTCAATTGTGTAGTATGCTTTCGTGATTAATAAAAGCTTGAATTGTTTTATAAAGATTTTGTCGTAGTTAACTACAGTGTAGTTAGGATTTTGTGAGTAACTAACAATTATGGAGTGTTACTAAAAATAAAAAAATAAATGAACAGCCGATACATATTAGCAAAGCTCTCGGCTTGTTTATACCTAAGAAGGCATGAAAAAGCTGAGGACAACAATTGTATAAATTAAAGATTTTCACGTTTCAATTATGAGTCAGTTCTATTCAAAAGATCTTCAGAAAAATTGGATGTGATTAATAGAATCCTTATAGCCCGAGAAGCACAGTCCAATCAGGATTAATATAAATTGAAAACTATTGCAGTCGCAAATGCATCCCAACTCAATAACGCGGCAATTCCCGCGATCTTCGGCAATCAGGAGCAATCAGGAGCAATCAATTGAAGGTTGCGAACCCCGGCAGACCCCGGCGGACCTCGACGCAAGAGATATAAAATTATACATAGAAGAACACTACTATACACAGTGTGGAACTAGTTGTTGGTGTTTTTCTTTTTATATATTTATAAACATTTATTACATTCTTTTTACATTATTTTGGAGTATTATAATCCCCAGTCCTTTAGAATGCATGCATGCATGAGACTTACTTTTTGCTGTCAGAAAAATTCGTTTACCTTTTTTGTGAAAGGTAAACGAGTTAAAAACAATTTAATTACACGTCAATGGTACGTTGACGTGTAATTAAATTGTTTTTAACACTTTTTCGTCCAAAATCATTGCGTGAAAATGTATCGATGGATTTACACATATTGCTCTCCTACAAATTCTAAACTTTTAGTACATTGTCCATACACTAATAAAATCTTTAATTAATTAATCAATGATTTTGATCTCTTGTCAACTTTATTTTGCAAAGAGAAATATTTATTTAATAATTGATAAGTTAATCAGCGAACAACCGGCTGATAGAAATTTAGTATATGTTTGTTCATAGTTCATACCTATTTCCTAGAACCATGCACCTTGACGCCTCCGCGCACCGGACAGGGATAATGCCTGGATGTTTTATAAGCCATTAAAAAGTCATTGCCCGATCGGTGATCAACGGGATTTTTACGACGACATGGAAATGGAGGAATTCTGATGAATTATGACAAGGGTCTTCTTCTATAGGAGAGAGGGTCTTCTGTGGGGAAGAATTCCGGATATTTTCAATGCAATTAGGATTTAGAAAGTTCGATAGGATGTAATTTATGAATTCCCTTTCCGTAGATTCAGCAAATTGTGGCCTCGCCATTAGGGTACCTCAAATTTCAATTTTCAAGGTCTATGTACCTTTGCATGATAAATCAATATTATTATCTATCTGAAAGGTTATCATTGATAATATAATTATTCACAATCTTATTAACAATAACAAATTATGATTTATCTGAAAATTTGGGTTATGCATATTTTATCACCCCGTCAAATTTAAATTACAAACAGATTGGAATTAATTTATGCACATATCATCAGGAAGTACTAAATATATAAATAAAAACCTGCACTATTTTGTCAAACTACAAGAAACAACGAGCGTAACAACAAAGCGTTTCGCTCTCCCGGTGAAGCTAAAAAGCTCCCGATTTGTTCAACTTCACCCAGTTCCGCGGCAATTTGTCGTTGAAAAGAGTTAGCACTCAACAAGTCATTAGTCTAATCGTGGACTAAACTAGTGTTGTTAACTGTTTACCAGCTCACTGCGGACTCAGGCTATCTAGGTAGGTGTGTAACAGTGAAATATATTTTGCAGTATGTCAACAATATTATTACATTGCTAATGTTGGACGGACGGATGTAGTTGACTGTTGATGACGCGTCGTAGGGATATCTAGAGGGCACTATACCACCGAGGTCGGTCAGAAGAGGATTGCTTGTGGAGCATATAAAACGCGGGATTTTTTTTAAATTTTGAAACATACTCATATAATAATAACAAATATTACTAAGTTCGAAAACAAAATCTCAAATCTACTAAATTATAATCCAATGTGTTTTTAATCTTTTGAGTTAAGGTAAAAATAAATAAATGCAATATAATTTGACGTGTTTTAAAAAACTATAAAACGACTTCAAATTCCTAAATAATGAAAATGGAAGGAACACTTCGATAGAGCAATATGATTTTTCAAGTGGCGACATCTAGGTAAAATTCGAGGCTACTTTAGTTTGATGCGATGAATGATGGATAACACATGGATGAAACGACGAATTAAAACACCATTTGAGTACACCCGTTGTCATGAAAACCATTTTTTAGTGATTGTGAAAATCATCATGTGATGATGTATTAGATACGTTTTACGGTGCACATATCAATTCCTCGAGAATCAATCTGCCGCTGCTGCTGGAGCATAGGATGTAAGCCTAGCTGGCTCATAGTGGTCGTCTGGTAGAAATCCCTATATATTAAAAAAAAAAAACTATAACAGGGCCTCAAATTCAACTTTTTAGAAAAACGAAAGAATCATCTAAATGTATTAAGCATTGGCGAAGATATCATCAAAATTGTTGTGATTTTTCAAAAGCATTATGTTGTTTTAAAGCTTGACGGCAGACATACTAATCCATCGGGAATATTTTGTATGGGACCAATTCTGGATCATTTCCTTTATTATAATGTTTTTTTTTTCAATCAGTTCTTAATTGACGGAGAAATAGAAAAACATACAAAAAAATACATACAGCCGAACATAAAACCTCCTCCTGAAGTCGGTATAAATGACTGTTCTAAGTACGACCCGCTCGCATTTGTACGTCGAGCTAAGTACAGTGTTGCACATCATGCATGATATCAAGTGATTATACTATTTATTACTAGATATTACCAACGCTTTTTGGAAAAACTGACAGAAACTTCTCTGTCTGTTACACCTAGTAGTAAGTGATGATGTGACCGACTATGAATAACGAAGATTTAAACGACCCATTTAAAAGGTCCCTTTCGTCTTCCATGTTGTATTCTGCAGTAAAAACACAACTCTCAGTCGACTCAGTCATAGAAGTTTACGTGTAGGTATAGTTATAGCCTCATGGTTCAAAGTCTACAATATTAACCCCCCTCCTACCCCCCTCCCGGTCGTTCATCACTGCGCTGTAACACGACCCGCTAATTATCAGTGTAGTTTAAATTCTGGGCTGTGACACTTTAAACTGTCACAGCGTTGCGATGCAGAAGACAAACTATAAACAGAAAACTCAATTCCCTTGCCCTATGGGAGTTTAATAAGAGCGCATTCGATCGCTTTGTAAACTTAGATATCAATATTCATGCCCTAAGGAGATGAATCTATTTGAATATTAATGACTCAAGCAGTATTAGAAAGCACGGCTTTCCGCGCGGAACGCGCTGAAGTACAAATACAAATCGTTTACAAACGTAAAGGAAAAGGAATCGAACTTCAAAATTTATTGTATGAAATTGTATGAAACCTCGCACTTACCCGCACTTATTGAGCTTGGCGCTTTCAACTTAGATGTTGCATTACACAGTTAACCTCAGAAGCACTCATACGTCCAATGCTGAACGTGGCCCCAGACAAGGAGGTGTTGTCATAACCGCCAGCTGGCAGATTGATGATCGCGTTCGAGTGTAAAATGCACAGAAAGAAGCTGCTGCACTTCCTCTGGTAGGTTTCCATAGTCGCCTCAGACACCCACGGGTTGAGTTGGAGGGGTCGATTCTGAGGCATCGAGCGAACTGGCGAGTTATAGAGTTCAGAATGTTTGATAGTAGCATAACTATTTGTATAACATGCGTAGTACCTACTTATGGCATGTGATTGGGAATGACGTCATCTCTCATGTTTTTCTGCTCAGTTCGAATCCGATCTGGGGAACCACAATACCGAACGAGACAATGTGAGATATGACGTCATTTTCAATCCCATTTTATTAGTACGCAGGTATTACCTACTATTAGTTGCGCTAAGCCACTGTGCGGGCTGGGGCGCATCGCGGGAATATGTTTAAATATGTTTACAGCGTCGTCGGTCCCTCGTTAGCGCTAGTGGGACGGCCCGTAAATTAACAGCCGATATCCTGCACAAACGTTATTACGGCACAGGTTAACGTTATGGGGTATTTGCACTGGCAATGCGAGTGCGAGTGCAAAATTTGTTCGTAAGTTGTAAGTCTAAAATTAAATGTATCCACAAATTCAGCTCTTTTCACTATGTATGTATGTAGGTATGTATCTAAGTAGTTTTAGCGTGAAGAGGTAATAAAAATTAAAACATTCATTCATCTTTCGCATTCATGATATAAGTATGACTTCCGGAGACATCTGAGTTCTTGCATCATCGCTTTATCATTAAAATTACGTTTAAGTAGGTATGTACTTCGTTGGCTGAACGTTTTCAAGCTCAGCAACAAATCCCTACAAACTATCAAGTAATCACAAGTAAGCACTGGATTAGGGTTCCGCATTTGGTTCTAAAAGGACCGCGGCGAGCCGTCACTTCTGATCTGCACCTATTAGCCCTCAATCCGCTCTACTTCAGTTCGCCTCGCGCTGGGAGTCAAGATAAAACGCCCAAGAATTTTCTAGACGTTTGCGAATTGACTTGGAGCATTATCTCAGCTTTTAGGGACGCATTTTAGAACGGAGTTTAAACTGAGAACAAAACAGAGGCCATGATTTGTTTTAGTTAAAAAATAGGGAAGTTAATACTTCTCTAAGACTGACTCTACGAGAGCTTTGACGCATGCGGCAAAGAGGGACTGACTTTAAGATCATGGGCTCATCCTAAAAAGAACTAAAGTACTAATCATCTCAATTAACATCTTTGCCGCATTGTCTATATCTATATTAATATAATAAAGAGGAAAGATTTGTTTGTTTGTTTGACGGGAACAGACTCCGAAACTACTGAACCGATTTGAAAATTCTTTCACCATTAGAATCCTAGATAGTAAAAAAAGTAATAATAATATCAAATGTCATCATCATCAGCCCATATTAGTCCACTGCTGGAAATAGGCCTCCATTAGCGCCATAACGCTCTGTCTTCAGCTTGCCGTATCAAGCATCTGCCAGCAGTCTTTCGCAAATCTTCATCCCGCCTGGTCGGGGGACATCCTTCACTACCTTTGCCAAGTCGCGGTCTCCACTCAAGAACACGTTTAATCCAGCGGTTGTCGGTTCTTCTTGAGATATGGCCAGCGCTAAAGTATATTTTTGTTATAAATTTTTTTAATCGGCCACAACACAAAAAGTGATTTTATAAGTTTGACGGGACGGGGACACACACTGACACATAGGATCTATGAATCTATCAATCAATCAATCAAATCATTTATTTGCCGAATACATTATTACAGGTACATGTCAGATCTTATAACTAGAGTGATGTCGAATGTATTCAACCCGCAAGCAGGTATGCAAATGTTAAATGTATATAAAAAGATAAAATAATCAATAGTAAAAAAATCAAGAAAAAATCAAAAATATTAGTTCACAATCAGTTGAAGTCAAATAAATAATTCTACTTAAAATTTATATATTCATTTACACTATAGAAACATTTGTCGAGAAGCCAATTATTTAATTTTTGTTCAAATAAATTACCATTGAGGTCTTTAATAGGTTCTGGTAACTTATTAAAGATAATGATGCACATATTGTAAACATTTTTTTGATAGATCTGCTTATGACACATGATCGTACAGTAAAATTATTGAATTTTGCTCTTCTTCTTATCTGTGGGTTGTTGCGGCATCGTAGCTCCTAAACGGATGATTTTGATTGTTTATTTTGTCAAAAGCAGACTTGATCGAGTGTTCTATGGAGTCTGCCAAGAGTGTGTTAAAAATCATAATTTGTTTTTATATTTTTTTTGTTAAATACCTCTATCTACGATTACGCAGACAGTCGTCAAATACTTGTTTTTCCATATCCTTAACAAGTCATAAGCTTTACCCGTGCGAAGCCGGGGCGGGCCGCTAGTTCTTATCATAGAGTACCTAATATTACCGACATGATGGTAGCGGGCGTGAGTAAATATTTAATTCTTAGGCAGTTTCTCACTCAAACGCCTCCAACAGATGTCTCGCCTGAGGCGGGTCTCAAATTGACGTCCATCAGACGTGTTGTTTCAGTTTTAATATTTCATCGGCGTCCCTCCGACGATCTGCGTAAGTAGCTGATAATCAGGTGCTGACTCGCTTCATAAGCGGCTATGAATCCGTAAGTGGGTAGGCTTTTTACTGCCACAAACCTTCCAGAAATAGTATTGACGGTCTTAGTTCTAATAGATAAAAATTACAAACAATGCCCAGGAGTTATTTGAAAATATTTCACATCATTCGATGACGATCCAATTATAAATTATTGTCTATTCTAGACAAATCGCGGTCTAAAGTATACAATTTGAGCTTACTTAACCTGCTGAGATTGAACCTCGCTAAAATTCGTAGCATTTTTATTATGATGATGAAAGGGGATGTACATCCCCTTTCGGTTTGCACCGAAGCGGCTGGGTAGAGAATGGGTTACGATTTAAATAGGTAGGTATGGGTAGGTTCGTTGCTATTGGTTATGTTATAACGATGCCGTAGAGATATAATAATATATTATAGCCGTAGTTATAGGTATTCTGATGTAAACAAAAGACCTAGTCCAACAAACTTTAATTCTCGTTTAACAGCTCACGGCAAATATTTGCTGACGTCGAAATGACGCAGTCGGCCCGGCTTCTTTCATAACCGCTGAAACACCATCCAACCACGCCTTGGTACCTCGAGCGTACCTTTAGTTAAACGTACATTGCGGGCTCGATGCGAAAGCTTTTCCGAAAGAGAGTCCAGACCGCGCGACTCGTGATATGACAAGCGACGGTATCGTTGTATTTAATTGTTGAAAATGAAATCGGTAGCGGGGGACCGATTGAGACGTACAAATGTTTGGCGTAGGATTACTTTTGAATTGAAACGTGCCTGAGAAGACAACGCCGGATCGAGTTATTTGAGTTCCAATTATCGGCGGGCCGCGAGCAAATACAGAGGATTGGGTTACTGTATGCATATTAGCGGGCGCTGAGCCGCTGCTTTTACCGTTCGCTTAGCACTTGCAGTTGATATTGTACTGGAAGTGTTTTTTAAGTTACGTGTTTTCTTCGTATGTGTCGCTAAGCGATGAAGCATCGAATTTATACATTAAACGGCTAAAAAATTTAAAAGATTTAGAGCCCTTTTTTTGTAATAATTTCCAGCTTGTCTTTATTATTCCAGGCGTCCAAGTAAACGAAAATGAAAAGGTATTGCGCCAGCTCTGAAAAACTTATCTGATACATTCCTTGCACTTACTTGAAGGATACCTACGTCAAAAATATATAGATAAATAGATAAAAATTCTGTTGATTCTTAGACTTACACTTCTCTCTTTTTAGGGTTTCGTACCCTTAAGGTACCAACAGGACCCAGTTACTATGCCTCTGCTGTCCGTCCGTCTGTCCAGTAGCGTCCAGTAGCCTCGACCTGCACTACGCTGCGCTGTCAGCCATCAACAGCCGCGGCCAGCAACCCTCCCATTACCGACCTCGTCAGTAATGTACTATTAATAGCTGTTCTAACACCGATAACTAAATAAAATAAAGCTCATACTTAATACGATATTGCTACAGCATGATGCGTTATTAATTTCAACCATCACACTCGACTGTGTCCAAAGAGTACATTATTATACATAATATTGACTGTGTCGATCAAAATTGTCTATTACGAAACCCTCGCGGCCTCGTCGATCGTTTATGCCGGATGCTATAATTTATTGGCATTTGGTTATGATGTACCTACCTAATATTCATCTTTCATAGTACATCAGGCATGAGTAATACGCGCATGGTCAGAAAGGCATGGAACCATTTCGAACTGAACCAAGCGCGACCATTTTAACTAGATGTCTTCCTATTTGTACTTTGCGTGGATTATCCGAAAAATCGTATATTAAAATATTTGCTTTGACAAGAGTTCTTGCCATTTCGTGCCATTCAAAAGCTTTAAGACGAGTTTTGCATAGTTTACAAAAACAATAGACCATCAAGGTTGCCTGGGAGAAACTGCTTTCAGCGATAAGGCCGCCTTTTGCTCTGTGTTTAGTTTTTGAGTTGAGGCTGCAGTTCAGCAGTACAATGTTGAGAAGGCCGCGGTAGTGAACATAATTTTTTTCACCTTACAACCTCGGAAAGATCCTGTTTGTCATTAGAAATCTGAGTGCAAAAGTGCATTTTTTCCGCTAGCGTGGAAAGAGTTTAAAATTCGAGCCTTCTATTCCATACTTTTCTATACCGCACGTCCACTGAAAATGCACTAAATACTTATTTCATGTCAGTGCGCCAACCTATTCTTTAAATTCTTTGAATAATCGCATTGGCCAGGATTAGGTGGCAGCACTGACAGAATGTAAAAAAATATAACTATCGATATTACCAATTGCAGTAATTTTAATTTGTAAAATGAATAAACACTAATATAATAAATAAGCTGTTTTTTGCACCTAGCGTTTTCCTCGCTGTAGTGAGGTGAAAAATTGTGTGTTTCACTCGGCAGCAAAGTTATTTTGCATCTTGTACCTTTGAAACCCTCGCTACGCTCAGGATTCTATATTTGAACCCTGACCAATACAAGTACTCGCACCAAAAACCAACTTTGCAGCCTTGCTTAACAAATAACAATTTTGTTTGGTATTGCGCAAACTCATTACAAGCCAATTAGAAAATGTAAACTAAAATATTAACTTTGACAAGGTCCCGTCCCATTCTGTAAGCAAACAGTTCATACCCTAACTGAAATAGAGCCTTCAACCCTCAGTAGTGCGGTGAGCGGGTGCGGTCATACTATTCCTACAAATCTATTTTAACTTGCAGTATTGCGCGAGCTCTCAGAGAAGAGCTGCACTAGATTACAGGACTCTATAAATATTCTGTTGTGGTGTATTATTCATATAAAATATATAAGAAAACAATAATATTTACACAACGATATACAATAATAATAATGATGTATAATGCTGATGAAGATGATGCCATTCACTTCCCTGCCAAAATCATCAGATGATTTTGAGCTTTCTTGCATTTTAGCAGCAGGTAACTTTGACATATCAGATGTATTAGCATCTGAAATTGTTCGTTTGAAAACTTTTTTCGGCCTCCGACTCTGACTAGGAAATTTCTAGTTATTAGCAACATGCATGCTAGAAACTACAAACAACAATATTTGTTGACTATTAATTTGGTGGTTTATTATTTGCAAATTTAATAAACCAGTTTCTCATAAAATAATAATTATTTACAAAATCGCACCGGGTGGTGGTGTATTAATTTCCAAATTAATAATTTTGTTTCAAAACATCGCTCCGGATGTATAACATTTATTAAATCATTTCAATATCCTGTAAACGTGTTAAATATCTAAACAACCCTTCCCCAATTCTGATGCTACGTGTTTGGTAAATTAGTGACAATACGTGAACTGCAGGTTCAGCCCATCATCACAAACACGTTTGTGAAGACGCCAGGTCTTAATTCTTAATTCTGGTATTGGTAATGGGTACCCCCCGCAATTCAATAATCTTTCGTTAGAGAGGTTTTATTTGAAACTCAACTTAAAAACAGCTCTGCCCTGAATTAACAGAAGATATGAGAGTGAAAGATCGGTCTCAAGTAACTCGTTGGGTCCCAGACGAAAATGTTTTTTCATTTAGTATCAGAGGTGACTTATATTATTTTTAGAATTTAGACTTGGCGCCTTTGCGAACGTGTTTGTGATGATGGGCAGGACCTGCAGTTCACGTATTGTCACAATTTACCAATAACCCTGTATAATATACATCCCCAAAAGTTAAGATCTTAGCTCTAAAGTGAAGATTTGAGGCTAAAAACGCAGAACTGACGACGCATAAAATGCAGATCTAAACCCTACAGTCTAAGTTTTATATTCACTGCAAGCTTATAGAGTACTAGTAATTAACAGCGTGAAAGAAATGAATAGTGGTTCTGTTTCATACATCAATTCTAATTATAAGTAACCCTTGTTAAAATTTGTAAATTAAGTTAATTATCTAGAATCTAATGAACACGCTCTTGTGAGGAACATGAGCATTACGCCTACACATCTTCGATCTTGTCTGAACAACAAGTAATTAATGAAAGATTTCATTTATGACTAGGGTCCGCCCACGGGTCTCCTTACGTGGCAACCGCCTGGGTAAACCGTTTGTTCCGAGGCAGGATCGTACCCGCAACCTCCTGCGTCGTAGGCGGACCTTCGCCCGCTGCGCCACATGGGTCATCATATAGCAGTCAGTGAAATTCGTGAAAGAATTTATAATAGAATTTATAAAATAAATCCAGTGTGTTGCGGTGGCCCGTTTGGGAGTTGTGGAATTGGAAAACACTGAGTTTAAGTAGTATAAACGTTTATTTCTCCAGAGCACATGTTACAAGCATCGAGTAGCAATCAGAAGTCTATAATAGATTTATAACGGAAGCGGAACTTACTCATTTCCATCAATAAGTAGAGGAGGCATAAACCTCAAATATCCATAGATAATAATTGTCATGTTTGTTGGATGCCAACATGCTGGGGGCGGCGGAGAAAGCCGGATTAATTACTGAATTTAAAATTTTAACTGAGATCCAGCATCTTGGTTTACAAAAGCTAAGAATTAATTTAAATTACAATGTTTTTATGAAAGCTAAAGTGATTTTTTATTACACCATATCCTTTAACAAATAAATGAGAGTTAATAATGCTGCATTCTTTATGCAATACCTAAAATTTATGTTACATTCTCAAGCTAATTACATGGCGTTGTTGGTACAAGTTCAAACACTGTAATTTAATCAAAATTGTATGACAATTTTTAGAAGGATGGTAAAAACCAAGCTATTTTCTTTTTAAGTGTTTAAGTTAAATTATAATAAGCCTATCAAACTAACCTACATTCTTATTTCTAGGCAAACAAAATACGCTCTCATACCTATTAAGGCATTTTTTATTTATTACGAATCTTATTTTATAGGCAGAGATACCTACCTTAAATATTACTCTAACAAGTTAACAAGCTTAACTTTAAACACACAGTGATTCTTATGAGCACACACATAATCTTATTCTAAAGGTAGTAACCTTAAATGGCTCTATAAAAGCTTAACCTAAACAACAGTGATGCTTATGAGCACACTTATAATCTTATTCTAAGGGTAAAATACTTATATTGCTTAGAGATCTTTTATACACCTTTTTGTTGGGAGTAATCACATCCACAACGCGGACCTGGTTGTCCTTGCCTGGGTACACTTTAAGGATTCTGGCCATAGGCCATGACAAAGGTGGAGAGTTAGGCTCTCTTAGTATGACTAAGCTCCCTTCTTTTACATTTGGCATACTATCACGCCATTTTGGTCTACATTGTAGAGTATTAAGGTAATATTTGTGCCAAACATTCCAAAAATGTGTTTTTATTTTGTTACATAGGTCCCAAAATTTTACTCTATTGGTAGGTAGATCTACCACATTTCTCTCAGGGAAAGAAGTTAATGCAGTACCTATTAGCCAGTGTCCTGGCGTTAAATAACTAAAGTCATTTACATCATCAGCTGCTACAGGTAAAAGAGGCCTGGAGTTTAATACAGCTTCTATTTGACACAAAATTGTGTTAAATTGTTCATATGTTAGTACATAGTTTTGCATTATGCGCTTGAGATGAAACTTCATGCTTTTTACAGCAGCCTCAGCAAGTCCAGCAAACACAGGTGAGTAACTAGGTGTGAAGTGAAAAGCAATACCTTGTTGAGTTGTAAAGTTTTGCACTTGTGTTTGGTGGGCTTGTGATGCCTGAAGTTCATACAGACGAGTTAATTCGTTCCTTGCTCCCCTGAAACAACCGCCATTGTCGCAGAAGATATCTGTGGGTAAGCCACGTCGCGCTATAAATCGTTTAAAACATGCAAGAAAACTCGCTGTACTAATATCAGAGGTCAGCTCTAAGTGAACAGCCTTTGTGACGAAGCAGACGAATACGCAGACGTATCCTTTACTCTGTACTGCTCGTCTTATTCTTGAATTTTTTATTTGAAAGGGACCCGCGAAATCGATGCCTACTTTCTGAAAACTTCGACTGGCGGTTATTCTTTCAGGTGGCAAGGATCCCATTAACTGCCTGGCGCAGTCCGCTTTCATCCTAAAACAAAGTAAGCATTTATGAACAAGTTTTTTCACATGTTTATATGCATTTATTATCCAGTATTTCTGGTTAAGGCTAGATAACAATAGCCTAGGTGCAGCATGAAGCAATCTAAGATGCTCATGGTTTATAATGAGATCAGTTATCCGAGATTCTTTCGGCAGTACGATTGGGTGTTTTTGTGAAAACTTAACAGTAGAGTTCTCTATTCGCCCACCTACTCTTAATATACCTTCGCCATCTAGGAAAGGGTGCAGTGGCTTCAGTGAACCATTGACGTTTTCTTTATTTTTTAATAAATTTATTTCGCTTGTGAAATGAATGCTCTGCTCATATCGTAATAGCCTATTCAATGCGTTTGTCAACTCTGAGGGTGATAGCGCTGTACCAGATTTTCGCTCAGTTTTGTTCTTTAGGTTGTAGCAAAACCTAAGAATATATGCCATCGTTCGTGTCATTTTATTAAGGTCGGAAAACCTATCTGTGAAGCTGAAAAAATCGTCCTTACGAGTGAGAAGAGAAACCTTGGCAATCGAGAGTGCTGCGGTCTTTTTTACCTCTGGCAAGTCTGTGGCGGGTGGCAGTGTGCACTGAAATTCATACTTACTATCACTTAAATATTGGGGGCCTAACCACCACAACCTGCAGTCAATCAGCTCGTCCGGATCAGCTCCTCTGCTAACTAAGTCAGCGGGATTTTCCTTTGTGTGCACGTACAACCAGCGCCATCTATTGGTCAAGTCTCGAATCAACCTTACTCTGTTTGCAACATACGCATTAAGTTTCATACAGTCAGTGGCTATCCATGCAAGAGCAATTTGTGAATCAGAAAATAGATACACATCGTTTATTGTGACTTTTAGCTTTAGAGTATCATACACTCGGTTCGTAAGCTTCGTTAATAATAGCATTGCATTGAGTTCTAAGCGGGGTATAGTTAAAGCCTTATTATCGCGGGGGTTGATTCGAGACTTTGAGCAGATCAAAGAAGTCGTCGCCTTCCCTGCGTCGTCTACCACCCGAAGGTAAAGACAGCAACCATAACCAGTCGTGCTTGAAGCATCAGCAAAGCCTATAAGTTGTATAGCAGAAACACTGCTAGGAATGTGAATATTTCTCTCAATAGTGAAAGGTTTCATATTAGTTAATTTTTTGGCAAAGGAAAGCCATTCAGATTGTAAAGGTTGCGGCGGGACTTGATCCCATCCACATTTTACACACCAAACCTTTTGCATGAAGGATTTTGCCTTCATTATAACAGGCGACATGAAACCTAGCGGATCATAGAATTTTGAGATGTAGCTCAATATTTCCCTTTTGGTTGGTGTTTCAATTTGAAATGGTTCTGGGCATGAAAACAAAAAACAATCATTTGCAACATTAAGTGTTAGCCCTAAGGTTTTTAAGAATAAATCATTCTTTTGTAAATCTAAATCGTCAAACTGCTGTTTTTCTAGAGGAATACCTACTAAAATATCGTTACAGTTTGAAGCCCACTTGTGGGTATTAAAGCTACCCTTTTCGAGTAGCTCACTCAGCTGCCGTTTTGCCTCAATCACCACATGCTTATCAGAGTGCGCATAGCAAGCGTCGTCCACATAAGTGCAATTTCTTAAAATAAAAGAAGCTAGAGGAAATTCGTTTTCGTATTTTGTTGCAAGCTCGTGTAGACAGCGGGTTGCGAGATAGCTACTGCTCTTCTGGCCGTATGTTACTGTTTTTAAGCGTATGCATTTTATGTTTTCTTTAACATCAGCTCTCCATAAAATATTCTGCAAACTAGTGTGCGCCGGGTTTAGCTCAACGCAACGGAACATGCGACGAATATCGGTAGAGAAAGTGTATTCACCCAAACGAAACAAAAGCATTATATCAAACAGCTCTTTCTGCACAGGCGGACCGTTCAACAGCAAATCGTTAAGTGAGATTTTTTTATCGGTCTGCATAGAAGCATCGAAAACTACGCGCGTTTTTGTACTCTTACTATTTTCGTTTATGACTGCATGGTGGGGCATGAAATATAGCGGCTCATTTTTAAAATCTATTTCATTAAAATCTAAATATTGCCCATGTCCTAAGTCTATGTATTCGTTTATGAATTTTTCGTACTCTGAAAGCAAGTTAGGACTTTTATGTAACTTTCGTTCAAGACTAAGGAACCTATAGAAGGCATATTCGAATGAGTTACCCAGAGAATCGTTAATTTCATTCAATGGTAACTTTAAAGGCAGGTCAACCTGAAATTTGTTGTCCTTGTGCACCGTAGTGTTTTGAAAATTAGTTTCACATAATTGGCTTTCTGATATTTGTTCAGAAAATATTTCAGGAACCTTTTCAGTTTCAAAGAACTGTTTCAAAGTATTATTGAGATCCGCCTTACAATGATCTAAGCATAGCAGTGAGACCTTACTTGAGTTCCTTTGTGTGTGCTGGGGTAAAGCCCCAGCGATGACATGGCCAAACCTCGTGTTGATAAAGCGTGGCTGCTGCTGCTTATTATATCGCGAAGCTCGTTGCTCTGTAGAAGCTCGTTGCTCCGACAGCAGTGCCTGGAAGAATACATCGGCTCCAATCAACATATTGATCTCTGATGGTATATTAAAATCATCATCGGCTAGTGTCATCTCTTTTGGTATGTTTATTTCTGTCATGTCTACCTTGAACTGTGGAATTTTGCATGTAATTTTATCCAGGACATGACAGTTTATGGTCACCCTATAATTTGTGGCTAGTGAGAACACTTCTAGGGGGACAGAATATTTAGCAATGTTGCTTGCATTGCTGACTCCTACAATGTTTGTTTCATCTTTGTTTGGAATTTTCCCTAACACATCTAACACCTTACTTGTTACTAGGGATACCTGGGATGCTGAGTCCAAAATCGCCTTCACATGTACTTCAGTGCCGTTCTGAGAATAAAGCTTTATTTTTACAGTTGGTAATAAAACCCTATCTGTCTGTGTGTTTGATATCAATGTGACCGGGCTTGATGATGACTCATCATGCAGTATTGTATGGTGAGCCTCCTTGCAAATATTGCATTTGAAATGGAACTTGCATTTGCCCTTGTGACTATTAAGGCAAATGTTGCACAGACTTTTTTCTTTTACTAACTTTATTCTTTCTGCATAAGGCAAAGTTTTAAAATCTTTACATGTGAATAATTTATGTTCAGACTTACAATAGGCACAGGTGATGGGTCCAGTTGTTGTTGTGATGTTCACCACTGCTCTCTGCTCTCTGGCGGGTCGGCTTGTAGCTGTTCGCTGTGACGGCTCAGCATTCTCCATTGCCAAGGCTCTCCGCTCCAGGAAATGCAAGAAGTCAAGTACCGCTGGATCTGAGTCAGTACTTCGTTCAAGTTGGTATGCTCGCAGGGTGTAAAGATCTAATTTGCGAAACAAAATAGACAGTAAGATTGGATCCCAAGTCTCTGTGTTTATCTGTAGGTTTTTGAGGCTAGCTAGGCATTGTTTCACAATAGAAATAAATTCCCTCAAGTTTGTCGGTGTAGATTTGGACAGAGCATTTAAATCAAGTAAGGCATTTATATGTTCATTTACAATTTTAAATCTATGATTGTACCTATCATTGAGAAGCTTGAGTGCTTCATCATAACTACCTGGTTCCAGAGGAAGGTTTTTTATGAGATCAAAGGGTTCGCCTTCTAGGAAAGTTCGCAGGTAGTACAACCTTTGAATATTGTCAAATGCCCTGTCTTTGTGAATTATGGCATTGAAGAGATTTATAAATGGATTATACTCGCTATATTTACCATTGAATGGTTTGATCTCTATTTTAGGCAGTTTTGTCCTAAAAGAGGAATTACTAACACCCTCAAAAGCTGGGGTTGATTTCGCTTGTATCGCCTCGTTTAACGAGGACAAGATTAAATAGAATTGTGATTCAACCTCTTCTACATTCTCGGAATCTAGTTCATCTAAGCCTAAAATCTTTTGGTTGAAGCTTTCGTACTTACCGAAAGTCTTGGTTAATCTGTCTCGCTTTGCATGTAAAGTAGACAATGTCGACGTCTCTAACTCTTCGAGGTTTGTAGTAAAAGTATACAGCCGTGTAATGACTGATTTCGTGTAGCCACGGGAGGCCTTTAAACCTTTTAACTCCTTTTCCTCCATTTTAGAATACGTAAAACACCGTAATAACAATCAAGCACACACTTATTACCAATACTAATGTTATTATTGTCTTTAGAGCTCCAAACAAACTTAAAATCTAAGTCGGCGTACGCGCAACTTCTCTGAAAAACAAACGGCACAATACGAGGTAAACAATATGGCTGACCGCTTGCTTAGCGCTTGCTTGTGTCACCGGAAGCGATTGTGTGGCGCGGTTAGTTGTCGCTGCTCGCCGCTGTAGCGCGCTGCTGACGTTGATCATAGACAATTGTTGAAAGGGCCAATGATGTGGCAGAATCTTGACGCCAAATTTTGAAATTACGACGGTGCGATATTCAAATAACTCATGCAATTTCTTGATGACAAATTCCGACTTGATGAATGGTTTCTGTTCCGAGGAATATTAACTATTTCATGAAGGTTGTGTTGTAGCTCGTTGCACAGGATCGTGAGCTGGATCGCGTCGAAGCTGTACCTATCTGTTTTGAGGTTATATCGCGTCACTCAAGCTTTTTCTCAATGACGAGCTTCGACGACTATTAGTTTTATAGGAACATGCTCCTTCGTGGTTGCTCGCTGTACGGGATAGTGAGCTGGATCGCGTCGAAGCTGTACCTATCTGTAACGAGGTATATCGCGTCACTCAAGCTTTTTCTCGATGACGAGCTTCGACGATTCGGATGACTTCTTTTTATATTAGTAAAATGCTCTCTTGTAGTTTGCTGTAGGGAATCGTGTGCTGGATCGCTGGAGATAGGTATTGAAGGTTGACTCACGTGTTGGATGGCACCCAAACCTGTGCTTGGCCGTGTCCCTGAAGGCAACGATGTCCTTTTCTCGCAGGGACAGGATCGCGGCAAGCAGATCGCAGGTTGAGAACTTTGTAGATCGCTCGGAGAAGCTGCGGGCGGCGAATCGCAGGTTTTGTAAGAACCTGGCCACACCACGACACCAACGAGTATAATCACTTAACTCCCAAACGTTATTTTTGGCCGGCTCGAAGGACCAATGTTGCGGTGGCCCGTTTGGGAGTTGTGGAATTGGAAAACACTGAGTTTAAGTAGTATAAACGTTTATTTCTCCAGAGCACATGTTACAAGCATCGAGTAGCAATCAGAAGTCTATAATAGATTTATAACGGAAGCGGAACTTACTCATTTCCATCAATAAGTAGAGGAGGCATAAACCTCAAATATCCATAGATAATAATTGTCATGTTTGTTGGATGCCAACAGTGAACAACCCGTATTTCCGGAGATCACCCAATACGAACAAGCTACATTCACCTTTCTAAATATAAACACTTAGGTAGATGAACTTAAACTTGTTTCAAAATGGGAATATATTAGCATTTGCTTGCGGCTTGGCCTGACAGAACGTACCACAGGTTCACAAGTTTGATTATTTGATTTATTCATCAGCATCATTTGAAGGCAGATTTTACCCACTCCGAATATGCAACAGGAAGTTTGTGCCATCTACCACATGACATTCCAGAGCAAGATATCGGTTTCACATAGTATCGTTACGCCTTCACCACCGTGACCGTGACGTGCGGACATGGAACTAAACAAATCCCATACAATGAGACGACACGATGACATCTCGATATATCTTTTAACCGAACTCAGGACTCAGTTCGCTATGTCGCTATTTGCAACCATTGCTAGTTTGAAGAGAACCAGCTTTACCTTATCCTCAATTCCCGCTAACCAGCAGCACTTATAAATCTCTCCTTAAGTGGCGGTCACTCCACGACACTCCGCGACACTCCACGGCACTCTGTGACACTCCACTCTACTCGGCTAGAGGCTATTGCCCCGTCGTCGTTAAGAGGCTGAGACGTCACTCGCTAGTTCATCTAATTTCGTCGATAGAGCCTTTTTCAGGCTTCCTCTTTGGAGCTTACAGAGTGAACCTATTTAGGTGGACTTACGTTCATTTTGGTCGGTGGGTTTTTCATCATTTATGTGAGTTTTTAAGGTACAGAATTTTGCGGTAGATCTTTTATTAAACTTGTTTTTAATCTCTAGAACCTATTGACTGTATCACTAGACAGTTGTTTTTAGTTGCTTGAACGAATTGTTAAAATAGAAAAAAATTAAATATAAATTAGTATCTGTCTAACTCTAGAATGATATCGGCAATAATTTATTTTGGGATTGCAGCGTATTAATGTTTTTAAAAACGGTCACTCTGAAAATATTGAATTTTCTATTGGTAGTTGAGGTTCGTCCACCTCTTTCAGCTACATTAATAAATGGCTAGTGTGTAATGTAAGCTATGTGCAATATCGAGAGTCCGCTCCACCTTGAAATCAGCTGCCTGCCACAAAACTCGCCCTCCAATCCAAATAACTTGAATTCTTAAAAAGACATTTGAAGCGCTTTAATTTAACATTTGGGGTGATTCGTGAGCGAATATATTTTTATTCCATCTGGAAGGTGAGCAGTAAAAAGGCGGGTAGGGCGATAAATTGGGTAAATATTTTATTGAGGCGGAGAGTAACAGGCGCGCGGGGCGGGCGGCAAGGCGGAGAGTTACAGGCGCGCGGGGCGGGCGGCACGCTGCCTGTATCTCAATGTGGGACTCTATACACATTGAACGGCTCGCGGAACGTTTTATACCTTACCAAATAGAACTCTAGCGATAAAGATACTATAAACAAATATGAACTCAGGTTGTTTTTGCTGACAAGAAAATGTTCGACCAAAATACCTGATACGTTTCCGTCTTTATTAATTTGTTTGATTATATTTCATAGAACCGTAATCCTACAATGCAAGCCTAATCACACGAAATTATGCTGTACCTACTTACAAAAGTACAACCACCCTGAGTGCCTGGATTTGCCAAAATGACTACGGACAACAAGCAGGCTATTTACTGACTAAATACTCTATTTAATTTTACAATTATATTCTGGATCTTAACTGAGCGAACACCAAAGTTGGACACTACAGGAACCCTCCATTAGCCATTTAACACGCAGAAAACGCTTTTGATAAAAGTGTATAATATACCAAAAAAATATAGTTGTAATAACTGTAATATCAGTAAACCATAAATTAAATAAGTTTTCCATAGCTTTTAAGCCAGTGATCGATTCAACGACATGAGTGTCTCAGCATTTGGGTTTATTTAGAGTTTATTTATCAAACTTAACTTACAGAATTACATACATTTCAAAACGAGTTACGATGCCTCATACGCGTTTTATGAAAATTTACAACGTTCAGCAACTTTGTCGTGTCAGCTACATTATTATGTAAAGACCTTGTCACTTTAGAACTAACTTACTTGAAAGACCGCGTTCCATCCATGAGTAAACGCACCTTAGTGAGATAAGGTACTAGAGTGTGTAAAAAATATTAATGATTGATTTACCAAGCAAAATCCAGGAATGTGGATTTTGCTTGGTAAATCAATCAATGTTTATTAAATTTAGCAAAATCTATTTTAAAACATGCGGCCATCATGGTTATACATCACACTAGTTTACACGGTTTTCATACCTCAGCTGAAAGTTGTTATTTTATTATTCATTTAGATAGAATTATCCAGAAAAAATAATAAAAGAATCTGTCACGTCTGGTTCAAGAAATATGTATTTCCTTAACTGGAATACATAATTTTGGTATTAATACTAAAAAAAGATGAAAATTACTAATTTTTGACTTCTTTTTGTAGATATTTGAATCAGTTTCTCTTATAATGGACCAACAGTAATCCCCTAACATGTTTTCATCCCAAAATCCTTGATGTCGTTCTTCAAAAACCTTTAAATCTTGGTGGAAACGTTCCCCTTGTTCGTCACTCATACTTCTATAGCATTGGTGAACCAAATGGAAGGTGAACGTTTTCTCCTGTTGATCACTGGGGTAAGATAATTCTACTGCTTTCGCAAAACACATGAGGCACCCACTTTTTATCTTGATTCACAACAGGAAATCCTATGCACTTTATAACGAATCAACAATGGGTCTACTCTTTTTTAAAAATATAAACTGTCCACAAACGTAACAAAAACGATCAGAACTTTGTTTACACTTTCTACTCGACATTTTAAATCAATCCGAAACAAGATAATTGTCGTTTGAAGCGAACGAATAAACAATAAACTGTCGTCACTACGTTAGGTAGTTAATTTTTTTTATTGTAAATTAGTGTTATCACCTACTTTATGTCTAATGAAAGCACCTAGCTAATGACCTACTTATTGAACGAAACGAGGGGTTGTGTCGACCATCCAGTCAATTGATAACAGTGTGAAACAAAACCACGCGCGTTTCATTAAATCCAATCGCATGTAATCGCTAGTTGGAACGAGTGGGAGCGGATGGGATTAGCGAGACGAGCTTCCGCGACACGACTATCTGCCGCGTCATCCTGCGGAAGGTACAGTCATGATTACCTACCACTAGTCCTCGCATGAGAGCTACCTCTACTCATCTCTTACTACGCGAGAAGGATATGCAGGCGGCGAGTGCGAGAACTCGAGTCGCTTTTTTTTATCGATTTCGAAAATAGGAGGCGGTTCCAAGTTCGGCAGTATTTGTTTTTTTCTAAGTTTTTTCGTCGATTTCTCCGTCATTTAGGTATGGATCGATAGATGATTATTTTGCAGGATGATCTCGAGGTGACATAAAAATGTTACTTCCAAGGGATTAGTATTTATTCCGCAAAATTAACAAAACCGATAAAAAGCGTTTCGTTGAAAACGTACCTAAAACATCATCACATAAAAATTTTCACGATCACGTGCAAGTAGAACGAGGTTTCCATGGCAACGAACGTAAATGAACTAAATTATATTCGAATTTAACTAGAAGTCCCCAGTTGAAAAAATAGATTGCGCTATCGAAGTCTTCCGGGTTTAAAACTACTTCCAAACAAATTTTCATTATTTAGGAATTTGAAGTCAGTTTATAGCTTTTTCGTAGAACACGACAAATTATTAGTAATTAAATGAGATGCTTCAATAAAATTAGGGTCCGATTTCAGTGAAAAGTGCGTGAAAACACCGCTGTTCGAACTCGAAACATTTTTGAGGACAGGTAGGTACATACTCCCCGGAAGCATCGCATATTTATGGGACACGTCGCTTGTTCATAAATTACGAGTTTTTGATGTTTAATTATTATTGGGAGTTCTTGTGCGTGCCCGGATATGCATAATTTAGAGCTCTGTGAAGTCACAGAATTTGTACCAGAGTATAGTCTGCGACTCATTTTCTACACAAAGTAAATTTCTCTTATTTTCATAAAAATAGATTCCCTGAAATATCTGATTATCTCTAGAAGATAAAAAAGCTTGGACCGGGTTTTGTTCCAACTCGAAAAATAACAACTAACAGACTAAAGGTTTATTCGTCGCTTCTTTACTTTAGTCTAAACACCGAAGCGACAAATATCAAAAATATATCACTTTATATCCGTGTCAGTAATTTATTGTAAGAATTTCACCTTTGCTAAGTGTACATTTTTGTATTAATGGAAATAAAGAATTTTGATTTGATTTGATTCGGTACCCAATCAGAAAATTTACAATGTTTCCATTACTTATGGTTAATGTGTGACACACAAGATTTGCTAGGTTTTCCTCTCGTAAGTTATATAAAATCGACATGATCGACATTCGACATGGTAATATTATAAGATATGGGTAAAATTAAATAGCTCTATTTTTATCTGATTTTCACAAAAATATTTTTCATTCAATTCAGCAATATTTAATTTTACTTAAATCGCTTTTTATTCCTTGAATTTATAAATTAATTTCCAAATTATGCGCGCCATCTATTATTCAGTAACAGGACTTGAAAATGTAGACAGTTATGAATCACAAACTGACTTATTAAGGAACCGCATTAGTGCCTACTTACTGCCTACTGCTCTGCATATCATTATAATGTAGGTTATTTGTAACAATAATGTCTTAAAATGATAGATACAACAATGGAACCTCAGGAACTAAAGTAAACTTATACTCCGTGGGGTAAGCTAACTTATGTTCTTACATCTAACGTAAAAAGCAGCTCTACCCACTTTGGAATAGTGTTCAAATAGGGTAAACATCGAATGTAATAAGTTAACTTTTTCCGTTGTAGTGTGAAACACACAAATTCAAATGTAAACCTTCATAAGTTGTATCCTCGCGGCTATAACTCGGGCGCATGACAGCGGAACCACACTTTTTAATCCAGGCTTCAGAGTTCACCCTCACCGACGACCCTGGCATCTATTTTAGTGTCAGGAAAGTAGGTTTTTGTGTAGCAAAGTCGGTTGAGGGTAAGTGATATATAGGGCGAGAAACCGCGGCGGCTTTATCACGCGTCTTGCTCAAATGTGCGGTGACGAATGAGGCGCCTCGCGCGGCCACAACACGCAACTTTCTGGGGTCTCGCCGACCCACTTCGAGAATTTACTGTCACGTTTATATTTCACAGTCACCGTTGCCAAAATTAATTTAAACTTTTACTGCGACTGAGACCCAAAATAATACTACAAGCTAAGCATTTCCACTTTAATGAATTTTTATCATTTTATTTATCGCGTATAAATCTCGTTGAACCTATAACTGTGGAAATTTCGTCTTCAAATCTTTAAACTTGAATGGTATTTCTTACGAAAAGATTTCATCATTGAATAGATTCGAAGTGAATGAGTCCTCCGGTTTATTTGGTTGGATCATCTTCTATTGGTACTTAACGTTATTAATTCGCTACAATCTCTCTGGAACTTTCAATGGCGGAATAGAAATTATGGAAGGATGTACCTACCAATCTATCTTAGAAAGAATCATGCCAAAAGTCTTAAGACGAGGTTCAATGGCATTTAGAATGTAGCAATGTCTACTTAGGGTAGGGAGAAAAATTCCGTTCTTGATTTTAACTTCAAGGAGTCTCGCACTTAGCATTTCAGAACAGGGACAACTCACCTGCAGCTCAGTTTTGAGCTGGCGGCTGTCGAGGTGTCCCCTTATTTGAAGGTTCACGTAATACAAATATACCTTTGGTCTGGTTTGTTGTCTTTTGTCTGGGTGAAAGCTGATGTTGAGAGTAATGCTCATATTTTGTTTTCAAATTAGTTTACGATTTTGTCGAGTTTCTTACAAAACAAAAATTAATCATGTCAGCTTCGGAGAAAATACTGTCAGCATTACATTTTTGGGTTTCTTCTTTAAACCTTTTTTAAGTGATCTATTTTTATTTACGCGCCTTGACGAGAAATAAATTTAGAGTAGCTGTTCGATGGGTAGCAAATGTTTTTTGGAACGCCGTCAATGTATGTGAATCGAGATTATTTCTCACTCATATGCTAACAGATTATCAGAGGGGCCTGCCTCCGGTAGAGTAGTGGACCCTATATGTATAGGCTGTAGAGGTGAGGTCAGAAGGATAACAAAGAAATCAAGTATCATCAACGTATTTTTCATCCTATCATAACTATTCTATCAGAACCTGTAAAATTTGGGAAAAATCTCTCCTCCAAATCGTTTTAAATATCCATTATTCACGGAACATGCATTTTATAACTGGCGTAAAAATTTTATGCGTCATAAAACGACGTCAATATCAGCCTGATAGTCAATATGAACCTACGTGTCTGGCGCGCCCGCCCGCCCGCCCGCCCGCCCGAAGCCGCGCCGGTGGCACAACCTTGCACTTTTAAGCCCTTGCCCAGCTGAATATGTATATGATATAAAGTTTATAATAAGATATGACAATAAGTTTATAATGATAGATAATCCGCGCAGCATCACTAAGCCCCGAAGCACAGCTATGATATGAGCAATGAGAACTATGAGCTTGATAACTGATTTATACTTAATACATTACCTACATATTTTGATTGATATTTCTAATTATAAATAGAAAACACCCCGAACTATCTGCAGTTCCTTCACAGGAAACGAATCGAACCTGCAAGTCATAGGAAACGTATTGGTTACAGGCGGATGTTCGCCTCAAAGGTCCTCAAAATTAAGACCTATAAAATAATGGATCTATTTCAGGTTAAGTCAACTTAACTCCGATGATAAAGCAAGCAAGCGGTAGTCGGATTGATTTTCAAAAATATTCAGAAGAGTTTTTTTTAATTTATGGAATAGGTGAGTGGTTGGTGACTTTTATAAATTAACGATGGTAAGAAAATCAAATAGGTAGTAAATATTTGTTAGTAATGGAACATCGGTCAGACGTAATTAAAAACATTCGTGTCACGCGACTTTCTTTATCGCCTGAATATCTAGTTTGGTCTTCAAAGATAAAAAATAATAAATTTTCATTAAAAAGTAAAACACCCAATTAGACAAACCAATCAGATATTAATCGAACTTAAAATTACAAGCTTTAGATCTCGTGTGAATCGAGGCACTTGTACGAACATCAAGCTAGGCGATCGTAGTGATGTTCTAAAGATAGATGCGGCTTCTTTTATACATCTTCTGGGCTTCTATATTAACAATAAATAATCATTATTTATGGACAATTCTAGACAATTCACACAGCATGATGATCATTATATATTGAAAACGAATATTTTGAACACGGTGGAAACTAATGAACTGGTAGGTACGGTCTCAAGCAAAAGTTGCTGGTTATTTGCAAAATTCGACTGGTATTTACCTAAAAATGCTTTAAGAAGATTTGACCTGTTCACTGAATTTTCTTGTTGACAGGAAGATATTTAACCAGAAGAATATTTTTATTCTAAACGAGTTCGTACTCTCGCTTATAATATTTCACGCCGTACGATTGTAACGAAATGAACCTCTCTATTAGGTCCGCATTAGCTTATTCTGAAAAGCGCCGGAACATTTATGCAACATTGAGTTCCTAATTGAAATATTGATCTACTGTAATTGAATATTAATTGAAATGTGTTCGTATTGTCCCGGGAATGGCAGATTGAGTAATTTGCCGGCGTTGAGTTCCAGCGTAGTTTGGGATTGAGTGTTCGTTGAGACGCAAGCCGACTGCAGCGCACGGTCATAATCAAGCTACCCTTTGTTGTATCGTGGTATTTACAGTTTTTGTTGTCTTGTACAAAATTTGATTCGCTTGGTACGTATTATTACAGTATAAAAGACATTATGGGAATGTAACAGTTGGAAAAACAGATAGACGGCGTTCTTAGTATAACCTAGTGCTGTTGGCAATGTTTGGATGCAAAACCCTAACTGGAAAAAGTAAGGTACACAGGCGATCAAATCGTAGCAAACTGTGAGCATCAATGGTTTAAGCTCATGCGAGAGCTCTCGACAAAATGGATTTCATTTACATATTGATAAGTAGAACTGGGTAACAAACAACAATTTTAATTATTTTCAAACGAAAACACAACATAGACAGCAATTGTATAGCATAAATTAACTCTGCAAAAACGTGAGTAGGTCCATCAAGTGAATGAACGGCCAGTACCTGCTCCTGTTCCATCCCAACGTTAAACTTGCTACCTTGTACTGTTGGTAATAAGGTTGAGAAGTCACGTGTGGCGATATTTTTTGTAATATAATACCCACATGACGTTTCCATCTGTATGTAAATGCGCTGCGCGGCGTCGCGCCGCAGTGGTGTTGCCGTCTTAGGTAATGTGCTTACTAAAGTTTTACTGGTTGGGTAGGAACATTTGCTTAGTTCGAATAATTCTGGCAATGTCATCACTTTATTTGCATGTTCTTACGATCTTGAAGATTTTCTGAGTATATAATAACCCTAACCCCTCTTTCTTTCTAGAAATTATAATTCTTAACTGATGGTAGGGTCTTCTTAGCTCGTCTTCACTTTTGACTTCGCTTTACCTGACCTAACGCTAGGTCATCGAAAACTTTGCATCGGGTTTTTGATCACCACTCCTTTGAAAATGACCCAGATCTCAATTATAAGATTCAAAAATAAATAGGTTTCCTTCCTGATTCAAGGTTGACCATAATGTAACTTAGAGAGATATTGTGTTCGAAAACAATGAAACAAGATCCGACCGCTTAGGAGCTAAAAAAAATTACCTATCGCAGACCTCTGCCATAGTTTAATAAGTAGGTATAGAGAAGGCGCAGGTTACTTACCCACCGTTTGCTGAATCAAACCCAAGATTGAAGGGGAGCGAGTAAACAAGAATGGATCGCATCATTTATAACTGCGCGATTTAGATAGCCGCGCGACTCGCGACCATCGCTCACGACACAGCGCTGCGGCGCCAGTAAGATGCTGGGTTGTATAGAATACTGTATGAATACATTGGCTACGTGGATGAAACCGACCTATAGTCCGATTTAGAATCCAAAATATTTTATGTCCACAAAGACATGAATGAAAACTTAACAAAAACTTAAATAGGTTATCACTGAAAATCACTAAGACAACTTCAATAACGCATAATATCACATGCGCAGCGAAAAATGTTTAAATTGAATTAAAAAACGAATGAGAGGTCAATCAAATCATGAATGAATATTTTTCAGCTTTCAAAATCAAAGCTGCTGTTTCTAGCTTCTGTGATTTGCTTCGATGATACCAATATTCTTAAATATTTTTCACCAATATTCTTAGAGCTTTGTAAGCTATTTCTATACAAAAAAACAAGTTTTTGAATCAGAGTATAAGTATTACAGCAACAATAGTGGGTTCCTAATCAAATGTAGAAATCAGAATGTGATTCAGATCCATATTATTTATTCGTCGTATCGACTTTATTAACAAAGAAAATTGCAATCAAATAATAGAACTAAATTAAAACTAGTATTTATAATTGAAACAATTGAGCTAACTGCAGACTGTTGCAAACAATCTACAGGTAGCTCAACTGAACTTCGTAACGTTAACAAAGGCATAATATAATTATAATAATAAATAATGCTGGACAATTTATACAGCGTTATCTAGCCCCACGCTAAGCATCTTATGTTATTAATTAGTTTGGATTGTTACCCAATGTCGTGGTGTAAGGTATTGCTCACCTGTGTAAAGTGGAGCGGCAGCAAGCTCTGACTTTGGCCCACGGCGCGTCACTAAATCTGAGCTCTTTTCTCACTGGCGCATGATATTCCTATGAAAACTCTGTAAAAGCCCCTCTCTTTACGCTCCTTCAAAAATGTATCCCTGCGTAGTTGACGTTACACTCTGGGTTCACTCCGCTGTGTCCGAGATCAGACGCCTTCACTCCTCTTTCCTTTATTGTTTTTTTATGTTCCTGAGATTATTGAGGAAGGATGCTGTGCGTCATGTGCGTGATTATCGAACAAATGACCTTTTTTGCTCGACGTAACCCGCTCGCGATATTTTGAACCTGAAATAAACTGAATATTTCAGAAAATTATTTAGTGGTAAGTTATGTAATCTATGATGCTTTTGAGTTCTCAGAGTTGTGCGTTGTTTGTTACCAACGGATCAGACTGTTTAACTCATTACGAACCTATATGTCTTACTATAGAAAGGCTACGCTATTTCACTGCTGGGCCCAGGATTCCGTAATGAGCACCATAATGATAGCACTCCTAATTAAATAATACGAAAACTTTCGACCTCCACGGGACTTGAACCCGCAACCTTCCGTACGGGAATGCGTTATCCATTGCAAAACAACAAACAAACAATAAACTCTGAATCTTGTCGCATCCCGCATCGGCCAGCAGTCTTCCCACCGGGCTGGCACCGGAGCCTGACCCACTACGTTCGACGAGTGGTGGTCTCCATTCAAGAACATATAATTATGCCCCAACGGTTATGTTATCGGCAGATGTAACCGGCCTTTTACACTTCTCATTATATGTTTATTACTTGTAATGTACTCAGCGACAAGTATCAGCACAGAAAGCACAGCAAACTCCAGAAGCAGTAGAAAGGCGGGCGCGGCCTGACCCAGGGCGAGCGCACGAGGCCGCCGCCCGGAGCACGCCGGCATCGCGCCAGAGAAACGCGCGCGCGACGCGCTGATGTGTCCGCGCTCGGCTAGGCGGATTAGGCTAATAAACACATTAAAATGGTATCATTCGATTGCATGCTTCAGATTAGTTTACTCACGTTCTAGACCCACATGTTTATGAGGGAAGGGAGGCCTTTGCCCCTAGCTAATTGCATCCAGCAGACTGAATGAATGAATGAATGAACATTTTATTGTACAATAAAAATAAACATTAATAATAATCTTATATCTAAAATAAACATAGTACAGTACAAAAGGATACTGAGAAAAGGGTACTGATTGGATTATAAAGGGCACCAAATTACCGTGATATTTTTATCATAGTGATAAATTGGCGCCCGACACGGTACAGTCAGAGTATCTTTATTGCGTGTTTGAGAGGCAGTAAAAGTACATACGCAGAATTTAGTACCTTCTCAAGTCGTAAGCACGCACTCTTCTAAATACAGATGGATTTCGCTTTGCACTCTTGATGCCGATCCTCACGTGGCACCCAACGTGGGGCTTTGCAGCGTCGTCGTTTTAAAAATGAAATCTGTGTTTACGAGCCAGTTACCGTTACATAAAAATATTGCTAGACATTCACACAACATCACAGTGTCTCAACGCAAATTATAATATTTGAACTAGTATTTACAATTGGAATTACAATTGTACACTTAAAAACTTATCATTGCTTTGTTGTACACAAAATAATATTTCTTTAAAGAAAATTACATTAGCAGAATGAAATTACAACAAATATTTACACTAAATTCGATTTTCTAAAAATCTAAGCCGTCACCAGAAGGCAAAGTGCCCAGAATGCTGGCAGCATTGCCACTAAAAAGCTTTGTTGTTTAATTTGTTTTTCTTGAGTTCTGGTTGTCGTCTTTTTAAGTTTAGCGAGAAGTACTATAAAGCCATATGACGGTTCCTAAATCTCGTTTTCCCGGTCCAAGCAGTAGTTTATCGCAGATTAATTTAGTCGGAACTGTATTGGTCCGTGCCAATCGCGTCGCACCACCACGCTCGACCGCGCCGCAACAAGTGCTCAGAAAAAAGTAAAAAACACGCAACACAGTTCACAGCTACGGAACTAGTCAATAAAACCTACGTTGCTACAAATTTTGGAGTTTGGCTTTTGTTGACTTTATTGCTAGTCATAAAAATATCGGGTAGTTTCATAGACGCGGCTGCTACAGCATATATCGTACCTAAGATGTTGAGCAAAAACTCTCAACTTCTTTTACTAAGAGATGGATGGATTTGCATTCTTTGGAAACTAACTCTGTTTTATTTATTTGTGCCTCATAACATAGACGAACATCTAGAATATGGATACGATATTGAAGCAGACATAACGAAACCTGCTCATAGGAAAATAATAATGTGTCACACAGTGCATATATTATTAAAGCTGGACAGTGAAGTAAAAATCTAATCTTTTTCTTGACTTGTAAACAAAGTGTCATATTACCTCCAAACAAAGAACTGCTTGTAAGGGCTTTTCTTCTGCACCATGACGTAGACATTGGCAGGAATCATCATTTGCAGCTCGGCCAACTTGCACAACTCGTCCTCCGAGAACGAGCGCGCGATTGCCTGTCGCGCCGTGTACGGCTCCGTGTGGTAGGCGTATACTGGGGGTACAAGGTATAGAGTACAGTTTAGATGTAAAGAAACATACGTTCAAAAGTTTTGTATATCATGCGAAACGATACGCTTCTTACACATTTCACGATTTGTAAGCAGCGTATCGTGAACCAAAAGTAAAGTACTTTCTATTCTATTCTATAACCACCACAATAGTCTTTTGACACTAATATTAAGTTAAAAGATAAGATTTCAATTCGAACTCATTCTACCCATTAAGATACACGTAATTTCAAAAGTTTTAAAATATTAGATTTTTCAACAATAGCAGTCTTTCTTTGCTTACTTCAAAAAATATTAGTCGAACCAAATACGAGCTAGGAACTTAATGTAGAGAATCGAATAAAGATCAATATTGGTCTAGAAAACTTTAAAATTGACAAGTTATCAACGAAAGACGCTTCATCCCTTAAAACCAAGATGGCGACTAAAATCGGGATCGAGATTGGTCGCCATTTATCGTCTAACCCGACTGGGCTACATGGAGTAGTAGATCTCCTTCATCCTCCTACACGAATACCTACGTCCGTTTCTAATCTAGGTCACCTCCAGATCTGATGAGCTGCACGCCTGCGTCGATGGGCTGCAGAATGCTGGCTGTCCGTTTCGCGGCGGTCACCTTCTCCTCACGGAGCTTATCTTCTTTCGGGTTCACGTAGCCGCTGTAGTAATATGCGAAGCCTGTTTTCTGTCCCTAAAACATAATTAGAAATACTGCATTACGTTTATATGATAAGTACGAGAATATCGACTAAATGGTTTATCTATTTAATGTTCTGCTTAAACTCTCTATCATAAATATAATTATTTTAATAGTTGCGTTGATCAGTGAATTGTTTAGCGTCAACCCAAAACAAAATACTGATCAACGAGGTGTCTTAAATTCAGAAAGGTTGCTTTTAGATATGGACTCAACAGACTTGTTTATTTTAGACTTATAATAAAAGAGTCAAAATAAAATACTGTTTTGAAAAATAGCGCTGTAGGCAGTAGGTACGTGTGAGACAAACTAATCTAAATCACTTAAGAGTTGCTTTCTCATTCCACTCCTGAATTCTTAAATTCTATCTGTCTTTTTCTAAGAGAGAGCCTTTCAATACAGATCTGCATTTTGCTACCTCTGATTTTTTTTATTCAACGAACACCCTTGAAAAAAGTGTTTAATAATAATAATAATCATTTATTTCAGTTGTAGTTTGTTTTAGTTTGCTATGCAAGTTTGTTTATGTGGTCATCCGTACATAAAATCCGCTACAATCCTTTGAAAATTGTTGTGCTTAACATAATGTTACTTACATCGAGCCAACCCCTGGTGTACCCGATGTCCTCGAAGACGATCTCGAGGTCGCTGGCGATCAGTCCGTCCAGCCCGGCGATGGAGGGCGTGGCGGCGCTCAGCAGCCAGGAGACCACGCTGCTCGTGTAGTAGTTGTACAGCAACATGCTGGTTGCACCCACCACTAGCAGCGTCAGGCGACGACCTTTAGACAAAAACCAAATATATAACTCTTAAAATGACTTTAAATCATGTTTTTTGAACTGGTTGGAAATAAAAGTATTTGTGTTATAACCTTGGCTTTGCATTTTTTCTTGAACTCCGTCTTCGAAATCTGGAACAAGTAGACGTTTGATACAACTGCAAAACATAAAAGGGGCTTTCTGAACTTTTAACGTTCATTCAGAAGAACCTCAAATTCCAATGCTTAGTTGACTGGTGGTCTCATTTACCATGTCCAACTTCTATAGTTCATTAAAAAATGAAATTTTAAAAGTGTGATACTAAGGTCTGATGCTTTTGCAGGCCTGTGTATTTTCTTGATTTACTTCTTAAACATGCCTTCTATAAAACTATTTTATAATACATTATAATATAATTATTTTACCTTGCTGGCAAATTGCAGCTGCAACACTGAAGAAAGCATAAGATGCCGGCTTGGGCCGTGCCTCCAGACAGGCGGCGGCGGCGAGCGCGTGCCCGCACAGCGTCCCCGCGGCCAGTGTGCACCACCATACGCCATCCGATAGAGGACTTATGAAGCGGTTCTCGTAGTCACCTACGCCTTTGTCCGGGATAAGGTAGTAGAACTTTGTCCTGAAATAATGAAACGTCGAATGTGAGGACTCGCGCATCAATTCCATTTATCATTAGAACCATGAAATTTGATAGATTAGACCTAGGATTGTCATTTTTACATGGCTCGCTGTAACTGTTTAGTTGTTATTATTTGCGAGAAAATTCACAATAAAAGTGTTAAATTCAAAAAGATTATCCGTGTATCTGAACAGAAATAGATTCGTCACATAATTTAGTGGCTGGTGCTCACTCCAGGTTGGTGGTAGGTGGGAAGCAGATGTCGACCCAGCGTAGCCAGAGCGGGAAGATGCGCGCGCACGTGCTGGACACGTCCGCTTCCCCCCAGTACAGGGAGTTGGTCACCCCCTGCGGAGAAGAATGACGATGACGTCTTGGCCATGGCGGCTACGACGGCTAGTCATGCGCGGAGACTAACTAATAGTCATGAGCGCAGGACATTTGAATGTGCGCAACAGTAGTCTAATGCAAAAGATTAGTCCTTATTAATCAGTTTTCCGGCATCATCGGTATGATGATGCCAGGAAACTAGATAATACTTAACAGTCTTTAAAAAATAACGAAACTGAGACTGTGCTTGCTATCAAATCTGTATGTTACTACAACTTTCTGATTTATTTTGTGAATGAATCCAATATACACTTCAACATTTTACACCAGTCAAGTATTTACCAGAGTAGTATTCCTCTCCGGTGAACCAATCCACCGGTCAGCAACTGAATAGTTGAATCTGTAAAAGAATTCGGAAGAAAAAATACTATTACAGCTGCATGTAGATATTTTATGTAGGGATCTACCAGGTTGTAGTAGCTGAATACATACCTAAATAATACAGATTTCGCTGCAAAATAACTCACATTGTTGTTAATGATACACAAATCTTTAACTGTTTAGGATTGCACTAATGCACCTACGTATAAGGGATGGGATGAAGAGACACCGTTCGTAGAGTTCACAGTCGAGAAACCTATCGGAGAAAACTGTGCGAAAATTATGTTTTCACGAGAAAGGTTCTGCAAAAATTCCGATTGTCTTTATACCAGCGGCTGTAGGAACTGAGTGAACTTCGCGTAGATCGGATTGGGTTTGTCATTCGAATCATTCGTTCATACGAATGATGAACGAATGATTCGAATGAACCTGAATGAACATTCATTGTTTAAGACAATCATTGAGGACTAGTACAAATCTAGTGGCGAGATACATTTCGCTTTTAAGTAGTTACCTAAAGTTGTGTTGGTCCTTCAGCAGCTGGAGCAGCTGGCTGGTGATCTTGGTCATGGCGGCGACGCCGGGCGTGTAGCTGTCATCTGTCAGCAGCTCCGGACGGAAGGACATCCCAGCTTGGCGCTCATCCATCTGCAACAATGTGGACAAGTTGTGAGTGTCAGTAGGTAACTACCTACCTACTGACACTCATAACCTTTTCACAAAGAAGGTAACTATCTATGTACTTTGCATTGGTATATTTTGGTCGTTTTCCATGTCATAAATGGTTTAGTACATAGATAACACAAAACAATTTATCTTCCATGTGCGTCAATGCTGTTCAGTCTTTTCCCTCGAGACTGGATGCCTAGCAGACAACCGATTTCCATTTATAATATAATATTAATATTATTGTTTATATTAAGTCTTTCTCTGTATTTAACCCACGCTTACCACAGAAATAGCTCGTAACGTAAGATTGTGAAAGTCCCATCTCTGGTAGTATTTGAAGCCTTCAATTTCTAAATTAATTCCTGAAATACCGAAGACAAAACTTCAAATTAAAAGTGCTTTATATCCGAAGGATTGTAAAAGATTTCTAGACACCCACGTAAAATGTTTTCAGTAAAGCAAAATAATAAAAACGAGGAACAAAAGTTAAACTCAGATTAAAATTTAAAACGAGAGAAAAAACTTAAAAAAAACTAAGGTACCGTCAGAAGCGTTCCACGTGCCCAGAGGAACCACCTCCAAGTCATTGCCTTGAATGCTGCCGAAGTTGAAAACGTCCGTGAAGGTATAATTTTCCTCTGAAAATTAATAAAAAGATCTTCATCTAACATTGCTTCAACTTTAAATTTATGCCCGTCATCATTTCGATGAAAAGTTACCTTATTTCGATGAAAAGATTTCTTAAAGAGATTAATATTGAAAAGACCTATAACAAGAAATGTCCCTATTTATTCATTAAATATGAGGAAAAGATAAAATCGGGAATCAAAGAACCTGATAAAAGCTTTCATAAATAAATAGAGGAACAGGAAAACATGGAGAAGATGAATCATGAACCATACCAAGAAAACTTTTGTTTTCAGGAATTTACCATTTCCTGAAGCGACAGCTACATCGGCGTTAATGCTCAGGTTGAGTTGTCGAAATTTGTTTTCAATGAACTGGATGGTATCAATTTCCTGCGCCAAAATCAACCAAATGTGCTCAGCATCGAAAATTTTTGCTTTTGAAGCCTGTAAATAATAGTTACAACATTATAGAAAAACATAATTATAATAATGTTATTAACTTAAAATATGACTTAGAATTGAATCAAGAAATGAAACAAGTCAAACGTTTTATAAGGTTTGTGCTAAAAATAATAATAATGCTGAACAATTCACACAGTATTATCTAACCCCAAGCTAAGCAGAGCTTGTGTTATGGTTATGGTATAACTGATATACATTATATAATACAATTCATAGTTTTTTTTTAAATATATATAGAAAACGACCAGAACACCCTGAACTGTCTGCAGATCGTACAGACATTTGTCCCGAGGCGGGAATCGAACCCGCAACCTCCTGTGTTGCAGGCAGACCTTCGCCCACCGCGCCATATCGGTCGTCAAAACTCAAAACTCATCCGAGGATCTGAGTGGAAAAAAGGTGAAAACGAATCCATTAATAGATTAACAAAGTGAATTAGAGTGGAATAAGCCTAAAACTCACCCGACTCAAAATAGATTGTGCTCCAAGACACGAGGCCTCCAGCAGAAGACCGACATCTGCTCCCCATTGCAAAGTGTTGGCAGACCGCATAATGTCATCGTCAGCTTCACGGTCAATCGGAGCCACCGAACTCATGATGTCATTACTTATCAGCTCTCGAACTAACAATTTATTTTCTAAAAAAGAAACCTTATGCGCTTTACGTTACGGTTACGTTCGAGGTACTTTTGACTCATTAGGTACGCAGAAATTACATAAGATGTGAGAAGTATCTATTATATAAGCACAGGAAATAATCGACAGCCGTTCCGTAATGAACATTTATTCAGACTGGCATCGGCGCCATCGCGCCGAGCTACCCTCCACCAATTATTAGTAAGTGTGTAGGTAGTACATACACTACAACATGTTCAAAAAAGCATAAGATGTTATGTTTGTTTATATAATGAATATAATTAAAATATTAGTGAAATATTAGTACTTGTCGCCTGTCTAGGAGTGTTACGTTCGGGACAATGTGCGTTCACACCAACAATCAATCACTACTGACTTACGGTATTGACTATCACAGGAGAAGTAGGTAACCAACTTAACATTCTTTGCTACAAAGTAGTCCACGGAGAACTTCATCTCACTGAGGCAAAGACTCGAGACGCCAAAGATAAACGACAGTACGACTAGAACCTCCATGTTTGTTGCAAAAATGACGTTCTCAGACCGATTGACGCTTGTCGTGATGCCTCGTGATTATTTGCGAACTTGTCATGTCGCAATCTTACTGTCAATCATAGTGTCCGACTTGATGGACGTTCATGTATGTATGATGGACGGCAGATTAGCGAACTGTTCAGGGTTGCAGCAATTGTTTATACTGATATAATCTGTGTATACCTACTCAATACGTTTTGCTCACCGAACCGCTAACCAAACTAAGTGCAGAAATGAGCTACCTTTTTTAATATCATATCATATAATTTATTGTGATGTTATGCATACAGGTATTGTACTTAGGTGTACCGACACCTAAAAACAGTACCTGCATGAAGACTATTTTATTGGTTTTTATGCATTGTGTACCCACTAAGTCTAGGTGACTTAGTGGGTACACAATGCATAAAAACCCTCTCAAGCCGCAACTATTGTTTTGAGTTCGCGCTTGTTAGATTGTTAACTTTGATACTTCATATAGAATTAATTAATTTAGGAATGTCATGTTAAAAAAAAGATTATTGTAAGTAAGTATTGGTTAAATAAGGAAAGAGTTAATAATAATTGAATTGAATAAGATCAACTGCTAGACCATTCTAATAAAACGATCGCAAATAAATGTCAGATAGGCAGATTATATCAATTTAATATATATTTATAAGCTGTGTCATAAAACAGAGACTGCCGCTGCCGTGGATGAAACACGCTGCCGGCTTGGAGGGCATCATCATCGTCATAATATGTGAATGCAGCTTAGCTTATTTTTCCTAGTGTTAGGTGTATAATTTTCTAGTTCTAAAGCTTTCTGTTTCCCTAACATTTATATGAAAAAAAAAACAATACATACTTTGCAAGTTTATAGGAAAACAAAGAAAAGAGGTAAGGGTTTAACTGTAGGAGAGAAATCATTCATCAAACCTTATAATGTAGTTGAGGTAGTGGCAATAGTGTCTCATACTTGGTAAAGTGAGTGTTCATCCTGAGATGGTGGACAAAATAACTACATTAATAAATATCTTACAGATACCTACTTACCTGAAAAGTATTCCATCAAGCTGTTTCAATTTTCTAGATCACTTAAGCCCTTTTATAAAAAATAGTTAAAGCAAAATTACCCTAAATTTGATTGTAATTATACTCTAGTGTATGAAAATTTATGTAAAATATGTTCATACTAGTCATTATAAAAAAACTTGCCTTCAAATGAGTAATTTTGAACTTATAATACTTGAAACATAGGATACTTCAAGTATGTACCGACAAATTTCAATATGGCGTGAAGTATCACATGACGTTATATTGCAGCGCCAATACCGCGCCATGTTTGAAACTAGCAACCGTCTCTATAATAAACGTCGGAGCAAAGTAACTTACAAACCAGGAGATCAACTGCTTATGAGTTGGTTAAAAATTATAACATTTTTCCAAGTAGATTGCAAGGAAAGCTCAAAAAAAAAACGTTTATCTACCCAAATATCATAAACCCTCTCTAATGCGTTCAAAAACCATAGGCAATGACCAGCATTACCAACCAACAGAAATAAACGGAACTGTAATGAACTCATAACCTACTGAAAACCGTAGGTTATAGAGTTTAAATTTGGAATAGGTGTCAAATTCAAGTGAGTGTGCTATACTAGTATCTACATTCTAACTATAAATCGCACGACATTTTGATCTCGAGTGACATAGAATAAAAATACAGATATTCGAAACGCCGCCATTTCGAGGTGTCATTTGTTCGTTAGCTTTTTATTTCCAGTTACGAGTAGACAAATTTTCTGATAAGTTGAATAAGTTCTTTTTTTCTGTCGAAAATGAGTGATAGTGACTCAGAACAACTGTCAATGTTAACTACCATTACTATAATAAATAATCTTCTGTATATGTTCAATTTATTTTTTATTGCATTACACTGGTTACAATGCTGGTCATTTCCCTATGGTTCCTGAACCCATCATAGAGCCCTTATGATATTTGGGTAGATAAAGTAGTGTATGCAACTGTACATAATTAGGCATTACAACACTCGTGTGATGCTATTAAGAAACTCGCCTTCGGCTCCTTTCTTAAACCCACACTTGTGTTGTAATGCCCTCCATTATGCACAGTTGCATAAACTACTATTAGTATATTTTTTTAGTGAAAAATACTGCATTTGTGTTTAATTTCTTGAAAGAAGAATATTTATCATGTCTATCGAGTTCCTTTTTGTGTTTTAAGCATGCCTTTTTTTCTTTTTTAAAAACGAATTTAATAACAATAAGTATACCTAATATTAGTATAAATATACCTAGTAATAACTACGAATTTCCATCATGAATAGCTTCCACAATACTAAGTCAACAATTAACAAACCCAGATAGAATTCATTAGAAGCACCAATCCAAAGATTTAGCTTTCTGTTTACTATGCGCCAATACTCAATTAGCCACTAGTGAGGTCCTGCCGGTACTGAAGAGAAGCCTGAAACTTGTGCGAAGTGGCCCCCACGCTACCGAGTCTACTAACTTGAGAACTTGCTGCACTGCCCACTCATAACTTAGCTGGAAACATTCTCACTTCAGTCACTTACCTGAAAACATTTGAATTTAGAATTAGACAGAAAAAATGTCTATCATCAAGGAGATTTTGTCCGAGGAGCGCGACAGAAGTATAAGTGTAGCGGAATCCTCGGTTTCAGCAGCCAGTCTTAACGGAGACTAATCTATTTCTTTGAGGTATTTAAATGAACAAAGTGAACAAAAAATCAAAGTAATCACTTTATTATAAAACTTTTGAAACTATCATGGTTATTAACATAGAAATCATTTAGAACGGGATATTTACCATGATTCAATTATTATTTTTTGAGTTTTCCAATATTTCGGCACAGTTTCATGCCCCATGATCACGGAAGAACTAAAGTCACTGCGAGTTGGTTTTTATTGGCAGACATACCGATCTACCTTCATTCTTTGTCTTTTGCTACGAACATTACCACTACCACCGGTTTCACTTTATTTCCTAGTTTTACATATGTGATTTATATTTTGTGACGTGTCCAAGAGTCATGTAAGGTCTAAAGGAAATAAAGCACTTTGATATTTGATATTTGAAATACAGGGTGTCCCAAAACTCAACGTCAAACCAAAATACATGAATTTTTGGTTTTTCTGGGTTGTCATAAGCTGTCTTTAGTTTTCGGCTTGATGTTGATTTTCAGGACACCCTGCATAATTGTATAGTCAAACAAAAAATATTATAAAAAAAATATATTAAATTTTTATAATATTTTTTTTTATATTTATAATTTTTTTTTATAAAATATAATAAATATTAGTAATTATTATTGTAATGTTTATTGTAATTTTCTGTAAACGAACATGACTCAAACAAAAATAAATAACATTCACGAGGTAAAACAAAAACAATCATAACGGACAGTAACTGTCCGTTACATTTTGGTAAATCTAAAACTACATATCGTAACTGTTAAGTTATGTACTTTTAACTTACCAATTCTTACAGCCAGTTGGTTGTGTCACTGGTTGAAATATTGTTAACTAAAGTGACGTGGCCATAGAAGGTAACATTTTCAATGATAATTTGGCCATATTGAGGCATATTTCATACTGAAATAGAATTAGTGTTATCCGAAATTAGACCGCAAAATAATGTTACTGTGCGTGCTGTTCGAATCATTAATGCATTTTCAGTTTATATCCATACCACAAAACTGAATTGCGACATTGTTTTGAAACATAAATATCATTAGTCGCTACCTGTTTACTTAGGTTTAGTGAATTAGAAGTGGTAAAAAACAAGATGGATGAAAATATTTACTACCTTTATAAGTAGGTACCTATGCTGGATATTTGCGCTTTTCCCGTAATTTTTGAGGTTTTCTCTGTAAGTTTTGACGTTTTCTGTCATTTTGACGTCTCGTGTCATTTTGACATTTGCTGAATTTCTTTGCCTGACTTTTTTGAAATTATAATATTTTTTTGATGCACAGAACTACTGTGAATAAACGGATATGCACATGGCTTGATTAGCCACTAAAGTAACCATAGCTCTGTTCTGACAGTAAACGCGAGTATTTTTTTACTTATATACTTTTTACCCATAACGATAATTTGTAAACAAAAAACCAGACATTTCATCCTTCTAAAAGATTCAAACCTGCCTTAACTCCTTTGCATATTTCTAACGTTCTTCGTCTCAAAGTAGCCTCAGAGGTTGTCGACAACATTAAATAAATAAAATAAATAAGTTTCTCTGCTCGGCCGACGGGTGCGCTCGCGTCGCTTCGTATAAATGCTAATCCAACCGTAACGAGCTTTTTTAACCACTTGGTTTCCTATTAACAGCGCTCTCAGCCTCGCGTAATACACTAGTTTTAGTTTAGTTAAGTTAACTAAAAACTCCCGTTAACTTCTGAGGTAGGAAACTCTGAAAAGTGATTTTCACTCACTTGCATCCATTTTGTTAAGACTTCATTTTATCTTATGACAGCTAAGAATATTTTTAACATAACCAAGACACGGCTGCATTTTCATATTCAATATTAAACCACTTGACGACCTCTGTGGCGCGGTGGGCGAAGGCCTGCCTGCAACGCAGGAGGTTGCGGGTTCGATTCCCGCCTCGGGACAAATGTCTGTACGATCTGCAGACATTTGTTTAGGGTGTTCTGGTCGTTTTCTATGTATAATAAAAAATATCGATCTATGTATTGTATTATTATTATGTATATCAGTTATCTAGTACCCATAACACAAGCTCTGCTTAGCTTGGGGCTAGATAATGCTGTGTGAATTGTCCAGCATTATTCATTATATTCACTATTCATTACTTGGCTATTGGTTCTTGTGTTTCTCTCTTATCTACTACTGGGTCTTCTTCTCCCAATTTAAGAATCTACACAGAATTATCGCTTGAAAAATAGGTAACTTTATAAACACTAAGGATATAAGTTAAATAAAGCTATTTTCTAACCCTGCATCATTTACATGTCATGTTATTTTTCTGCTCGTAATTCTTACCACGCCGCGAGCAAGTAAGCTTGCTAACATAATCTTGAACAAAATGAAGAGGGTGAATCCGGGTCATTCCCCGCTCTCCCCTGGTGTAAAATGTAAATTATGCACACGTGAGGAGCCCCGGACCCCGGCTGCTGATTCACGACGCGACTTGCCCCGCTTCACTCTCACTGGTGGGAAATAAAGTTATAACTTTTGTTTTTTTGAGGTTAAATTGTGAGTTGGCTCCGAAGTGACAGAGGTAGTTAAGAAGGGTAATGTTTTACATTTAATTTGGCTCAGTCCAGTCAATCAATAATTCATGACCATTAATCTTTCAATACCTACATACAAGGTCATACTTGGATAATTGGAGCGAGAACTCAATGTCTCACAACATAATATAGGTTTTAATACGAAGTAGGCTAAAATTTCTTGACATTTTAAAAGCGCACGGAGTGCTATGTACCTCGTTGTTCTCTCTCTATAACTCTGTTAGCTGTCTACTTTATTTACTTTGTTTCACTTCCCTGTAATTGCTAAGATTCTATTAAAGATACCGATTTTATGTTGTAAAAATTTGCACCCACTTACCTGCCACCACTTAGTTTCTTTATTTTATCGTAACATAGGATAGGTAATAAACTCCTACTCTGCTAAAACCAAAAGAAAATGTATGAGGTTTTATTTATTTTGTTAGGAAAAAAACTAATTGTTAACAAGGCAAAAGATAAAATTGTGTGACTGTGCGCGAAAAATGGCAAAACAACTAAAATATATTATAACATACTGAAAATTTTGGAAAATAAGACTCTGAGCCCAGAAAAACCATAGGCTAGTAGTTATAGATTTTTCTACTTAGATTTCAACAAATAAATAACACCTTAAGTATTAACATCACAAACAAAACACGGAAGCCACTTCCTGCTAAGAACCAGCCATCCACACTCTTGAAAGGATCAAACGGGTCCAACGTGAGTGATACTGCTACTGTGTTGTTTAATGTAGAGCTGCGTGCAACCGCGACCGCAGACAGGGGCGCGCGCTAGTGGCGGCCCGCTTGAAGACGGTCACTTCAATAATTACTGTTGTTTGCGAGACCACCGCACACTGCCGCGGACATTATCGCTGTAAATAAGTAGAATTGTCTCTGTAGTTCAAATTACTTTAGTTTTAATGTCAAAGTATGGACATTCTTGATTTTCTCTTCATGATTATATCAAACTTAAAATAATGATGCGAAATCTTGCTCAATATTGCAAAATGTTGAAGTCTAGTGTAGGTGTAGGTAACATGCGTTAGATAAAAATACGCGCCCTAAGCACCTAATTGGTCTCATTTGTGATAAACAAAATAATATAGGTACTACTAATAAAGAACCACTCAACCAAAATCAAGAAACATAGACAATGTCACAGGTAATATGAACCCAACTTTTCATACCATTGTTTTGGAACGTGATCTGGTGTTATTTACTACACTACGAGTAAGCAGATTGTACTCAGAACAAAGAGATATTCGTCCAGTGATTACCCTTTGGTAATTCCACAACGTCTATGGAAGCTCTACGCCGTAGCGAAACCCGTAGCACCGTTGATCCGTAGCTGAGCACATTGCGCTCACAAACATGTGCCGCCAACTTGTCTCTGAGAACCACTAAGTACTATATACGATGTCGAGTTCTAAGATGAACAGCATGCTAAGTGAAAGGGCGCGCTTTCAGTGGGGAGCGGAAGGAAAAGCGGAAGTGGATTTAAGACAGTTTGCAAGATCACGCAGGGTCCAATTTTCAATTGAAAATCTGCTTCTGCTTTTACACACGGCACTCTACCTAAGTGAGGATTAACTTCTGGTTCTAATGAATCTATTGATTAAGATCATTATAACACCCACAATGCTCATAACCGTCATCTTAAAAAATGCAAGTGCACAAAGATTATTTGTGAATCTGGTTTGACCTCTCTGTCTTGACTAATGACCGTAAGAAAATAATATAATAATAATAATTGAGTCAGGAGCGAAAATCCATACAGCAAGAATCTAGTATTGTGAAAAACAAACATCAGGCTAAAAATAAAATTCAAGCACCTGCAAGCCTTTTGAGCATGAGTTTAGTAAGGGCGGCTACACGTCATGTGCAATTCGTTACGCACGTGGTTTGGTAGGGCGGGCGGATGGCGGTAAGCGGGCGGCTTGTTACTTCGAGCCTGCCGCGGTTATGAATGGTGCCGGAATTAGCTACGTAGATAACACGTGAGGTTATGTAGAGAATTTTGATGTAATTTTATTATTATTTTGTGCTTTGGTTATACTTACCGTATATCCGTACTACACTATACTACATTAATTGCAGTGAAATGTTGGAAAGATGTTAAAAAAACATGTGTGTTGAAGGGCAGTTTTATAAATTAACCACGACCTATTTATGTGCATTTTACCTAATTTTGTATATATAATATATTGCGCTATTATTAGTGAAAATGTGAAAGTCCAAGCGTCAGTAAAAGCGGTGCTGTAATGTAGTAAATGTAAAAAATCAGCGCGAATCAGTGCTCATGCTCGGAGCACTCGGCGGTAGCGACAAATCGCTAACAAGTGGCAGGACACAGCGCGGCCACGGCAGTGCGGCCATGACAGTGCGGTCACGGCAGTGCGGCTACGGCACTGCGGCCACGGCAGTGTGGCTACTGCTGGCCACATAGCTACGACTAACTTGAAATAGTAGTTACGTCCGTATCGTGTCCAACGTGTGATTTTTCCGTGCTATCTGACATAATTGACATTTTTTGATCCATTTTCCATCTTTTTGCGTCGAGGTTAAAAAATTGGTTAATTTATAAAATGGTCATTTATTTTGGCGTATTGGTAATTTCACGTATTGGTTATTTTGCGATTGGTGATTTTGCGTATTCATGAACTTATTTCTATTGGTTATTTTGCGATTGGTCATTTTGTGTATTCATGATGTTTTTTTCATTGGTCATTATGTGTATTAGTCAATGTGCGTCTAAACGTGTGGTATTACTGAGAAGCATAAAAAAAGAAAAAACATATTTCGCAAACAGGGGTCGGTATCTTTTAGACAACCAGAAGGTAGGTAGCTGGTAGTCAGTAAACCTAGACCGCAATATGACTTCTCGATTATAATAAGGTATTACACCCTTTTTGAAAAGTTTCTCACTAAGATACTAAGGTGCTAATAAACCACTACAAAAACACAACATTTTTGTTCAAACTATAGGTGCCATAAGTTTCGAGCTTACTCATGACGTCAGTTGACTGAGTAGGTACCTGCAAAGCTCTCATGTTGCGGATAGTTGTTACTGCTACTTTTCAGTTTAACTCTACAGCCGTATGACGTTATAATATTGCATCTACATATTATTTCATTGGAAACTGATGAATTAAACTGACAGCTTTAAATTAAATTTTAAAATATATTGTTTTTATGAACTAAAAGTATTAGTAACCATTTCGGACTGCTTAGTGCATAAAAAATATATATAATTTTTTTTTAAATATATATAAAAATATACAAATATATATAAATATATTTGTAGATTTTTTCACAAAGTAAAATACCCTATCTAAGGTGTCGTCGATTCGACGTAGGTCAGGCGTCTAACGTTTAAATCTCGAAAAGACAAGGTGGTATTTCTATATCGCGGTTGGACTAGAAGCAATAATGACCAAAAAGCGTTATGACTACCTTAATACTACACACATACATACATAGGTACCATACATACACTACACTACTACATAGTACTAGTGTAATTTGCATAAGTATGAAAAATTAAAGCAGTCCAAAAATAGATTGAAACAGCTCAGTGTCAATACAAGCGGTTGAATTTGTCTTTTTATAAGCTGATATAAGCACAATGACGATGAAGATCCAGAACGTACGTGTTTCTATAAGCTACACATAAAATCCTTATCCAGTAGGTGCCTGGTTTACTGAATTGAAAGTTCTCGCCCCAGTATCGAGATGTCAGTCCAAGGCTGCGCTAAAAGCGTTGCGTTGTTGCGGCGAGACCCAACACACTCTCCTATTATGCCCCTCTGTCCTACTGGCATTGTCCCACTGCGGGCTTTACACTGTGGCACTCACACTGATCCGAGGAAATAATGCGCCACTCATTCCGAATAATGGATGTCGAATAAAATGGTTCTAAATGGTGTTAACTATAGGCCTCGTTCATAAGCTTAGAGTCGCTCAGCGGGTTATGTAGAGAGCTAAGCTCGGGGTTTCTCCACTTGATAGAATCCGGAATACGGATATCCGTACAAGAACTAAAGTCACCGACATAGCTCTCAGCACCAGTAAGCTGAAGTGGCAGCGGGTCATATAACTCGCAGAACTGATTTCTTGAGTGATGGCCACGATACAATGCGAGACGGAGTGTTGGGAGACCATCAACTCGATGGACCGACGACATCGTAGCCGTCGCAGGGAGTCGATGGGGGAGACCTAAGTCCAGCTGTGGACGTGTATACGCTGATACGATGATGATGAAAATGGTTCACTTCAACTATGTTGCAGGACTTTTAAAGCTCAGTGAGACGTTTGTTTTGGGTTTGAAATCCGTCGTCAGAGTAGGTATACTAAATGATTCCAGTAACTACAGGGGTTAATAACCATAGGACTCACACCATTACACTTCAATTTTACACATAACCTTTAATGTTCAAATCTTAATGAGGTACTAAATGGTGCTTAGAATCGAGTTAATTTATTCATTTACATCCTTGTGAAACCTATCTTAGTCCACTGTTCATATACGACCTGTACGTAAAGGTTAAAACGGCAGCTGAAAGGGCCAATAAAATCTACAAAAGAATGCTCAGACGAATCCCCGGAGTAGTAAGAGATGCATAATTGAAGCCGCACTAATGAGGCCTCCGCCGGCGACTCAATAGTTAATTAATGTCTCTTCGTGATCTAGCGCTGCTTTGTAAGGCTGGAAGAACATAGTGCCTAGGAATGTATGATGATCAAAGCAGCGTTTAGTACCATACTCGCCGTTTGAGCAATTTCACGTTTCGGAGGCCCCATATAAAATAGTCTAAAAAAGTTTGACCTGTCATTCTTAACGTTTGTGATCTGATAATTATAAAAGACTGTACAAAACTAGTCGAACCAAAAGTACCTATACCCATGTTGTCACACTAAAAAGTCAAAATTCTTTCTTCCATCTTTTCAATTTTGGGCCAATTAAGTTTTTGAGAATCTAGTTCCAGGATTTGTTTTGATTTCCCAAGAAACATAATTATTTGATATATTTGAAAAGGAACGTTTGCAACATTGCAATGATTTATTTCTCCAACAGAATGCAGAACCATTAACTACAACAAAAAAGAAGCGCACGCTTTTGTTTGTATTAAAAATGTTGGGATAAAGGCGCTGGCACTTGATATAATTGAAATGAGCGAGAAATGATGATGGCGATTTATAAAGAGTAAATAAAGTGTAGTGCAAATCCTCGCTGTAAGTAGATGCAGAGTACGCCGGCTGGCCGTGGCGGGCGATCTATCATGGGGCCAGCGCGGGCCAGCGGACGGGCGAGGAGCGAGCCAGCGTCTCCTCCATAGCATTGATGATGGTGGTTAAGATGTCTTGTGACTTCAACTACGACGACCCTGAAGGTGGCGTAGGACTGGATGGTGAAAAAAGAGAGAGGAGACCTTTACCCAGCTGCAGGTTATATTTAAGCTGACTTGATTTTCACTGTCAAATTGACTAATATAATTGTTACCAGTTTAATTAGAATGTTCAAATTTTTCCAGACCATTCAGAAATAATGATATCAGGTATATACCGGATGTCCTCCAAATCGATAAATTGACCGATCAGCAATTAAAAGTAGTAGCTGTTTTCACCTATGTTTGGAAGAGGTATGTTTCATCATCATTAGCCTTTATTAGTCCACAGCTGGGAATAGGCCTCCACTAATGAGCGCCATAGCGCTCTGTCTATATCTTGTATGTTTATGTGAGCAAAATACTTGCCCCGTTGTTGCTCGCCGTCGTCGTGGCCCCAGCGGCGCTCACCGGCTTTATAAATGCCTCGTCTTTGCTTTGCTTCATAATGCCCAGGTGAGGACATCGCCTCCATACTGCCACGATAGCTATTGAACGATAGAAGTTCTTACGGCTTATTGCCTCCCTCATTCTTACCTAGGTAGTTCAATGTTATATTAAATCAAATAAACATATGAATTTTTAAAAGAGCTAATGATACGGAATATTACTTGTAAGCAACATATTTTATAAAAATATCTCTATTTTTCCCAAACTATCTTTCAAACTAAGACAACAAACTCATGAAGGTAGCTTTTATTTCTATTTTAAAACTATTTAGGAGTTTTTGTTAACCAAAACGATTTTATTGAATTATTTATTTGGGTCGTTTCTATTTATTTGGTTTTAACAAATCTCATTATTCGTGCTCGTAATACGGGCCAATCTCCTGTTTTCTTCAACACTTGGTAACTACGTTGTAAATACTTATTTGAATGCCAAGTATGTACTTACAAAGTTGAACTTTAAACCAATTGTAAATGTCAGCCCGGCTCGGCCGGGGCGCCCGCGCCCTCTACAGGGAGAAAAAGCTAATTTCCTGCTCCATTATAAATTCATGGATTTCTTTGTGTTGCCTCAAAATAAGTTGTTTGTTTCGACATCGGGGAAGTTTTTACCGCGGGCCTCACAAAGGGCTGTAATTGCTACCTTTACGGGCCCCTAAACCTGAGGGGCCCGTACGCTGGTGCAATTTACACCGCGTAATTGACTCTCCTGTGAAAAGGTGCAAGGGTCATGTTCCGAGATTATTTTTGCTGCATGTTACCAGATTTGGTACCAAATATATTAGGCTGGGCAGACGACATATTTGTTAGAGTTAAACTACTCGTCGCTTTATACTAAGTCATGTTTGTGCCTCACAACAAATTGCCTTTTTTTTCTTTAATGTACACATTATAATTTCTTTGTTTTGAAAATACTAAAAAACAACTTCTTATCTGTCAGCATCAATTAGTTTTAAACTGTTTTTTGAAGTATTGCGGGTCCAAAACATAGTATGAACTTATACGAACTTATATGTGCTTACATATCATAAGATATGTAAGTAAGCACATAAGCCTAATAAGTTTCTGCTGAAATATTGAAGGTAAGTACGCGACACTCACCTTAAAAAATAACACTCGTTTTGCCTCAACCATAAGCAGTTTGCGGTTGGCACTTAACCTGAATCGACTTAAAACATGAATTCTGACATTTTGTCTAGCTTCACACGGACAAGCTGCGCGAGGCTTCACTCGATTACATACCACGAATTCTAAAATTGGATTCCCTCAGCATGTTGAGCTGCAGTCAGCAGTAGATAACTTTCTGATCAGAAACATGCCCAAGGTTCTGAAGATTGTGACTGTGTTCTGACTTCTGGTGAGCTACATTCTGTTTCCTAGAACTTTACTTTGAATAAATTCTAAGCCGATAAAACAGATTCATATATTTCATCTCGGGCTCATTCTCAAGCTTTCATTTTCCCTTCACCATCTCTTTACATTTGAACATCGAATATTTTAAATAAATAATACAAACAGACAAACTAAAGTCTACCGGCATTCATAGATTAAGGTCTTAGACGTGTCTCCCTTAAGGCGGGGGTGGCGGAGAGGTAAGTGGGGACGAAGAGGGGGGGGGGGGACTAGCGACTGCAGTTTGGATACCCTCTGGCCTTAGATAAATGGACAACAGTAAATTTTGAATTGCATTAAACCGTTGTCTGGGGGCAGCGCAGTCTTACGGAAATGTATGGTTATTGCAGTAAAACTGCTGGCAAACTTCTAAACGCATTGTCTAGACTTACACTTTTCCAAATCAGATTTCTTTTTTGTAGTACTCCATCAATTTTTTGGATTTTTCCTAAAAATTATACTAAACAAGAAAATGTTAATGAAGAAGCTATTTTTTAAACATAAACAATGACCACCATGAATTATCTAATTAGTTTGAATGTTAGCACCATATTTTAAAAAGTACAGTTAAATCATAAAGTTGCCTACCGGAAGTGGTAGTGAACTCGAAAAATGTGCAGCAATCAACCGAGCCAGGGCACAGTGCCTCACCCTTGTTGTCACAGCCCTGTCACGTGCAGTAGGATAAATATCTTATACAGTAGCTCTGTGACCACCCATTTCATTGTAAACTTTGAGATATTTACAGTACTTAAAAATTGGACTATGCAGTCCGTAGAGATCAACAAACTGCTATTGCAAATTATACCAATATAATGTTTTAACGTATTGTTATCACGCCAAACAACTGAACGGAATTGGCTGAAATTTTACATAAACGAAATTCAAAGCCAGGAATAAAACAAAAACAGTCTGCAGTTAACTCAATTGTTTAAATTTTAATTACTTGTTCCATTTAATTTCTAACATTCGATTTTAATTTTCTTTTGAATGAAATACTGTATCTTTAACTATAACTTTGAGATTTTATGTTTATGTGAATGTAATCTTGACATTATAGTAAAGTTGTACTTCTGCAAATTCGTGTGCTTTGCCAGCTCGAGTCATTTGTTATGACAACCGTCACGTGTGCTTCCTCTAATAACTCGCTGCTCGTTCTCTGCATCTCTGTTCATTATTGTTATCAAGTAGTAAATAGTTCACAACTTATTTATGTCCTTCACTCATTTATAGTTGCAATTCCGTATGTTTATGAATATTTTGAAGTTCATGGTGTATCGTATCTGAGTCATATTCTAAATTCATATGCAGAGAAACCCGATTCTGAAAGTCTTCAGGGTACAACGGGGAGGCATATAATTTACACTTAGCTATTGTCCTAAATCGCTAGTTAAGCTAGATTTTATTCAAGTACCATGCAAGAAAACCGCGAGCGAAAGCTAGACATATGAATCATAAACGTAGTTTTAAAGTTATATTCGTGAAAACACAACAAATTACACTCTAACTGGACCCAGTACTGTTTGTATACATACAGAACTGAAAGACCAGCTCAGTTCATTCAACGTGCAACATTCTTTCTCAGAATGATTCCGAACCAACTCTCACCAACAAACTTCACCTGCACGGTTCGCAAAACTTGTGTTAACTTAACAATATAAAACGAATACGTACCTAAATACCTGAAAACACCTCCACGTAGCGTAGAAAAACTGAGTCTCCAATGAATATCGTCCGCCAATTTAATCCTGCGCATCCTTCTGCTTTATGTCTATAGAAATAAAGTTGCGATTTCAGTGAACTGTCTCGCAGTATGGCCCTGGTTTAAGAGTGCATTACACATTCGCCTCGGAGTTGTAAAGTTAGAGTCGCGTTACTTCGCCGGAATGCTAAAACATTGGAACAAGTCGAGACCCGAGACCATGCACCTCACCTTCTTGTTTCGTCTGAAACAGTCGTGAATGAAACACGAAATATGGCTGCGGTCTATCATGTTGCGAAGTTTTGCGAATATGATAACTTAAAAGTTGTGCTGAAAAATGGGTATGCATTTTCTCTTATGCAGGGTGCTTTGTGTAGTGAAGATAAGTGAATGTCGCTCGAGAGGAGAACTGGTAGTTTGAGATACTTCATTAATTTTGTTCACTTATTTAATGAAAAAAGTGTCTGACGACATTGTTTAAATTGATTCAAAAGACTTTCAGAGTGGTTTTTCACCTCATTTATTAATAGGAAAACTTTAATATTTAACGAAAATATACATAAAATTTATAAAACACAAAATTTAAAACAAAAATACGACTTCATTTTTATTTAATATTTATAAGGACTTCACCCAGTAGTGGATAAAATCCGATGCTTCAGTTTTGAGCTATTTGTCTCTTGTAAAAGCCCTGCCTATCATTTTATTGTTTGAGCATAAATCCATTTTGTAGGTGTAGGTACCTATACGACACTATCCATTCATTCTCATTCAAAAGCGTAAACTCAGCAATACAAGCAGGCGAGTTACCTTTATTCAATATCGGTCAGCTTGTACCGTGTGTTGTCAGCAAGTGTACGGGACCGCACCGGTACCACAGACCGCGAGACCAATGTCTGTGTCTGCAAGACCCACCTGAGCACGGGGTGAGGGGCACGAGATGATATCTAGATTATACAATACCTGACGGGGTTGATTTAAATGGAACATATTTCTGAACCCACATAATGTGTTGCAGTCAGATACCATGTGAGTGGCACAAATTGAATAAAAAACCTAATCAGCATGTTGTTGGATTGATTAAAGTACAAATATTGAGAGTCAGCAGCTTCTTTCTGTGTATTTGTAACACCTTCACTGCGACCAAAAGTCCGCCTGCCAAACGTGGTGACTATTGGCAAACCACCCTTGTTTGGGGCAAGCAGCTGATACGAGTGCTGATGAAAGGAAGAAGCCATCTTTAGTGCGTTCGGTCCAATGATGATGCTAACGTACTCATTGTAGCCAGCAATGAAAGCTGTGCAACTATTTAATTACTTCACTCAAAGAACCGTCAGTTTAACCAACATTCAGCCCAGTTACATTAATTACAACCGTTAAAAATAACCATTCAGTAACCTTTTGTGTGTAGATCATTAAGGTCAAAACGGACATATCAACTCGGCACTGATCAGCATGTTGTTGGATTCATTGAAGTTGGAGCGCACTATCACACAAATTTTGTACTAATAAAAACTATCGTAGTTTGACGAATTCATTACGTCGTTTGTGTTCTTCCAACACAAATAAGGTTCGGTGTTAACCCGCTTACATCCGTAATGAATATCACACAAATATTTAACGAATACGAATGTTTGGCTGTAGGATGATTGTTACGAGTACCTCTTCACAAAAAACTACAGCACATATCGAGCTGAAAATTTGCATGAGTCTAGCTTAACACCTGGAGTAAGTATAGGCTACTTTTTAGCCAACAGGCACGCCTGCGAAGCCACGGGCTGAAGAATATTCATAAACAAACAACTATTAGTTTGCCCTTCTCGCTGTAAGCTCGCCACGTATCGTTCAACTTGTAACTGTTATAGGCGAAGTTTATCCGTAAACGCGGCGTTGCATTGCCGTTACTGCGGGAAAATAGAGCATTCTAGTCTTAAGGTCTATGTTGGTTGAGTCATCACAAAAAATTCTCGGGTTTAACATCCTACGTGTATGGTCCGCGTTTTTGTATGAAATTTCTGCATGAGTAATCCTGGCAACCCAATATGTAGGTAGATGAAATTCAATACTTATCCTCATTGTATGTACCGACTGGTAAAATTACTAGACACAATATCAATAGTTTAAAAACACTAATGATTGTAATTTGGGGTCATGAAACGTGTAACATCTATTTAGATGACACTTAGCCGGGCATTTCTTTAGGTTTACTAAATAAGCACTTAGACAAGTCAAATTTTATATATAAATAGTTTTATAAATAGCGACTATTAGCAAATAAGAAACAAAATGTTATTGATTTTGTTCCCTTAAATTTTTTGTCCCCCACACATAAAATGTAATACAATACAATAAGTCTCGTAGGTGTAGTCTCAGTCATTCGGTTACAATTACGCGAACCGGACTTCTGAGTCGCTCGACGACTCAGAAGTTCGGTTGCCTGATTCAACGGAATCAGACAACCGGACCTTTGAGCTTTTTTTTGCAACAGTGATATCGGTGTTATGATAGATTGCCAGCTTATTATTCTTGTCAAAATAATTTAAGATCCGATGAGTTGATGCAATTAATTAGTTCTGATCCAGTACCGAGCTGCTATATGAGTTACGACCCGTGATGAACTAGTGCGCGCGCGCGGCATGCGGCGCGCACCCAGAGGCATGTTGCCATGCTTCAGATTGTCCGTCAGTCCGACGGAGGTATGCGTGGAATGACGCAGTGGTATTCACTGTCCATGATTGGTGCAGTTGCCAGCTGGATTTCATGATTACCTCCGATATTTGTGCGCTGCAGCGCTGTTGCCTGTTGGTAAATTATTGAGCTGGATTTTGAAGCAATAACTGAAACAATGTTATTTCTTCTTCTTACTCTGTTTCTAGATGACCGACAGACGTATCGGAGTCTGTGCACCACGATCGGTGGCATGTATTTATGTTGTAAGCAGCTGAGGGGAGCTGACAGCGCTTTGTCTACTTTTCGCTGGAATTTTGGTGTGTAACAAGTTATAGCTCCGCAAAGATCCGTTCCACCAGGACAGCTAGTCATCAAGATCGGTTATCTGGGAGGAACAAAGAGGCTATTGGTGAGGTTGGTTTTGGAAGGGTAGGTACTAAACGCTAAAACGTTATGTTAAACGCGGATTACAATCAGTTTTGTTGTTCTTGGTCACTTAATTACGCGGTCTCTACGCTCACGCAAACTCATAATTATGATTTTCATAGAATCCACCATTTGTGGGAATTATTTTTATACTTACAGTTTTGAGTTTATTGCTAGAGTTATGAAAGTTGTGTTTTAACTTAACTTTCTGAGTAAATCACTCGGCTTTCTTCTTTATTTCGTCTGATAGCATTACGAAATGATGCAACAACAACCCAAATAAATAAACATAACGCAAATATGTTTGTGCTGATTGTAAGAACCAACTATTGTTATGAATCCTGACATGAGAGACATGATCCAAACAACATTGTTGGATGCACAATGAGTCACGTAACAGAATCCCTTTCCAATTATCAGAATAAGTTAGAAACAGATAGCTCTGAATGGAGTGCCTTGTCCGCGGGAAGCAGCGGGGTGTCTGGCCCGAGGCAACTTAAGGCAATACAGGCAATTGAGGCAGTTTGAGGCAGCCTCGTCCGTGGCTGCGGACAGAGACTGATGCAAGCCGCATCTCCTAGCCTAGAGCATAGGTTGTTAGCCTCCGAGTGTTATAGAGGCAGATTTAATGCATCAGAAAACTGCTAATTAATTTTCTGTCATATTCCGCATTTATAATATTACAATTAATTTATATTGTTTACCACACAAGTAAATATTACTTGTCGTTCGAGGAAGCCTTGGAGGTTATCTGTTCGTGTCTACAAATGCCGCGTCTCGCTAACTCTGCGAGATCCCCATTGTAAGTAGGTCCGAGTCATGCTACGGAGATGCCCGGAGCATGTTTACAGCGCAGCCTTGCACTTTATCTCTTCGTCTAAATCACCCGCGTTTTGGGAAATTCAGACAGAACCAGGTGATATCTCATGAAGAGTTATTGCTTTACTGCTTGAATAGTAACTTAGTATTATGTTGGCGGGTAATTTGAGTCTAGAAAAGGTTTATCCGAACAAAAACATTAATGTAAAGTGAAGTATTACTAGACGAGACTTGACATACGGATCTCACCACTTTCTGTGGTTATGTACCTACTTACTGGGAAAGAAAACTTATCGAGTTCTATTTTTTACTGTGGAACTCTTTAATAGATTATACGATTTCCTCATATGTTTCTCCCCTATTAGAACATGTATTTCTTTCAAGTCCAGGTAAGCGGGATGTAAAACGAGGAAGAAACTATAGGATTCTTTTTTCGACGACGGAACCTTAAATGCCATGATTTCAGAATGTGCCCTTTAATTTGGTCATAAATTCTACCTATATTCCAAATTTGACGTTTGTAGGCCAGCTACCAAAACCTAAACATGTATATGATCGATCAGTGAGTGAGTGAGTGATGATGACGAAATAGCAATACTATGAGGGTCGATACTTTCTAAACTAAATTGATTAGAAACTAATAATTAGGAGTCAGTTAACTACGTTAGGAGGAACACCTGTAACAACTTCCAGGCCCTAGATGTCATTTGTAATATAGATATCGAATGCTGAAAAGTGCCGTGAGATGGCTCGAAAAAAGGGTTGCCGGTCAATGCCACTACCGTGACGCCTGGTGCATTGGTGTTTACAAAAAAAACGTTGTAGGTACTGTGATAATTTTAATATGTTGGTACATCTCGTATTTTTCAAATTCTTAAAATGTTTTAGACGTTTCATTCAACTCCGTGTTTTTCGTCGTTGACGTTTTATAATACGTGTTGTATTATAAAATAGAACGTAACGTTTTTTAATTAAATGAAATAAAACAGCTCTTCATAAAATTGATCAAGTTTTTTCTGCACTATCTTTCAAAAGTCACTACAATGAAGTTAGCCATAAAAATCCGGGCGTCAGCGACTAACAAAGGCAGGCATAAAAAGCAAAAACACCTGTATTTCAGCGGAACCTGTGAGCTAAAGTGGTTTCTGTCCGGTGCAGCGGTGCGGCGGGGGGAGGTACAGCAGAATTTCCGGCGCGACACATTGTTGCCGAAAGCGCGAAATGGGCCCGAACATATTTCCGTATTTAGTTGAATGTCGGATCGCAATGGAGAGGTCAGTAGGTACTAGGTCTGTGTAGACCGGTGTTCTTTACTTATGAGTTAGATATAGCTGTATGGGATATTGTATACAAGAAAGTCAAAAAATCTCACTAAACCATTCTATCAAGTAGGTATTTGATTATTTTTAAAATAAACAAATACTTGTCAAGTTATAATTTAGCATATTTGATCATTTTTCCATTTCACAATAATTAAGTCAAATTATCTCTGGTGACATCATACTGAACTGCTTCCTACGACTACTGGGACTTTATCACCTGTTTGACAATAGCCAAAATAATATGTTTCTGATGAAATCGGAAACGCTTTTGAAAGTCAATTAGTATAACAATAGCACTAGCTATGATAGCAGCTTGTGAATGTACTCAGCGGGGAGGGGGAGGTGGGGGGGCGAGGACAAACTACCAGTAATTTATGCGCCGCGCGGGAAATTACCAGCGCGCTGGTATTTTAAGCGCCGCTATCGCCACATGCAAAACCTGCTTTAAACACGTGACTTACGGCTCAAAATTTGTGATGCCCTGCCCCTCGCTCAGCCACTATAATGTAAAACTAGCCTTCGGCCTGATATCGACGGTACAAAGTCAAATAACACTGAATTTTTAAGTTGACAGAATTAAGAACGTAAAATGTTCGTCAAAATAATTATTGAAAAATCCACCCTCAGTATTGAACAGAATTACCTTGTTAGGAAATTCCTTCGATAGGTAGATATAGATATAAACTACATATCAAGATTTGCGCATTCACTGCCCAGCCTAGCTTCGGTGGTGCGACCCAAAGTGGCGCGCCGCACTACCGCCAACTGACGAAGCTGGACATGGGCATTTGTTGCGTGCGTGGGCTTGTAACCGGTTAGAAGAGGGAAGCTTTGCGCTGATTCATCCAATATCGCTGCACCCAGCACGAAACCGTGCTTTAAAATATGGGCTTAAACTCGTTATCTTACATTTTACAGCGACAAAATGGCTTCCCATAAGCTTCAAACAAGTGGTACGCGAGCTGTCTGTCAACTGAAGCCGTCAATTTAAAATACATCTAAATACTACGAGTTAAAGACTATTCTAATTCTAATTCGAAGTGGGGGAACTGGGATCTGCACTGACAACTCGCATGGGAGTGTATTGTGCATTTCGCGCATTGTTATCGCTACCCTCACAAGTAAGTCGAATTGCCATTGTCTATTATTCCCTTTGTTTTGCTAATTGCTCTGTTACTTTGTGGTCACTAATTACCTCTCTTATGCGTTTTTATTATAATCTTATCCTTACCTCTACTAATTTTTATGTCTTAGATATATTTGCACCTATTCATATGCTAATACACTTTTCTGTTATCAATGATTCCGTTTAGAGTTTATTATCAAAATGTACGTGGTCTTCGGACTAAAACCTCCACATTTCTAAGAAATACTTCTCTATGTTCGTACGACATAATTTGTCTTACAGAAACTTGGCTAAATGAAAGCCTTTTTAATAGCGAACTTTTTGATGATCGCTTTATAGTCTGGAGACGCGACCGTAATTATGCGTTGACGGATCAGGACAAGGGGGGTGGGGTACTTATTGCTGTGCGCCGAGACCTAGCAGCCGAAGGTCGGCCCGAGTGGTACTCGAGCGCCGAGGATCTATGGATCACCTTAACGTTGAAACATCGTAATCCCAGATCCACGTACAAGATGCATATTGGCGTTGTGTATATCTGTGATCAGAGCCAGGGTAATGCAATGTCGGTTCAACTTTCTAATTTTGCGATAAATGTGACAAAAATTACATTAGAAAACCCATTAGATAAAATAATTATATTCGGTGATTTTAATATGCCCTTAGTCTCATGGAGTGTTGATGATAATGATGGACTATCTCTCATTCCCACCAATCTTCAGGGTCCTCACCAGTTACAATTGATAGATAATTTAAACACTTGCTGTCTTTCACAATATAACTATATTGTGAATGATAGTCACGGCCGGCTTTTAGATTTAATTTTTTCCAATAATGATGTTCTTGTTAACGCGTGTGATTGTCCGCTTGTCCCTGAAGATCCCCACCATCGCTCCTTGGTAACTATTTGCGAATTCGTACAGCTGCACACAATCAAACCACGCCCTTATACAAAGTACTTGTATAATTCTGGAGATTTTACTGCGATTTGTAAAAACCTGGACGCCGTCGACTGGCACTCTGTGCTTAGTAGTGGAAGTATCGATGAGGCGGTTTCCGTATTCTATACCACTGTTTATGGCTTGCGCGACCAGTTCATTGCTACCGCTTTAGTAACACCTTCACGCAAATACCCGCTGTGGTATAAAAGACCCTTAATTAAATTATTACGAGAAAAGGCTAAATTTCATAAAAAGTTTAAAACCTACGGTAACACTTATGACCGTGACTCATTTATTTTACTGCGGAAGAGAGCGCGAGAGATGGAGGAAAGTATGTACAAAACTTACATCTCAAATATCGAAGAACACATTAAAGTAAACCCTCGAGCTTTTTGGTCATATGTTAAAAGTAAAAAACAAGCCAACTCGTACCCTTCTGTGCTAGAATATGGTAATCGCTGTTCTGACCAAGGTGATCAAATATGTAACTTTTTTGGGGAATATTTTCATTCAACGTTTCTTAATAACCCCTCGTCTACCACCCAGGTTGACCCAATCTCTTCATCTTACCCTGATTCACCAGCTGATATCTCTACAGTGGAAGTTTTAGAAGATGACGTCTTTAAATTAATAAAATCATTAGATCTAACAAAATCAGCGGGTCCGGACAATATACCAGCAATATTAATTGTAAACTGCGCGAAGAGTCTAGTTCTTCCTCTCACTTTGCTATACCGTCGCTCTCTTACGGAAGGAATCGTCCCATGCTTGTGGAAGAACGCCTTCATCACCCCCATTCACAAAAAGGGCCCTAAAAATCAGGTTGTAAATTATAGGCCTATATCGAAGCTTTGCTTGTTTGCGAAGGTTCTAGAAAAAATAGTCTATTCACAACTCTATCCTGCACTCAAGCAATGTATTTCGCTCGATCAGCATGGATTTTTGCGTGGTAGGTCAACTACTTCAAATCTTCTACTTTGTGCTGAATCGCTTTCTAGGCATATGTCTGAACCCTCCCAAATTGACATTATATATACAGATTTTTCAAAATGCTTTGATCGAATAGACCATTTAATACTGTTGGAAAAACTTCAACGTATAGGTATAAGGGGTAATCTGTTTAGATGGTTCTCATCTTACGTCCGAAACCGCTGCCAAACAGTAGTTTTAGGTGGCTACTCTTCGGTGTCTATGGACATCCCTTCTGGTGTACCCCAAGGGTCCTTATTAGGACCCCTTCTTTTCACAATATTTGTAAACGATCTCGCATCCTGCTTCTTGAACTCAAAAATACTTTTATATGCCGACGACATGAAAATATTTCGTAAAATCAAGGATATTAATGACGCCCACTTCTTACAAGACGATTTAATTAGATTCCAAAATTATTGCACTGTAAACAAATTAGACCTAAATGTCTCTAAATGCTACGTAAGTACATATACACGAAAACCCACTAAAATATTATTTAACTACAAATTTCATAATACCTCACTCGCTAGAGTTGACTCTATCAAGGATTTAGGTGTAACTTTTGACAGTAAGCTTTTATTCGATCAACACGTTGATACTATAGTTAAAAAAGCATCACGTTCACTGGGCTTTGTTTTTAGAATGTCGTCGGAATTTACAAGTATCAAAACTTTTAAAATACTGTATTGTGCGTACGTACGTAGTCACCTGGAATACGCCTCCCAGGTGTGGAATCCAAGGTACGATGTGTACTCCTCGCGAATAGAGTCCATCCAAAAGAGGTTTCTTCGATACCTGCAGTATCGAGCTTGTATTTATTTGCCGGATTACGAGACTAGATGCCGCAAATTTCACTTTCTTCCCCTTCACAAACGTAGAGAAATGGCTGATTTGACTTACCTAATGAGCATAGCAAACGGCACTGTTGATTGCCCGGAGCTCCTTGAGCAGATAGGACTGCGCACATGCACGGTTGCACTGAGAAATCCGAACACCCTTTACGTTCCTATAGTCAGGACCAATTATAGGCAGAACGCTTTTCTTTACAGAGCTTCTTGCTCGTTTAATTCCTTAGTAAATGGAAACAGTGAGGTAGACTTATTTAACACCAGTACAAGTAAGCTTAGACGCTTACTTAGTCATCTATTTTTTCAAGTGTAAGCTTAACTAGATTAGATTAAGATTTAAATGTTTAACTCGATGTGTTTTTTAGTATTTTTAGTATTAACTAAGTTAATGTTATTTAGTTAGTTAAGTTATGTTAGTTAGTCGTCAACTTACCTACTCTATATCATACAGTTTTCAAGTCAATCTGCGGAAACTTGTAATTAGCCGTCAACAAACATGTACTGGTCTATCCAGGCATGTTCTATATTTTTATTTGATTATTTGTAAACCTAGCTGTAAGTTTCTCCAAAATTTTGTAAATAAATAAATAAATAAATAAATTGTCCCCCTGCCTAACTAGGCCCTAACCAGCCCAGCTCCTTGAAGTACCGGAGCAGGACGTTAAAGACTATATTTGAATACATATTTTTGTGGTGCGTGGTAACATTGCGCCTCTGATCTGCGACAAACCGGAAAAGACTGAGGACTGTTCAGCTGATGATGATGACCTAGCAAAGAGACAATGCCAGTGTCAACTAGGAAACATACCGCGCTCTAATTGTGCGGATAGTAACAATTTATAATATCGGCATTATGCCGGTATCGCGCCATCTTGTTTATTATTATTGGCTCGTACAATACGTGGACGATATTGTATCGCTCTCTTGAGTATACAGGCATCTAGTTTACGGCGGGAAGAGGACATAGAGAGAGAAATTAAATAGTTTAAATCTTAAAAAGTCGAAAAAAACATTATATTAATCAATATTACCATTATTGTTTCAATTATAAATACTACTTTTAATTTGATTCTATTATTTTGATTGTAATTTTCTTTGTTAAGAAAGACCTAATTTTTAAAGTAATAATGTAGTTTAGATAGTATAATGGTAAGCGATCTCGTGGCGAAGCGTTGCGATCAAGGCAAAATCTCCTTTGGTGAGACATGTTCGTTCAGCGGTGGACGTGGAAATGCCAGTTGATATGAAAGTAATTGGTTCATTATTCCTAAACTTCCCCAAAAACAAATATAGGCAAATTGGGTGAATAATAGGGCCCTATCTTATTAGGATACCATGGTGGCGCCATCGATCCCACCACTGTATGTAAATAAATAGTGCTGCACATTATTAATTTATTATGATTAAAGATCTGAACATCGAACCAGTCAATCCAACCTTCATCGTCTCAGGCGGACCTCGCGGAAGTAAACGCTATGTCGAGGATACGACTGAATTTGAAAAGAATAATGTTTCGGGAACATTTTGTCCCTGCACATCATTAATCTTCTCTTTAATGGCTCATGCAAAGCAGTGGCCATACTCACGCACGGGCCGGCCGTGGCACAGCTTTGAGTTCCACTGACAAAGTACTAATAAAAGTTTCTGAAGAACTACGTTAGTTCTACTTATTGCTCTTCTTTGTTTCTACTTCTAGGTTATTCGTGTTTGTTGCTGCTTTGATCGTAGTAAAAGCATTACGTGAAATTAACAAGGATTTTCTGTTCTGACAAACAAACTCTGAGAATCGTGATCAAGAGACTGGCTGTATATAGTCATGAGTTCGTACGCGTTATTCCATGATGGCGAAATAATATTATGCCATATCCCATTTCCAACTAGTATTGATATGGATCAGTCGAGCTACCTGTTGATTGTTTGCAACAGTCTGCAGTTAGTCCAATTGTTTCACTTGTAAGTAATTACTTGTTTTAATTTGTTTCTAATATTTGATTCTATTTTTCTTTGTTAATAAAGATGTTACAAACTCTGAAAGTGAATTCAATAATGTTCCAAGCACCTCATATAAACAAGAACGCGATAAAAAAAACCTTCGCCAGTACCAGTGTACTTCAAAAATCCTTTCATTTTTAATGCTAGAAAGCTGAAAAAGAAAATAGGAGCGTCATCAAATAGCATCGTAGCGCGTAGGTAGAGAGAGATCCGTGCATTTGCGAGAGGGCACTTTCTTCCCTCCACTCGATCGCGAGCGAGCGCTTGCATAACTGAGCCGTGTTCAGGCACCTCATCTCCTGAGATGCACATTTGCCCTCCGCACAGTCTTGACATAGACAAAATAATGCACAGAAGGTACGGTTTATACTTTCTCATAATCATAATATTATTGTGTGGAATTGACTCGAAGGACTGGCTTCCGTCGATTGAATTCCGCACACTTAGCAGCATATAAGGTTATTGGCCTGGACAACTCCTGGACAATTTTTTTAGATGATTGTCAAGTGTCCGTTTTTTTTAATAGGTCCGGTAAGGACCAATTAAAACACTTGTATAGGAAATGATCTCAAATCGGTCCCAAAAAAATATTTTCGAGGGATAAATATTTATCCCGTCAAGTTTTTACAACATTTTTTTCTTTAAAAAAAAGACTAGCTACAACAATTTTGGTTTTGTATTTACCAATCCATAATAGATTATGATGATTCTTTTGTTGTTGTATAAGGATACAATTTGAGGTGGTCCTATAAAAGTTTAATCCTCGAAGGTGTCTTAATTCGAACATTAAGCAAATTACCAAATCTGTCCAGCTGTTGTCAGGCGATGCGCTCGTGAATACTGTTAGTGGGTTTATGAATATCGAATATATTTTAATTTATACACATTTTTCTACAACTATTTCATAGAAATAAAACTGCAAAGGCTGAATAAAAACGCGATTATTTTAGAGCTTACGAGATTTCCTTCAAATTTAATAATATTTCCCTAACGTTAAAATGACTGTGTTCGCACACACCACAGAATGACTGGAAAATACATAGTTTTTTTTTGTTTTATTTAGTTGTTGGTCAAACGCTTTTTTACCAGTTAGTTTACCATTCTCAATGGAACAGAACGTATACCTACCTAGATGAAAATTTAAGTCTTATTTTACAAAATATTTTACCTGTGATTATTTTAAAGTTAATTTATAGGAACCAACAGTCTGCAGTTAGTTCAATTGTTTCAACTAATTTTTTTCTATTATCAAATTGTCATTATTATTTTTTCTTATGTTGACTTGCCAATGTTAAGATATGTAACGAAATATATAAAATAAATTAATTTAAAAACCTAAATTGCAAAAACGCAGAGAGCCTACTCTTTCAACTACACTAGTGTTGTTGACGCTGCGTGCCCCGCCCCCTCCTTGCCCCCGCAACCTCTTTATGCTGCTTTTAGGATATCACCTCGTGTGTAGGTAAAGTACCTGCACACGGCTTCGCGGCGTCTACTAACATTGAAATTATTTTGTTAGTTTTTTCTACTTGTTAGCAAAAAAGAATACTTAAGAAGTGGTTGTATCTAAATGGAAAGCTTTAATGTATTGTCTTACAATAATAATAAAAGAAAAGTTTAAAATGACTAAGGTTCTTTGCACAAGTAAATAAGTAAAGTTTTAAAATTCTATTAGTGGTACATAATTGTAATAATTTTTCTATTCAAGTAATTGTTTAAAATACTTATAAAATACGATACGAAAATAGATAGACAAGCAGTTAACGTTCACTCGGTAAAATCAACGTCTAAAATGGGATATATTATCTTATGCGTGTGATGTGGTTTGTGTGTGTGTGAGTTATTTCACTAGATTGCTCTAAATGTTATACAATTTTATACATGGTACCTATGTATAAAAACGCAATATCAACTAACATAAACCAAAGATACAAGACCAATTTAAGTGTAAAGAGTGGTCTGCAAGTGGTAAGTAAGTGGTTAGAAGTGAATAAGTGGTTAGCTTGGTAAGTGGTGGATAGACGCGGGTCGGGCGAGCGCGACAACGAGTCAGTCATCCATACACATCAGTCCCGCGTCTAGTTAGCGAGGGGGCTATTCTCAGAGCTTTCGATAATATGGTGAATAAAATTTATTTTTATTGGGTAGGAAGATAGGTAGAATTTCCTGCATTAGTAGTTTTAGCAAAATTTGTTTTATTGCACTTGATTCTACATTTGATACTTACTATGCAAACTGGTTAACTTTAATAATTTTAGAGGTTTGGTATTTTAATATTTGGTATTATATATATTATGATTTGGTATTTTCCATTATTTTATTGGTTATGTAACGTTGTTTGTTCTGTAAGTTATGTTAATTCAAGCGTTACATAATGTTACATAATTTGATAATGGTATCTCGTAAATTTCCACTGCCAAATGATAGTCAATACACTAGTCTTCCAAATTAAAAAGTTAACAGTTTTTATTGCTCAACCACAACCGACTGTTAAGATAGCTGGAATAGATCTCTTCTATTTCACACAAATCACACGAAAATTATGCAAAATTTTGGAAAGGATTGACGTATCTTACTTCTTCACGCAAAAACTACTGAATGTATTGGGCAGATTTTTGTAAACGTAGGGTAAGATCTGGTATAATTAAGCAATTTTTATCTCATAAACTAGTTCCCAAGGGATAGAAACAACATGTGAACGTTTTCATAGAAACAACATGCGCAAAATCACATTATATCTGTGACCACGCAGAACACAGTAAGCGACTTCATCGAGTGCTCCCGAATAGGCCCCCGACAACAATAAATGAACATCTCGAAACGCGCTCATAGCTCCATTAGCTGAATTAAACGTCTCATATACGTGGGAATGCGGGTAATATACTAGCGGTGTCACCCCCCTCTACCCTGCCTGCGGGGTGGAGGGGACGTCCCGCAGAAATATTACTTCGTGATATATAGAGCCCGCGTGACAGCGAGTGGTCTCGGTGCGCGTCTTAAATCGAATGTCGGAGTTGATGGCTGCTGTGACAAAGGATGTGGAAGAAATGAGAGTTATGATGAGGGCTTTTATTTTGATGATCTTGGCTTGAAGCCGAATGAATGAATGAATGAACACTTTATTGTACAATAAACTTAACATGAATAAATATTCTTACATACAATAATATTCCGAATTTACTTATAAGGTAGGAGTAGAGTCAAACTGAAACACGTACTTACGCCTGACACTCAATTCGGATTGAGTCTGTTCAACGATTTGATCACCGAGTACATCTATATGAAACCATCTACCCTTATTTTTAAGTTCATTATTAATGTCTATTTCTAGGTAAATAAAGTCCTTACTAAACCTAAAAGATCGAATGATAAAAAGGGATCAAAAACCTCTATTCGATTTCGTCATCAACCTCCTTTAGCGATTTCGTGGAACTTCGTAGCAGTTTCGTAGCAAATTCGTAGAAGCGTAGCGCTCGTAGGTCGTAGCACGCGGATCAATGTCTATACAAAAGACTTCAACGAGAGACCTCTCCAACTCCATACAATGTTCTTCAATGACAGAATTACTTGTTAATCAGGGTTTTGTATGTTATATTATTTCCACGGTTATAAGTTTGTGAATTTAACGTCTCAGGGATTATAATTAATGATAGCTCTTATTACTCCAGGAATAAGCTTGGCACGCTTCGCGATTTTTTCCCGATTTATGCACTTAAATGCTTGTATCTCACAAAATACTAGGAGTTTATTGATACTGTAAAAATATAGAATCTAGAATAATTAAGTACTCTTATTTTTTTGCCATTCAACTATCTTTTTTCGGTTGAAAACACCCGAAGTAGATCTAAACAGTGACTGTAGATACAACAGTTTCATTTCGTTTTTACTCCATGGATTGTACACATATGTTCTTATTGTATAACTGTTGAGATAAAAGATAAAACAAAGTAATCAAAGCATCATTTACCTTGAATAACCGAGAGAATCCTTTTTTTACTGTACCACTGCACTGACTATAACACTGCACTTACTGCTCATGTAACTATGACGCATCAAATTAATAAATCCCAAAAATTTACGATCCCGACGGGATTCGAACCCGCACCTTCCCCTTCAGCGCAGGGGTGCTCTTTTTCCAACTAAGCTACGTGATCTTATCTAGTCGGCCCGAAAATCTTTGGGAGTTCTTTTCGGCACTTACGCCGTCAGCGCCACCTACAGAGGAAACAATGAAGTTATCCAATTCTGCTCAAAGACCAAATTTACATTTAGTTCTTTGACGAGAGGTTTTGCCGTTGCTTGATTCTAAGGTTTTTATTTATTATACTCTGGGTAATTTCTAAGAAATTAATAAAACCCAGAGTATAATAAATAAAAACCTTAGAATCAAGCAACGGCAAAACCTCTCGTCAAAGAACTAAATGTAAATTTGGTCTTTGAGCAGAATTGGATAACTTCATTGTTTCCTCTGTAGGTGGCGCTGACGGCGTAAGTGCCGAAAAGAACTCCCAAAGATTTTCGGGCCGACTAGATAAGATCACGTAGCTTAGTTGGAAAAAGAGCACCCCTGCGCTGAAGGGGAAGGTGCGGGTTCGAATCCCGTCGGGATCGTAAATTTTTGGGATTTATTAATTTCTTAGAAATTACCCAGAGTATAATAAATAAAAACCTTAGAATCAAGCAACGGCAAAACCTCTCGTCAAAGAACTAAATGTAAATTTGGTCTTTGAGCAGAATTGGATAACTTCATTGTTTCCTCTGTAGGTGGCGCTGACGGCGTAAGTGCCGAAAAGAACTCCCAAAGATTTTCGGGCCGACTAGATAAGATCACGTAGCTTAGTTGGAAAAAGAGCACCCCTGCGCTGAAGGGGAAGGTGCGGGTTCGAATCCCGTCGGGATCGTAAATTTTTGGGATTTATTAATTTCTTAGAAATTACCCAGAGTATAATAAATAAAAACCTTAGAATCAAGCAACGGCAAAACCTCTCGTCAAAGAACTAAATGTAAATTTGGTCTTTGAGCAGAATTGGATAACTTCATTGTTTCCTCTGTAGGTGGCGCTGACGGCGTAAGTGCCGAAAAGAACTCCCAAAGATTTTCGGGCCGACTAGATAAGATCACGTAGCTTAGTTGGAAAAAGAGCACCCCTGCGCTGAAGGGGAAGGTGCGGGTTCGAATCCCGTCGGGATCGTAAATTTTTGGGATTTATTAATTTCTTAGAAATTACCCAGAGTATAATAAATAAAAACCTTAGAATCAAGCAACGGCAAAACCTCTCGTCAAAGAACTAAATGTAAATTTGGTCTTTGAGCAGAATTGGATAACTTCATTGTTTCCTCTGTAGGTGGCGCTGACGGCGTAAGTGCCGAAAAGAACTCCCAAAGATTTTCGGGCCGACTAGATAAGATCACGTAGCTTAGTTGGAAAAAGAGCACCCCTGCGCTGAAGGGGAAGGTGCGGGTTCGAATCCCGTCGGGATCGTAAATTTTTGGGATTTATTAATTTCTTAGAAATTACCCAGAGTATAATAAATAAAAACCTTAGAATATGACGCATCAACTAGATTTGTCGCACTTCAAAACTTCGATCAAAATTTACAATCTTTAGTAAAATAATCGCACATTAATTCAGAATCAAATGATATTATAGATTTCAAGTCATAGTGATCTCAAAAAAATTGAATTAAGGTTTTAATTGGTCTGAGGCGTCGAGCCCGGAGCGGGCCTCGTGTGACGGTATAAAAGGTCGGTCGGCCCGCTCCGGGCTTCTCTCTTCTTAATTTGCTGCTAGACGATTCTGTGTGATTCGCCTCCGTTGTAGTACGACTAATTTCAATAATCTTGGGTCGTTGGAGATCCCGTTTTTTACAAGGCATGCGCTAAGTGCAGAGCAATCCTAATACCAAACTTCCAAGACATAATGTAGAAGCTATTAAAAATTTTAGTTCTAAGAATCAAATGGACAAATACAATCTAACGTCTTACTCTCCCCAGCAATATTCCGAGGCAGCGCCGGTGTCCGTTACCAATTACGGGTCGCTGCAGACGGCAAACTGATCTTTTTGTGTACCTTCCGACACAGCCTTGGCAGTAGGTTTAACTGTGTCTCTGGATGTTGTGATTGAATGATTAATAATATAGTCTATTTTCATTTTATTTGTATCTATTGCACCACTTCGGTCTCGTTTGAATAGTTTTTCACATGTATGTGTTAATAAATAATTAACATCCCACATTCACAGGTGGAAGTCAAAACACCGTTAAAGGCTCAAAGGTTACTAGCTCGCAAATAACGACGAATAAAAGCAACTTAACGCCCGCCTTCATGTTTAGTACCCTACACCGATACACTTTATGACTAACGGGGACATAACTGAGATATCGACACTTTGTTATAAGTAGCACATTGATTTTAGGACAATTATTATATTTCCCGTGATCATAAACTGACATCTTGTCTCTGCTTAACTGCACTTATTCGAATAATAATACAAACTCGCCTTTACTTTCCTAATTGGAAATAGCATAAGCCCTTCCAAGAGAATAAATCTAATTTCCTTGCTTTTTCATTGATCCAATCAAACATTATCACAAAAAGTAACAGACTTAGAGTTTAAGGTTGAATGACCTCGCCGGTTTTTTGTTTACATGAACACATTTTGACTAACTACATTGCGATACAAAGCAAGGTTGCCGAACCAGCAGCTTTATCATTGTGGATTTTTGGTTTTTAAACGAAAATATAAAATTTTTTTTTGTTTATTACCTACCAATGCAACGCCCTGTGTTTTGTAAATTGTAAGATTATTCGCCCTCTACTATTACTTAAAAAAATCGGTCTATTCATTGGTATCTTGCAAAAAAAATTTTTTTATGTAAATTAAACTTTTATTTTGGACATTATTATCTTGCAAAAGCTACCATAACATATTCATTAACACATTCACTGCCAGACACACCATCACCACAGCTCATCACCAGCAAGCGCAGTCCTATCGCCATGACCCAGTACAGACTAGAGCCCGCTCACAATGCAGCATTTGACCTCAAACTTACTCAATTCAAAACATGCAATAAACTTTTATTCGTGATATTAATCCCCGACGCGGCCATTACCGCAAGCGAATATGAGCCGTATTAGTAACGCAAACAGCTACACAATCGTATAATTTAATCATCATATTCTCGCTGTAGGGGGGTCGAGGAGAGAGGGGGGAGTTAATCCTTTAAATGAACAATAGCTAATGTAAACTGCGGCGCGGGCGTTACACACATTATCTCGCCATATGTGGGTGCAGCAGACGGGCGGGAGTGCCGGCAGTGGGTACGGCAGACCAGCGGTTACCATCCAACTATCCAGCGGGGTAAAAGTGAGGTTTGTTGGAGCAGTTTCTAATTATTACTTAGGTAGGCTACAGACCGTGCTAAAATATTTTGCTATAAAAACTATTGTAGTTTGACGAATTCATTAAATATGTAAGTAATGTAGTAACGAAGTCTAACGTGGGTGTTCCTTCCAACACAAATAAGGTTCCTTGTTAACCTGCCTTTATCTGTAATGAGGGCCAAAATATTGTTGTTTGTCGAGACATTTTTAACACAAGACCTATTGAATGAGCTCCAACATAAAAAAAATTATTGGAAAGTCGTAAAGCGTTCTTCTAAGGTATTTTCTATATCGTTCAATGACCTCTAGGATCAGAAAACAGCCCAAAAGGTCTAAACTTAAAATCTGAGTTTCTTTTCATATCTTTCGCGATAAAATTTCACTGAAATTAAATTATGCACTGAATCTATTATGGGTCGAAATAATATTTTGTTAGTTATAAGTATGTTCTAACAATTTTAAGCACGCGTCACGCGGCGTTGTGAACTCACAGTGCGTGAGCGCGGATTAGCCGTAAGCCGCGCGGCCGCACTAAGCCGCACTAACTAATGTTTAATGCGGACTTAGTGAAACTTAGCGCGACCGGACAGTGCTCACGCAACGTTCCCGGAGGGCTTTTTATTTCCTTGTATCTCTCATTTTGAAATAGTACCTTATAATCCAAAGAGAATTTTTGTGCCCGACTACGCCTCAAATCGAGCCGACCGCAAACTATCCATGCGGCCACAGCAGCAAGCTCACTGTCTCCGCACGGTCGATCGTATACCGAAGAATTATGGTTTATGAATAATGGTATTATTTGTTAGTGTATGAAACTCGGAATAAATGGTTTGTGTATACATTAATCTAATAACGAGTTGTATGATCTTACAAGTTGCTTCAAAAGAGGAGTCCATGCGGCTACAGCGCGCGGGCCACTCGCTCGATGCTTGGTACGCAAGGAGTGAATCACCGCACGGCTGGTTGCGGCGCTCGCTTGCTGCGCGCTGGATGCTGTTTTATGTGCTCACTATAAATTTGAATCGAAATATTACGATTTTAGGACTTTGACTTAGGAGGTTGCGGGTTCGATTCCCGCCTCGGGACAAATGTGTGTACAATCTGCAGACATTTGTTCGGGGTGTTCTGGTCGTTTAGCTTGACATTAGATAATTCTGTTTGAATTGTCCAGCATTATTTTTTATTTATTATGTATTTTTTGTACTGTGCACCTTTTTTAAAGGGCAATTTTTTAAAGGCGGTAATTCTAGGAAACCTTTACCATCACTGACTCGATAAAAAGGCGGAAAGAATGGAATTTGCATTGCACTGCGTAACCATGGTGTAACTCAAACTCAATAAGCTTCACTTCCGTCACTCAACGTCCGGCTAGTCTCCGGACATAACTCATTTTACGGCGCTCTTATGTCAAACAAACAACTCACTTTACTTTACACTTACTGTTTACTCGTAAAAAATTCAGTGAACAAAAGATTAAATTATTGGATACATCTTGGATTGTGTTTGGATTCCTGAGGCTTGGACTGAGAATTAAACCCATGATAATGAAAACGTATTAAAAAAAGACGTAGTTATTTCATTGAACCGTTAACATTGCAAATTCCGTCTTTTGTTTATTGAACAGGCCAACGCAGTTTTTCTCCGTTTTCATAACAAAAACAAACAAAAGAAAAAGGGTCTCCAAAAGTAAAAAAATTCAAAATTCAAAAATTCAAAATTCAATAACTTTATTTCTTTAGGCTTACAAAATAAGCACTTAGACAAGTCAAATTTTATACATAAACACAGCTTAATAAATAGTAATTATTATCAATTAAGAAACAAAATGTTATTGATTTTGTTCGCTTCAATTTTTTGTCCACTAGTGGAAGAAGCGAAAAATAAACCACTAGTAAGTGTATAATGCTTAAAATTTAATACAATGTTATTCGCCTATCTAAGTCTAAATATAATGGGATTTAGATACAGGTCAATATTTATATAAAACTAAGCTTAAGATTGTTCTCCTATAATACCATTGTCGGTGCGGAACTGGGCGACATCTGGCCAAGCATTAACATCATTGATATAATCATCTACGGAGTAAAAGGCTTTCTTGATAAGATTTAGTTTTATGTACTGTTTAAATTTACGAATAGGGAGCTCAGTTGCTTCAGATGGAAGCTTATTATAAAAGCGTACGCAATTTCCCATAAATGATTTGCTTACCTTTCGTAATCTATATGATGGAATGTGTAGTTTGTTCTTGTTTCTTGTATTTCTGTTGTGAACATCACATTTTTTCAAAAAGCTATCTTTATTTTTGTGCGTATACATTAGATTTTCATAGATGTATTGCGATATTACTGTCAAAATATTTATGTCTTTAAATAGATCCCTCAAAGAATCGCGTGGCTTTAATTTATAAATTGCACGTACAGCCCTTTTTTGGAGAACAAAGATAGTCTGGATGTCGGCTGCCCGTCCCCAAAGCAAGATACCGTAAGACATTATACTATGGAAGTAACTGAAATAAACTAACCTAGCCGTATCTACATCGGTAATATATCTAATTGTTCGAACCGCATAGGCTGCTGAACTAAGTCTGCCTGCGAGAGCATCAATTTGCGGTCCCCATTGAAGAGAGGAATCAATATGTAACCCTAGGAAAACAGTTGAGTCTACAAGGTCAACTATCTCACCCTTTAGCATTATCTTAGTTGGGAGTTCTCTTACATTTGGTAACATGAATTTTATACATTTGGTTTTTTTTGAATTGAGTAAGAGGTTATTGGCGGTGAACCAATCTACTATTTGTGAAAGCGAATTATTTACATCGTCATAATTATATTTATTTCTGTCAACTTTAAAAATCAATGAAGTATCATCAGCAAATAAGACTATGTCACAGAGATCTTTTGCTAAAAAAGGGAGATCATTTACATATACTAAAAATAAAAAGGGTCCTAATATTGATCCTTGTGGGACGCCTAATTCAATTTTTGACCCACTAGATCTTTCTTTACCAATATCTACTTTTTGGACTCTATCAGATAAGTAGGATTGCATAAGGTCCAGTGCCTTGCTGCCAATTCCATAGTGTTTTAATTTCCTAATGAGTGTATCATGATCTACACAATCAAAAGCCTTAGAAAGGTCACAAAAAATACCAATAGCGTTTTTCGCTTTCTCCCAGGCATCCAATATATGCCTTAATAAAACTGTACCAGCATCAGTTGTTGATCTACCCTTGGTGAAGCCAAATTGATTTTCATGAAGTAGACTATTAAGGTTAAAATAAGAGGACAACTGAGTGAGAATAATTTTTTCAAAAACTTTACTTATTGCAGGGAGTATTGAAATTGGCCTGTAGTTGGCTGGATCAGTGTGACTACCAGACTTATAAAGAGGTACCAGTTTACTGTATTTCATGAGATCAGGAAAAATTCCTACATCGACACAACTATTGAAAATATAGGCCAAACAAGGAGCAATTTCCTTAATAATAGAGCTCAGTACTTTTGTTGAAATACCCCAAAGATCCTCAGTGTTTTTGATGTTAATTGACTTAAATGTTTTCACTATATAACTATCATTTACATGGCTAAAGATAAAGACTTCGTTACATTTTTCAACAGATGATTCTAATAATTTAACCGCCATTGAAGGTGAGGAGTTTAGAGACCGGGTAACAACTTTAGGAATATCGGAAAAGAATGCATCAAAAGCATCGGCAATATCTTTATCATTTATTAGAATTGAATTATTAATTTTTAACCTTATTTCTCTATTACGTGGCTTTGATTTACCAGTTTCGTTATTTATTAGTCTCCATGTTGCTTTTATTTTATTAGATGCGTTTACTATTTTTTTTCTCAAGAACAGGCATTTTGCAGTGTTACAGACTTTCTTAAATGTTTTTGAGTAGTTTGTTACATACAAAAGAAACGCAGGATCATGTAACATAGCTTCTTTAGCACCATAAAGATCGTATAGTCTATTCCTACTTCTATAAATGCCGGGAGTAGCCCAATCAGTGAATCCGACCTTGTCTCTAACTATGCAAGTTTTAAGTTTGAATACTTCACTGTGTTCTTTGTTTATGACATTCAAAAGTTTGGCAAATAAGTCATTAGGGTCATCAGAACAAGATACGTTAGTTACTGCTAGTTCTACTTTACTTTGAAAATTCCCAATACGGCTTTCTGTGATAGGCCTGTAGGTATATTTCTCAACTTTATTTTTATCGTTCAAGTTATAACTAAAATTAACACTCTGACCATAATGGTCTGATTTGAAATGCTTAATTACTGCTTTGTTGATTGGAGATTGATTGCAGTAAATATTATCTAAACAAGTGGCAGATGTTGGGGTTACCCTAGTAGGGTCATTAAAAAGATGTTCTAAACTAAAGCATTTGAACAGTAAACAGCCAAATATATTGTACGACATGCAGAGAACTCGCAAAGTACGAACGAGTATAATCGTAATGTGTCTCCAAAACATTAGATACGCGAAATGCGCGCGACGCTGGATGCAGCGCTTCACGCGCTTGAAGCTCTCTCGAGCGGAACGAGGTCGGCTTTACCGCATCTGCTTTTTGAATAACGCTGTTTTTACTAGCAATATACAGGATGTTCGACAGACCGTATGCCATATAGTAACGTGGGGGAGGTGGAGCTAAGTGCAAGAGCTTGGCGGCTTTTCAGCTCTCTAAAAGTGATGCTGTTGAGGGTTAAAGAGCCGACCATTACTATTGCACAGTATTACTTATCCCCATGTACCCTTTGGCATAAGTTCTACTAAACTAAACATACTTACAACACGATAAAGAAACAAAACTCAGTAATTTTCAGGGTATTCAAGATGGCAGATTTTTAGAATAATTATCTTTTTGTTGTGCGTTTTAAGTAGTTTTGACAAATGTGGCATACAGTTAGAATGTCTAAGAACGACAGATGTTTTTAGGGAATTGGGAGATCAGAGAGACTCTTCGTTTTTTTTAAATTCAATCCAAAGTTGAACTCTCATTTATTAATTTTTACTTTTCAGTACTTTGAATGCCCATAGCTGCGTTAGTAGACCTAGATCTGACACAAATATTGATTTACATATCAGATGTTAATAAGTTAGATGTAGTTAAAGAATTGTAATCCATGTTCTTTCCTACAAAAAAGTAGGAGCACTAAATAGTTCAAACATAAAACAGAAACTTAATAATAGCGGAACCTAAGGAATCTCTAAGTTATTGCATTTGGTTTCACCTGCCCTTAGTTACCCTATGATGGCATACAAGTTGCCAAACACCTTGTATTTATACTTTAAGGGATAGGCTGCTTGGTAGGTACTCTATTGCCATTCTATTAAAAACAATAAGAAATCTTAAAAAATAAAGGACAAGAAAATTGGGTAGACTATATCGCCTCGGTATCAGGGATGTAGCCGCTGAAGAGTAAGTACGTCAAACGTCTCCTTCGTTCTAAAGTTTATTATGTCCTAGCTGTTGTGCATTTCTGAGTAAATAGAGTATTGTATAAATGATGGTGCAAAATAATTGTCGTAACAGGCGCTTTGAAAGTAATAAGCGATCTTGCTTATTCATATTTCGGTACATATTTGGTGTTTGCAAGTCATCCCCTACTGACCGAAATGAAGGACGTTTTACATCAAAAATTACTAGAGATGATGTACAAAACATATATACCTAATTTTTGCTTTAGATTTTAGACAATGCTGTGCGGAAAAATGACATTTAGATCTAAACACTAGACTGATCATTTAGCATACATATCGCACATCAAATGTCTTCTTGATACTTTTATATCAATTTGTACAATTCCGTCAATATTGTGAGCGGGAAAATTATCGACGATTATTATGTTATCCGTCTATCTATCCGTCAGTATATTTTGTACATGTTCACAATACGCTCAACAAATTGTCTCCTTCTATCATTCTGATAGCTAGACTGAGAGGTAGACACGGTCGATTTTTCCTTATCGCTTATCCTATAGAGATCAAAGAGTGGTTTATAAGAAGAGTACTATGATCGGATAACATTTATTCCGTGTTACTGTGCCTACTTACGCCTACGTGACATTGAGGTTACGGAGGCAGCTACGGCGGCTGCTACAGTCGACAGAACTGTACAAGTGTGTAGGGTAGAGTAGTAGGTGTACTACGTAGGTCCTCGTTAGACGTAGGCGTTTACGACCTTAAATTCATAATTCATTTATTGTTTGTGAATCAGGTAAGTTTACAGTCAGTACATAGGACTTATATTAGATCGCTGGATTCTGCCGCTTAGGCGTCGTACAAACATTTCATGGAAGTTACTCTTCATTTGTTTGTTCTAAATATACCATTACAAAGTATTTTTCATTTCTTTACTCAAGCATAATTATTCAGATGCAGAAAATCAAATAGCACTTAATTTTTTCTTTGTACTATTTCGTATTCTAGATACTAAAGCACACTGTGACAAGACACAATTGAGGTAACCTTTTAATCAACAAACCATGAAATAATGTTATCTTGAAAATGTAGTTTTTTTGTTTTGTTTTTGCACACTAGGTACTAGTGTTTAAAAAACCAAATAAGATTCCACGTAATGCTTTTCCACAAGTTAAAATAACCATTTAAACTTTTGCCCCGCGGCGTAGATTTCAAGATATCTCATAAAAACGCCGCTGATATGCTTAATGGCTTCATAAATTAAAACTTTACAAGTTATGAGCTGTGAAAACTGGCATTAAGCTGGAGATCTAAACAAGAAATTAAGCGCCAAGTGTACTAACAAACTTTTAAAATGTTTGACAAAGTGATAAAGATAAAGTGTTGATAAAAAGATCTAGTTAACGAGAAAAGTTTACTTATTTTGATTTTATTTTTATATTTTAAAATATCTCTTACTATTGAAATTTGGCTTAATTTTATAGATATTTTATTAGAAGATTCATATATGCATAACTAGACGGCTAGGTATCGTCGGTGATAAGTTGATTCGGTTACGGCCCCGGTTAATGTCATAGCATTCTCAATAAATTTAGAAGTTACTAATATTTCCTTCTAAATGAAATAACTAAGCAGGATCTTAAGACTAACCAATCTTGAAACAACCAAATTTTTTTTGTTTTATTCATTTCACAAATTCTCGATCTAATTTATATTTCATGGTACACTCGGCGAGTAAATCACGTGCGCTCAGATCACGTCGCGTGGTCGACGACTGTACCAGAATTAAATTTTCACAAGCGTGCGTGAGAGATACTGTAGTATTGCCGAGGAAACTTTATTTGAAAATAAAGAACAGAGCTTCTTGGAATTTTCTAGAAATTACTGCAAAATTTTCTTTGCTGAACGGGAAACCGAAGTATTTATTTCGTACGAGATTTTTATTTTCCCGGCTCACTTTATTCGATTTTATTCATAGATCAAGATATACACCGGTACCCCCATCGCGCGGATACCTAATCAAAGATTTTATTATACATTTTTTATTGTATTTTGATTAATTAGGATTTACAAAATGTAATGTAATTACAATCGACTCACACTTTGACAGATTTTAGAATGTACTACGTTTATTTTTATGATTTAAAATATTTCACAATTTAATAAAAATATCATATTTTCATTAAATTGCGAAATATTTTGACCTTGAATGACTTTTTTTTTGAGATTTTCTGGGACTTCTGAGACCACGTTTATAACACCAAAAAAAGGCGTATATGGTTCCCAGCTGATTGACTCGGATTGTTAGTCCAGTCACTGTAGTGTTTCACCTACACTAGTGACTGGACAATCTCACTAATATTATAAACGTGAAAGTTTAGATGGATGGATGGATGGATAGATAGATGGATGGATGTTTGTTCCTTTATCACGCCAGAACGGCAGAACGGATCTGAATACTTACTTACTTACTTACTTACCTACACCAGTACACCCGTTGTTGTAAGGCTTCAGTAGAGATTAGAGACGTCTGCAATGTGCTTTGTGCAGCTTTGAGATAGCAGCAAGCATTAATACTGGCTCGAGATAGAAGCGTGTAGTTCCAACCTATTGTATAACGCTTGTATTGTATGTAGGTACATACAATATTATTGGATTTCCTGAGAATATTGTCTGATGACGTGTCGGTTATTTATCATGATTTATTAAGTGATGCAGGGCAGGTGGTGTGTGGGTGAATTTAGTTTAAGATGTGTTTAACCTCATCACGCCAAAGCAACTGAACGGATTTGGCTGGAATTTTGCATGGACGTAGTTCTAGACATGTACATATAGGCTACTTTTTATCTCGAGCGAAAAGTGTGCGAAAGCGCGGTTGGAGGAAAGTTAAAAATAATGTAAAAAATCCTATTGTTCACCAAAAATGCGGCCACACGCAGATTTAACGAAGGATATCTTTTATTAACATTAGAAGTTAGTATAGACTTTTTAGCAGCTTGAGAACTCAGAGACCCAGCGACATCTAGGTTACTAACTTAAAACTGTTTTGGATGTTGTGTTTCTTATCGTGGTATGCTCTGCATTCTATGAAATGTTTTACTCTTACCCAACTAAACAAAGTTTAAACCTTACGCTCCTTCTGGCATCTAGTGGCAAGTCCGGCACTCATTGCACACCCACGTAAAACTCAGCAGTTTGAACTTTCTGCTCACACTGCCATCTATTGGCGATACGCTGAAATACATTTTCACGAAGCTTGTGTTTCTAGTTTGAGGAATGCGGTGAAGCGGGCGTTAGAGGTTCTGAGACTTTATGCAACCAAAAGTTCTTTTATATTGCTAGTAGATGACATTAATAGTAAGTAGTCTGAGAACGTCAGCAACTTTAGGCTTCCTGAATACAGTATGCTTTCATAATTTTTTTAAATAATTGAGGCAAATAAGTACACAGGTAGTAAGTACACTTATGTCTGAGAGAGACCTTTGGTTTGATGAAGGATTTGCCCAGCATAACATACATTTGTTAGACAATGTCACATAAAAGAAAACAAATATTTAGGTACTGTAGGTATTCTGGCTGTCTGGATCCTAAGAAAATTTTAAAGCGAACTCTAGAGTTTCTGAATTAAGATTGTTTTTCAAGTGCTTAGCTGCATTGTCTCTGAAATTACTATTCTAGAAAAGATTCTTAAATCCCATGCAAGAAATGAAAATCTTTGTGGCAAAATCCACACGAAATGTGGTTACAACTAGGTACTAATTCATCTATCGGGTCAAAGTAAATAATAAACAACAACAACAAATAATTTCATTAAACTATTACCCTAATTTTATAGATACTTGAAGGTATTCGTTCTTCTCTAGGATTTGTTTACTGTTCACACAGTCATTTTACTAAAGGTCTCTGCAAACGTAACGTGTCCTGGACGGAACGGGACGTTTTTTTACATACAAAAGAATAAGCCCATTAGTCTCACTACTCCTGTAGTACTTGTTTAACAATGTTTAAAAACTGTCGCGTTCCTTCCCGGTTCCGCCCAGGAAACGTTACTCAACTCAAACGCAACTCAGATTTATGGTGGGTTTGAACCTCTAAGCTACCATACAAATGTACTTTCCGATGCATTAAGAAACCCTTTATTCCAATAACCATTGCATACATAATCATAATAATAAGAAATTTAGAGTACAATACAAACATGTCGTACCGTTTAAGCGAACATTCATTTCAATTCATTTTCAAGCGATTTTATTACTTTCGCTCAAAGTTAATTAAAATTTTGTTTTTTGTAAAACTAAAACGATATGTATGTACATAGCCAAATGAATCGGAAAGTACGTTTATCTAGAGGCATAGAAGCTCGCATCTATCTTATGTAAGTCTCAAGATGTGACTTTTTTACAGTTTTCAATGAACATCTGTCAAAAATGCGTCACCCGATATAAGTTTCAATCTAAGTTGCGCTTGCGTATTCGGGGGCCATCGTTTTATAAAACAGGATAAGATTCGTTCCTATGTTCTACCAGCCGAATTATAATCAAAGAATATCGCTGTTGGTATCTACTATAAAATAAACCCATTTATTTTGTACACGCCGAACCTTATTTGATGTGTTTTATTACCTTCTCCAATTTCACTGATCACCGGCTCTTTTCAAAAATCTTGATATCTCAACCTTCTTTCGCCTTCAGGATATAAATGCGATGTTACCAAGGTTGTGTCGGTCACGTTTTTAATCAACAAGTCTAAGCCGATAAAGTAATAACATAGATTCAGTTAAGCCGAACCAGTAATTGTAGCAAAATTGTTTATGCAACAAACATTAAAATTTGTTTTAGAGTATTGTTAACCTAGTAGTTTGATTTCTGTATGGTTGAGATACACCGGGAGGGGCGGGTTTCTATGGACCTATGTAGATTATGTATCTTGGACTCTTTTTTAAAAATCAAAATCAAAATAAAAAATTCTTTATCTACCCAAATATCATAAACCCTCTCTAATGCGTTCAAAAACCATAGGCAATGACCAGCATTACCAACCAACAAAAATAAACGGAACTGTAATGAACTCATAACCTACTGAAAACCGTAGGTTATAGTTATAGTTAGAGTTTAAATTTGGAATAGGTGTCAAATTAAACCCACACTTGTGTTGTAATGCCCTCCATTATGCACAGTTGCATAAACTACTATTATTTCCATAAATACAAAAATGTACACTTAGAAAAGGTCAAATTCTTAAAATAAAACACTGACACGGAAATAAAGTGGTACTTTTGATTTCTGTCTCTTCGATATGTAGACTAAAGTAAAGAAGCGACTAAGAAACCTTTAGCCTGTTAGTTGTTATTTTTCGAGTTCGAGCAAAACACGTCCCAAGCTTTTTATCTTCTAAATAATCTTATATTTTGTAGTAAGCCTTTTTGCACACAAAGGTTTTGACAATTGGTTTGAATTTATTTATTGATAGATTTTGCAACTCACTAGAAGTTTTGTTGTAGAAGCGTATCCTTTATGTATCTCACTCGAATCATTTAAACGGATCAAGCCATTTTGATAAATGAGTAATCAAAATATCTTCATTTTGCAGGCCTTTGTCAAAATACAGAAAGAAAACTAAAGCATAAAAAAGATTAGGGGCTTAATTATTCGGTTTTCGTTTAAGTTTATAATTACGAATGGGTACTTTGATTTCAAAAATTGTTTATGAGCTAGCATAATTAGTTCATCACCTTTGATGTCCGGAGTTGTTATTAGAGAAAGCTGAAATATAATTTTTAGATCAGCCTTTCTTCGTTTAATGTAAATGTTGGATAAAATGTGCGAGACTTTAAATAAATATCGTATCTCAACTAAAAAACTTATTTCGGAAAAATGAAATCAAATCCATAGATAAAATCGTCTATGAATTATTCATCAGTTTATTTATTATAAACGTGTTACGAAAAATCCTTAGCTTTTTCAATTCGCGAAAAATGATTTGGCGTAATTTGAAAAACAATAATCCGAAACCGAAACACAAATTCCTTTAAAATTAAAATGGGTTTGGAATTGTTATAACTTATAACAACCAAACCCATTTTAACTAGCTTATAACTTATAAGCTCAGAACATTTCAATAGCGCGATCTAGTTTTCAACCATCAACTTTATAGTTTGTTTTTCAAAGTACCAGGTCCTCTTGTACGCCTGTTGCAATGAAAACCATTTGTAACCATGGAAACCAACCAACCACCACCAGTGATTGTGAAAATTATCATATACTTCGTAAAGGTAGGATTGATTTGAACATTTCAAAAAAGTTTTTATAATTTCTGTAGGTGTCATACTTTTTGAAATATTTTAAAATAGTCGAAAAGTGGACCGATTCTTGTAATGAATACTGCTACCACCAAGCACAAATTGCATTCAAATACGCTAAACGCGCGCAAAAGGGCGTAAACACGCTAATTTTAGATACATTTTACAGTGATAAAATGGCTTCTCTTGTAAAGCTTCAAACGAGACGTCCGCGAGCTCTCCATTTTTTAGGCTGCTCTAGTCGCCTGGACGTTCAAGTGGCTAAATGTTACGAGTTAGCAGTGCGCCTCTGATCTGCGACTCCTAGTCGCCACGCACTTGTCAAAAGTTTAAAAACCTATCGCTGTCCTGTAAAAATCAATGAAGTTATAAAGTAACTAAATAGGTGAAAACGTATTATAAAGCTTATTCTGTTTACTGCGCAGTGCGCATGATCTCATACCATGTTTTTTACTTTCTTTCGTCCATTTAGTTTATTGTTTACTATTTAATTATCGTGACAGCACAGTTTTATGTTTCGCGCACATAAAGTTATACTGGCGAGAGGGTTGAACCTTATTTAATATCCCTTAGCCAGATATAGATCTTTCGTAATATAATCTTTGGAAATAAAACTGTTGGGTGTCACGTTCACTGGCGGTTGTCTAGGATGTAAATGCAGGCAATTCTCACTCCAGCTCGGCCAGTCTCGGGGTGTCGCGACGAGTGTGAACTGCCGGCAAGAGCTATAAAACTGGCAAGTTATGTGTAGTGGGTATATTCGTTTTGATTCGTAGGTACTAATAACTTGGTTCCTTCGGACAGTTTTTCATAACTTGTGTAGTTTTCTTGTAAATAAGCAAAAACTCTATTTTAGCATTCGCGCCGTTTCAAAAACGCATGCTCTGTCCCGCTCCTATGAACGCGAAATCCTAAGCCTATTCTGTACACAAAATGGCGCGCATTGCGCCCTCTTAAGGCACCACGGCATAATCATTGAGGGAGGTACTCTGCAGTGGAAGTTCTTTGCCGAGCTGACGCTCAATGCACCTATATAGTTCAACCTTACCAACTCACGTACAGATGTATTGACATATGACGCAGGCTTCGAATCGTAAACCCGAAATAGCCTACAAGATTAGTGATTCGGAACTCATCTCGAAACATACGTGAAGTACCTAATACAGCTTTTGAAGGGGTCGCATGGGAAGTGCCTACTCGAACCACCACTATTTCTTAGAGTACTAAGAAATAGTGGTGGTTCGAGTAGGCAGGAGTAGGTTGATAGTAATCAAGAGGTCTACGATCTCCTGTGACCTACTTAGTCGACTTTACCACAACATATCTGTGACGTTCCTTACTTCGCTTGTGTTTTATGTAGGCAAATCACAATCAAATTATTATCAAATCCATAGTTATAATATTATAAATTCAAAAGTAAATCTGTCTGTCTGTTAACTTTTCACGCCTAAACGGCTGCACGGATCTTAGTGAAATTTGGCAGGGAGGTAGATGGTATCTCGGGGACGGAAATAGGCCATAGGCATACTTTTTACCCCGGAAAAGTGCATGCGAAGCCCCGGGCTGCAGGGGCTATACGACGACGCCATTTTGTAAAAAGGATAGGCATATGATGTTACGTTCATAGGAGCGGGACAGGGCAGAGCAACGCCCAAACATCAAGTTTTTGCTTATTATCTATTGATGATGAGGACATTATTTGAAAAAAAAACATGCTTTGTGAATTGTCCAGCATTATTTATTATTCATTTATATTTGTAATGCAATGTAGATATTGAAAGCTGTAAATAATTATGTTAAGTATATACATTTCACGTTAATGCATTTGCGTTACGTGCCTTACTTTTTCTTTTTTTTTCCTTAATTTATATGGTACATTTCCACTTGTTGTATTTTTTTTATTACAAAAAACAGCTTAGTACATATTTTTTTATTGTGTTGAGTGGACTAGTGCTCTGTTATGTACTCTCATTAAATTATTGAATCTGAATTGTGAGCTGACCTCCCGCGATACAGGTCCCTAGTTTTGGGACCACAAGTTACCTGTTTAATTAATGTTTTCCTTTAGAAAATAAATGCCTCTAATATTTATGTTTTTGGTAGAACAAAGTATTGGAAATATATACCAAAATGTAAAACAAAAACAAGATTAGAAATTACCTTCTTTTTCAAAAATGTACTTACCAACCTTTTCATTATCAAAGCAATTCTTTGCAGCGTGTAAAATAAACAGAGAAACGCCAACAAATCAGCCGCATGCTTCATTTCATCCAATCTTCGCGAACTTTATTTCAATGAACGCTCTTCTCATCTCGCTCACTCCCGTTCAGTAAGTTTCAAACCTCGAGGAGGGACGCACGAAGCGCAATTTTCCGCAGAAACAAAAAGTTACGAAATATATAATTCCTGTGCATTTATTTTCGTGAATTTAATAGGTCTTTGAAACTCGTAATACTGCGGTTGAACTTTGAGTTGTTTATAGCGAAACTTAAAATCCTTTAGCGAAACCGCAAAAAGTTTTAGCAAAGTTCCCGGAAAGTTGTATTTGTTTGTCAGAAAGAAATTGTGATAGGGAAATAAAGTGTTTAGTGAGCAAAATGACATAAGTGATAATGTTTTCAAATTTGACAGACGTCAGCCCTTTGCAGGGTCTGAATCTTAGTGCAGTGAACTTGAGTTTTCCGTTCGAGGAGTTGGATATTTTCTTCCAGCCGGAGAAGGTGTTGATAATTCTGTATGTGCCGGTGATCCTGCTGTCGCTGATTACCAACACACTGCTGATCGTTGTGGCGGTCAAGTGTAATTATACCAAGAAGTGAGTATCATCTTGTAATAAATACGTTATTGCTGGTTAATGTACACAGCATCATCTGGCGCCAAATTAACAACACTTATTCTTTAAGTTTTCTGTATGTATAGATAAAAAGGTATTGCTACTAGAATCGTACAGACCTGGAACAAATATTTATAGATTATAATAATTATTTGCCCTGAAGGAATCAAACCCACAAGTGTATACATTTCAGGCGTTGGACATTATACAGTCAGAAGCAACAAGTGTAATTGGACAACCGATATGGCGCGGTGGACGAAAGTCTGCCTGCGACATAGGAGGTTGCGGGTTCGATTCCCGCCTTGGACAAATCTTTGTACGATCTGTTAATATTTGTGGCAGGTGTTCTGGGAATTTTCTAGGTATAGAAGTAATCTATTTTTGTAATGTATTGTATAAAGTATATCAGTCATTTAGTACCCATAACACGCACTCTGCTCATCTTGGGGCTAGATGATGCTGCGTGGATTGTTATGGATCGACAATTATTTACTTATAACTTTATAACAACAAAGTAACTAAGGTAATTGGTTAAGTTTAATCGTTCTTGTTACTAAATTTATTCTGAATACTAATCATCACCCTGGGCCTCTTCAAGACAATAATGAACAGGTGTCTTCTAGACCTCCGTGATAATAGCCACATCGTTACTTACCATCAGACTACATGGCCACTAGTCAACCGACGGTATATGCACGTTTGAAAAAATCCTAAAGACAAAAGAGATTCGCTTTTTCGAGACAAGGACGAGTAAACGCCACGCGAGGAAGGCGAGAAAGGAAGGCCAAAGAGGCGTAGGAGAATTTCACTGCTTTTATTTATAAATTTGTTATTGCTAGTTAGTTAGTTAACTGGTGATAGCTCTGCTTAGCTTGGGGCTAGATGCTGTGTGAATTGTCCAGCATTGTTTATTATTTATTTACTTGCTCTAAAATAATACTTTCGCAATAAAATAAAACAATAATCGTCGAAAGTTAAATACTTTTAACTAACTAGAGTACTAAACTTTGATGCTAATCAAAAAATATTAAAAAAAATGTGTTTTAAAATTGATTTTCCGCACTGTCAAAACGTGGGTTTTGGGACTCATTTCGCCTTAAGTAGAAAAAACAAATAATTTAGGTCGGTCATTAGTAACAAGTGAATGGTGCTTGGAGTCAGAGCCTCTTTAAAAGCAATTAGAGAGGTAAGTAAGTATAATAAGGAAGTCCAGTTTATGATTTGTATGCTTCGTTGTACCGGGCGGGGCGGGGCTGGCCGACACCACTCTCCTTGAATACAACAAGATAAAGTTAAAAACTACAACCCGACTACGTGAAAGTTATAAAAGTTCGAAACATTTACATTGACAAAATAGAATGACGTATCGGTCATATTTGATAGGCATAGAGTTGAAAATGAAAATAGGTCGTAGGTATTGTAATTTTTCTCTATGGGGCCTGCAGCCTGCGGCTACCTAAACTTTAATACGCGTTTTGGAGGCTTATTCGGGGTCGGAGCCCTAAATCCTATAGCCTATAACCATCGGGGTATTGAGACGAATCAATGGATACATAATTTGTTGAAATCGAACCAGTAGTTTCAGCGCTACGTGGGAACAAAGAAATCGGCCACATACATACAAACATACAAATATACAAACATACAAACATACAAACATAGGGTGCTAACCTCATAACCCTCCCCTGTCGGTAGTCGGGTAAAAAGTATGATATTAGGATCCCTTGTGTTCCCTTTTATTTCATCTTGCTATGTTTTACAGATAAGAGCCTATTAAAATGTTACAATCTTATTATCTATTTTTCTTCAGGCTAGATTTATACCCACGCTTCTAGGAGAACTAAACTAACATCTGCTTACGGTTTTGAACGAGTTATTGTAACAGGTAATATTAATTACAACTATCATAATGTTAACCGTTTTTGTTGCATTTTATATGTTGACAATAAGGCAGTGCAGTGAATGTCTACTCACCTTTTGGAAGAAAACAAACAACCCTAACTTTTTACAGTGTTGTAAAGGTTGGCGCGGATGGGCCGCCCCGCTACCACACAACAAAAAATGGCATGCACGTGCATTCAAATTTGGGCTTTAACTCGTAACATAAAGATACATTTTATATTGACGGCTTCATATGACAGACAGTTTGCAAACTACTCGTTAGAATCTATATTTTTGTGCTGTGCGGTAACGGTGTTGGATTACTGTGCGCTGAGCGTAGTAGTACCTTTCTATCCCACGCCTCAATCTCGAACTAAAACATAATATTTACTCACACAAAGTTAATTTCAATTACACGAAACATTCTTAATTCCATCAAAAAGTTTTATAAACGGTATAATTAATTCAATAGGAATAATATAACTTCAAACGATGTTGGCTTGTAATTTATTCACCCCTGTGTCTCAGACACTAGTGCTAACTATCTAATTCTGTGTCAAGGATAGCGTCTTACGTATCATAAGAACCCTAGTATTATCATATCTCCGAGTAAAGGAAATAAAGTACACTATTTATTACATATTAGTGAAACAGTCCTCTTGTCAGTAGGGAGGTAGGATACACCGGCCAAGTGTGAGTGAAACCTAAGCACTGAGGAGTCCGTACTATGTAGAAACATCAATTTGTATTCCGACTTCTTAGTAGGATTGTTAATAATCATAATTAGGTTTATTAACTCCATTTTGATTCAAAAATGATTTTTCATCCCCCCATCTCGGAAAGAGTATGTTTGCTCTTCGATATCTGTCCCCGATGTTCTAAATTCAATTTACTTTATCCTCTAGCCACTAGAGTCTAGCGGAAAAATACTGCTTTTGTACTTAGATATCGAAGAGCAAAAATACTCTTTCCTCGCAGAGGTGGGATGAAAAGTTACGTGTTGCACTCGAGTGCAAAGATTTTTTACTTCGTGCTCTTTTTAAAAAAATAGCGTAGCGAGTGATTAATTTTCGTGAGTTTGAATCCTTTGCTTATTAGGTCATCAAACTTGAGCACGCGGTTAAAAAGCAACTTTGCACTCTTGTTTAACAAATATAGATCTTAAAATTAGTTCAACATAGTTCACCGAATTATTCGGCATGCAAAATAGACACAAGAATAATATAGATTAAAATCGAGCAAAATACTTATAAAATGAATGGAAATAAAATGTTATAACAAAAAGAGTTAGTCTTAGGCCCGTATTATGAAAGCTTAATCAGTCACTAAGCGATGCTTGAGTAACGTTTTTCTATGGCATAAACGTCACTCAAGTATAGATCAATGACTGAGCAAGGTTTCATAATACGGACCTTAGAATGTCAGTGAATTTAATTTTTTATTTTTTAGCTGCTAAGCGATAAGGCCGCCCATTGTACGTTACGTATGTTTAATGTTTATATCTGTTTCTTTTAGTTTTATTTTGTGGTGTACAATAAAGAATTTTGTATTGTATTGTATTGTATTGAATTTATCTACTGTCAATCTCGATAGTTGAGGAATTCAGGTACTGTGTCAAATGATTTGTGGATAAGCCACTTTCTTAACTTACATTCAAAAACTTTTTAAGGTAACTCTCATAACTCGTAACTCTAATATCTTTAGGTATCTTGTTAAAAGTGCGTCCACACATCGCATGACAACTTTTTTGGTAGACGCGTTCTTGATTGAAAAAATCTATCTGGGTTCCTAACCGTCGTTGGGTGGATATCCCTCGCTTTCTCTTTAATATTCAATTCATTCTATATTTACCTAATCATTTAGACTTAGAATTTATTTCTATTGCCGTTAATTTTGTACATTCCGTGAAACACAGAGAGACGGTGCTTATTCATCCTAATATTATAAAATCGAGAGTAACTCTGTCTGTTTGTTACCTTTTCATGTTTACACGGATCTCAATGTTTGGCAAAGAGGTAGATTATACTTTTTATACCTGAAAAGTGTGCGAAGCCGCGGACAGAAGCTTCATAAATTCCTATTGCCTCCATTTGGATACGGAACCCTAATAGGGTACGGTTATAAAGCTTTTAGTAAGATGAACTGCGTAGGCCATTCAGGATTAGGTTCCCGATTTTCTTTCCAAAAGTAACTTATTGTTTGATTTTAGCTGAAATGGTAGGTAATTGACTTTTGATCTTAGGTTTGGTCGCTGCGATGATGTAATGTGGCTGTGGTGAATTGAACTTTAAACAATTTATTTTCGTTCAAATTAGCCAACCACGTGTGGTCGTTGTTGTGTGGATGTGGTTGTGGATGTGTGTACTGAAGTATTCATCATTTTTCAAGCAATAAATTATAACGTTTTTAAAGATACATACAGACCAATTGACAACTTCCTCTATTTTTTGTGTCGGTTCATAAGAATAAGCGGCTTAGGCGCTTACATTTATTACGAAAAATTCTACAAATAATTAACTGTACGTGTTTTTACGTTCTTCGTATATCCATGGAAATTAATTTGTTCTTTTTCTAGTCGGTCTATAAAGATAGGTATGTATCTATCTACATATATTTACGTTTTCAACAATATTAGCTAAACGCAGGGATGAAGACCATTTGAGTCAGCGCACTCATTTATCTTCTACCACTTGATTACCCTTGGGAAGGTGATTTTATTCGACCAAGTTTCATAGGAGCTCGGTTTTAGCTGATTTGTCTTATTCATTTTAGGGTTCCGTGCCTCAAAAGGAAAAAAGGAACCTTTACAGGATCACTTTGTTTTCCGTCTGTCCGTCAGTCAAGCAATCACATTACATGCGCACAAACCTATAGGTACTCCCCTTGACCTGTAATCATGAAATCTTACAAGAAGCTAGGTCTTATGTAATAGCACAAGTATATGTATTAGATCAGGAAACCGCATATAAGCAATGAATTCATAAAAAAATTGTTACTTCTTGCAAAGGACCAAAATCTAGGTACTTCCCATTGACTTAGTTATAATCATGATATTTGGCAAGAAACAAGGTTTTATAATTGTACGAAACCCTTGGTGCGCAAGTCTGACTCGCACTTGACGCTTTATTTCTTGTAAGTGTAAGATAGATAAAAGCTATGTCTCGAATACTTTCCTCGAATAGAAAAATGAAGCCACTCATCTTAGGCACTCTGACTTATGATTTCAGAGACTAGCATGATCGAGTTTTAACTTTCTTACAGAAAACACCAAGAACAAGTAGAACAAATATCTGCACCTCGTACAAACATTTGTCCCGAGGCGGAAATCAAACCCGCAACCTGCTGCGTCGAAAGCGGGCCTTTGCCCACTGCGCCACAGATATTATTTTTTTTGCAAGGGTTTGAATATTTTTCTCAAAGTTTCTCGTTTTTTTAAAGTCCGCAGTTGTAGGTAATTTGTTACCGTATAAGCCCCATTTACAAGATGGATCGCGTCGCTTTGGCAAATTACTGCAATCTAAACTTTGACCATTTTAACTTGTTACGACTGGTATTTGCCATGCGAACATAACCTTGCAGTTACTAAACAAAACAAACGCGTACGAAAACAATCACAAAACTGGGCTCATCGGCTTAAATATAAAACCAAGCGGTAATCTGGGGCCCTAGTAGGTACGACTGGTAAGCATTATCACTCGAATACTTCCATCGATTTCGAGTCCTTCCTATACATTTAGCGCCTTGCAGCGCCCCTACCGGATCGAGAGGAACTACTTATCGTAGTATGACAACGATCCAATCGTTCCTACAAGCTCGATGATAGTTTTCGAGTGATTTTGAGTGATTTGTTGCACTTTGACATGACAGCGGCAGTCGCGTTTGCGGCATTGATGTTATAAAAGTAAGTAGATAGAGCACCTCCAACATAGCTTGGTCACAGAAATACTTTTAATTGATGCTTCAAGAAAAATAAGAACACACGGAAAACATTATCTACACTGGGTCAATCACAAAAAAATAGAAAACGAGACTCATTTATCGCATTTTTTTGGCTACATTTCGTTTGTGTCTACTACCATTCTAAGCTTTTGTCGTGGAAGACATAAATGGTTCTCGATTACGTTTATCAAATGTTTTTTGTATAAACTCAGACTAGCCTTAGTCTGAGTTTATACAAAAAACTCTGAATGAATACTCCAACAGGATTTATAGTTAGCTTCTGCCCACGGTTTCACCCACGAAGTACATGTACACAACATAGCTTATGGTATGTCGGGGTATAAGCGGACGCGGGTGAAGATCCTACGACACCGATTGTATCTGAAATTTCTAATGCTGACAACATTATATGCCGACGCCATTGAATGGCATGTAGAAAATGGTGGCAGCATAAGAAAATAATGCCTTAATTTTAAATTAAGGCATATAATAATTTACAATTAGTCTCATCCGGTCTTCACCCGCGTCCGATCATACCCGACGCACTATAAGGTGCACAGATGTATGTACTTATCTAACAGTAAAATATTTAGATTCTGAAAGCTCTTACCTCTAGCACCTTGTAGTTCCAGAGATCTTATCCCGAACATAAAAATCAGCATTTTATACATAAAATTTTGGCTTGGTAAAAATTTGCAGTATTTAAAACTGTCTAAAAATTTACCTAGTTTTAGGTAACTGAAATTAGAATAACGCTATCTCCAGAGCAAAATACCTGTAAAACAGCTGCTACGCCGTAATTTTCAGGAACTGCTAGCATATTTCAGAGTAGGTATGCCCGGGGTTCAAATTAATTACAACAAATTGTCTGGGACTGGAACTGACTCGAAACTTACCTACTGAGTATAATTAGATTGCGTGTAACTGACGAGCTCACTAAAGCTAGTTATCTAAATGCCCGCGTCTTGCTCAGGTGACCGTGACCTCTTGTCAGCTCACCCAACTACATTTGAGTTGTTTATAAATGCAGTAGCCTCTTAAGCCTGCTAAATTTCGGCTCGCTCCATTGCGTAGTGAGTGATCGCTCAGTCATCTCAACATCTCACATTAGGTACAAAATGTTACTTCTATAATTATTATTGGAAGGGTAAGACCGGATTATTGAAGACATAGGGCATGTCGAGGTGTGATTACGACCAGCCATGCCAGCAGTCGGCACATGCTGGGTGCAGGAAGTTTGTTTAGGCGTTCTGTCACCGTGCATGCAAGATGTAACTAGATTTAACAATTTGCCAATGAACCCAGTTTTATGGAGAACCATTTCTGGATTTGACCACTCTATTTGGGCTTAAGAGCTACGGTAGTCATTACAGGGGGCCACCACCCAATAGTAAGGTAGCCTTTTTCTTACGCTGGTAAAATGCTGTTTGCGCATTACTTCTAGCCTGAGGAGGCCCTACGGATTCAATATTATACTGAAACACTATAATTGTGTCCAATAAATGATTTTTATGTTTTAATTCGTGATTCTACTGCTACTACTGACAGAAAGTCTTGTGCCAATAAATTATATAAAAGGTTTTTATTAAAAACTAAATTCAATCCTGCGTGTTTTTCACGCGGCGATAATGTAAATTGACTCGTTGAGAAATTCCTGTTGAACTTATCTTGAGTTCCTTTATCACTGTTTTTTATTGATATATTCAAAATTATCCACGAGCTGTTTCCGTGAAAACGCTGACAGTTTTCTTTCCTAGAATGTTTTTCATTGCTACATTCCAGGAATCTACCCACTAAAGCAACTCTGCTCTGTAATTTACCTTACGCCTTATAATTTACCTCGGGTGGTTTCTCCTAACCTGGTTCACTTGATACTCGTAGCGTAGGTGTAGGTACACAAGGTGTGTTTTGTGAACTTAGGTGAAGAACACAAAACATACATGTGAATTGTCCAGCGTTATTCATGTATTAATTTACACAGCATCATCCAGTAAATAATTCTCAGCCCTTCTATTTTGAGAGTGATTCGAATTTTAAATCTATGGGCCAATTCAATAGCTTAAATTTAGTACGCAAAATAGTTCAAAGACGTTGTGTGGGAGGTTATTAAAGCTATAAATGTTAAGTAATAAGAACCTTCGATGAATTAATTATACATTGAACCATACTAATTCAAAACATTTATAATTTCCACTCGCTAGCACATACATAACCCGTTACTTAAATAATTTAATATGATGCTGAAATACTATTTTCAATATTAAAGACGTGAAATGGTGTCGGAATTCCTACTAATTTAGGTAGGAGAATAACTGCAGAACCCTACTGAAATTACAAGCGCTTACACATTATAGACTCGAGTCTATAATGAGCGGCGTGTGTTAATGACATAATCGTCATTGCCATCGTATGCTCGTTCAATGCTGGATACAGACCTCCCCTATTGAGCGTCTAGCGCCATGTCTTCAACTCCATCCAGCATCTGCTTGCCGTTTTTGGTAGATGTTATCCCACGTGGCCACGGGGTGCAGGCGTCCTGACGGTATTTCACGACGGAGAACATAGGTCTATTGTCTAGCGGAACACACCCATGGGTAGTTCTATAACGACCAGGAACTTGTAAACTTCGACCATCGTGAAGGTGAACTTTAGTCATCCGCATTAAGCCTTTCATTCACAGTGACATTAATAGCCACTGCCTCAACCATATGTTCTCGCAACCGAGTAGTTTGATTTCTCAAGAGCCTATCCCATCTAGAATTTATGCGAACATACTCGTAGTTCTTCAGTAGTGTTAGCGCGTTTGCGCTCTGCATTCAATCTGTGTTCGTTGCGAATCAGTGAATTGACAATATAAGTTCCTCCTCACTTTCTTGATCTAATGAATTCATGATTTTGAAATAATAAACAGTACAATGACAAGGGTTTTTTGTAATAGTGCTTTCCGCACTCTGAGTATCTCTAAGAATAGAAATCAGTTCCAAAAAAATCGCCAAAAGCGAAAAAATTTGGGAACTTATTCCATTTCTTTGTACAGACTTCATATACACTGGTAATTGTTTCGTTGAAAATTATAAGCGGAGATAAAAAAGAATGGTGTAAACAAAATAAAGTCGAATATTATCGTTACGTTATATCATCTGACGCTATTTTGGCATGTTATTAGATAATGTTCACTAACCATTTCCATTTTATGTGGAAGATAATTCGTACTACTAGTAAATATGAAATCGTAGTAGAGGAAAGTCCCGCGAGGTGTGCCATTAATGTGTCCATTAGTGCCCCATGCCACATCAGTCAGGTATTTTGTGATGGTTACCGGGCCAATACCCGGTATCACAATAACAAAGTAGGCGTGTTTGCTAAGTGCTTGCTCACAATGCCCACAGACTCAGCTGCACCTCGGTACATATTTCATCTATCTATTTTATTTCTTATTCAAAACGAGGTATTCATGTTTCATTTTCCGGAATTTTAATAACAACTTTATTTTTGTTTCACCTTATGTATAGGTTTATCTCATACTAAACAATTTCCAGACAAATATTGTAAGCAGATGCTGGGTGGGTCAAAATTGCGCGATAGATCTCATTATGGAAAGTATAAGACCATGTAGTAACTACTTAAAACAGTTAAGAGCTGATGATGATAACACTTACCAATCTGAATCAGTGTGACATTGGGTTACACTAACTCAGTTTATTCTCATAAAAATGCATTAAAACGAAAATGTCCACATCGACAACGTTAGGTTAATACTTTAAATAAACCGAAGAAACCCATCGTAAAGCCGTGACTTCGAAGTATTTTATGCGACTAAGCTAAGAGGATGAAAGTTAGATGGGAAACAATAAATCAACCGGATATGCTATGTCCTCGTGACTCATCTTGAACCAACACTTTGTGAAAAAAATGTATGCCGAGAAGCTTTAATACACTCTATGCAGACTGCCCTTGCTCGTGACGGCACACAAAAATTCATGAGTACGATACAAAAGCGAAATAATTTTCAAAATCGGTTCATAATTGACGGAGAAAGCGACGAACCAAAATAAATTAAAAAAACATTCAGCCGAACATACAACCTCCTCCTGGAATCTGTTAAAATAAGTCGAATTCTGTTTGTTTGAAGTTTTTCTTATGCTTAGATAATTTGTTCATATTGAAAAGACTGATGTTTTTCGTAGATTAATTAATGCTTGAACTTTCTACTCATTTACATTTTAACGTAGGTACAACGACAAACTAGACAAACAATCTAGAACGTTAGAATTTTTATCCTATCTCCATTTACTTTTAATTAAGAAATAATTCAAAATTTAAGGTTTTAAAGTCGTCTTATCTGAACTGATCATGATAAGCACCTAGCCGAATCTCAGACACCGGGGCCAGACTCAACCGAGACTAGCCATGTGCGCAGGACATAAAATAGAGCACAAGTGTGTGTGCAAACACTGGTGCACTTTCATCATTTTCATATTTAACGATTTGTATTATCAGAACTATCAAAGAATTGAAATGCCGCTTTTTTGCTTGACTTGGCGGGGGCACTGCTGTGCCCCCAGATGCTCGTGTGAAAAACAAATAGCTGTCGAAGTCATCATAGTATAGTGGTTAACAGTTTTAATTATACTTCTTCGGTTCAAAGCGAAGACCATTACATTACGAGCAGAACATACTATTTATGCTGCCACCTGCCACTGTCACACCTTAAAGCCTATGGACTTGAAAAGGAAGATTATTCGTCTTACTCGCTCCTACCCTACACCGATCTTCCTGGCTGCTAATGAGGCGCAGGCGTCCACACGTATTTTTTTTTTCAATTAGTAATAACTTCAGTGCTACGTAAGAATAATTTACATAGGTAAGAAGGGAAACGTAAACGATCCAGGAAATATGATGATGATCATATCCTATTCAAGTTTTAAGAAGCTGGAAGATAATTTGAGACGCGAAAGGAATAAATCATCTTCGGAATCCGAACCCGATATACACCAGGAATTGACAGGTACGTAACGATCTGAAAAGCACTCCTTTTATTACGTACTTATTATAATCATGTAAACATAATTTGCGACATGCATAGTAATAATTATTCCATAATCTCATCATGAGATCGACGAATAACTATAGTAATAACAAAGTACCCACATTTGCTTTTTTATTTCACGTACTTTGTTCTAATCTTGTCGATGAAGTGATTATGTTGAGTTAAGGTTTTTTCATAACTATTATCAACTTTTTATTGACACATGTAATGTGTAATGCAAGTAAGTACTTATATTAACACAAGGCTACGACAGTTTTTAAAAGCTTTTGTCCGTGCTTTTATCTCCACTTTTATAGTGAGAACATGACTGTGGTATCGTAGTGACATCCTATATGGATAGTCCAAAAAACCTTCTCCATCTATACGATGTCGAGATAATATAACATAGCATCCTATATGGACAGCAGTCTCCACTTCAACGTTATCGATACAAAAAAAATGCACCCTAAATGGGTCGTTCTGCTTTAAAATTGTTAGATGATACAGATATAATAATACTAAACCCACAAGGGAAAACCTAATATTTAATATAATGCTATATGCTTCGCTTTAACCCTCGTATAATTGTAATGAAACGTCACACACTGCAGTGTACGCGCTGCAGTGCTCCCCGAGCCCCTGCAGCACACGCCTTTTGGTCTCACATTGTTTTATGATTAATTCTCTTATATCACTATATTTCCTTGTGTATAGTGAACCAATAATATTTTTCTTATTCTTACACAGGTGAGTTTGCTTAATTTTCAATTATAAGTAGGGAACTACTCCTAATTCGAACTTTCGAAGTTAAATCGTAAAGCTGATTCTGTATTATATGCCTTACTACCAAAAAATTGTTCGACCAGACTGAAAAGCCGCTTGAGTTTGGGTCCGTCAAATTAGAATGACATAGACTCTACGTACATAATATGTAGCGCTTAGTTTGACATGACAAATAAAGGACAACCTCATTTCTTCCGCGAGAGATGCGTTCTTTTATTACTAGGTAATAGGTAAATTGACTTTTAATTTATTTTTGAAAACGCTCAATTAACATTGTTCATTAAATAAGTTTTTTGCCAAATAAAAGTAACCAGCAACTACAATGAGGTAAGTACTCACGACAACAATCGCATCACAATATCAACTTTATAAATAAAGTGCGTGCAGCAGCGAGACGCAGCCGACGTAGAAAGCTATTACTTAACATGGAAAGGGCAAAATTGGTTTGGACCGCGCAAAACAGCCTGAGATTAGTTTCTCGACTCTTGGTATTGTTTAATTTCGCTCTCGGAATTGAAATAAGCTTCTGAAAATGGCGTTGAAACGATGTTATTCGAGGAAAACACCAAATGAACAGATCGCTATAACGACGTTAGAAAGCCTTTGAGACGTTCTTCAGCCAAGTACCTACGATTCTTATCAAAGGAATTTTATGAAACAGATTTTGTAAGCCTAGGGATACGAGTAGACACAGACACCAGCCAAGTTATAATTCTACTTGTTCCTGGATAAACTATGATTTGTGAGTATGTTAACAAGGTGTGCCTTGTTAACATACTTTTCAGTTTTAATTATTTTATTTTTCTGACGCTTAAGCAGGATGTACTACGGTACTATCAATGGGTATCACATTTTATGTCTTATTTACTTTCCCTGGATTGTTTGAGTGTGCTACAAAATAACTTTATACTTATTTATTCCTAATCTCTTAAAAAATGCGTGGAGACTAGGACTCGGCAAATGTAGGGTAGGACACACGCCGGTGGGATGACGAACTGCGAAAGACCAGGCAGATGCTGGATGTGTCAAGCTAAAGACAAAGCACTGTAGCGTTCATTAGAGGAGGCCTATGTCCAGAGTCCACATAATGGTTCTTTTTGGATGTGGTCTCGTTGTGTTTTTGTCCGTCCACATTTGTCCCGCCCGAGGCGGCAATCAATACCCATTCCCAAAAAAAAATCCGTTAATTTACCATGAACATGTCATTGATTTTCTTAGATTATTTAGAATAAACTAGACGAACCTCACGGCGATATTGTTAGGAACTAACTACAAGTTAACCTGGAACAACGCGTACAAAGCTTAAATACAAATATATTTTTAACCAATAACTATAAATATAAGTTTACTAACTATAAATATAAGTTTCGGAGTTAAATCGTAAGACTTTGTATGTCTTTTAAACCATTTCATTCATTCAAATCCTTATTAATCATTTGTAATACGCCTATTCTCCTCTATGCGAATCTCAAGTGTCTATGATTTTGACGTTGGATCAATTCTACAATGTGATGGAAAAGAAAAGGAAGAAACAGCTAAGTGGAACTCAAGTTTAGTTGCCGTAGGAGATTGGTACAAGAAGGTCATAGAATCCATGTAAAAGCAGTCTCGCGATTCGTGTAGTTAGAAGCCCTAGGCCTGGGTCTGTGTTTCAGAGCTGTATTTCCATCTGGCATTACCTAAATACGCCCGCAGTTAACAAATAATAAACCTACTCCGTTATATAAGCGACAGTAACCGTACGTATTCTTGTTTACCTCAGACCCAGTGGAGTGGAGACGACTAACAATCAACACCTCAACCTCGCCTTCAGTTGTAGCGTCGCAAACAATTAGTCTCCGTCGCGCAGACGAGCCCCGAGGGCTGCGAGAAATTCCTTATTCCAGGATCCTTTGTTACGACCGGACTATTATTGTAAACGACAGAACATAAATTATTTATCTTATCGTCTAGAACTTTAGAGTAGGTAATTAAATGAGATGTTTCGCGGCGAATCAATTGATGGAATTAGAGTTAATATCATAAGCTACGCCGATGACATGGTGCTGCTGAGCCCATCGATCAGTGCTCTCAAGCACCTGTCGAAAATTAGCGAGAGTTATGCGGAGGCCCCTGGGCTCACAACGCAAGAGAAAGCGCGCTGATGTGCAAATACTTATTCCATGGTCCCATCAGTCGCTATAGACCAAAAACCTATAGGGGACTTCCCGTTGACCTAAAATCATGAAATTTAGCAATTAGCAAACTTTTATAGCACAAATATAGTAAACATTTTGTAGATTTAGATATCTTTGCAACAACTAGTGCCAAATTCAAAATTAAGCAAAAAATTCAAATATTATTTCTTTGCCTTGTTTAATTTGTATGCTTGCATGTACTTATAACATAAAATATTTTTATATAAACTGTGTAATAATTAGCCTTATACATAGGTATTTTCATGCAAGAAACAATGATGATGTGATGTTTAGTTACGGAACCCTCGTTGCGCGAGTCTGACTCGCACTTGACGTTTTTTTGTCGAGTTAACTTAGATCTCTTTGTAATGTAACAAATAAATGACAATTTGTTAATACAAATCGAAAAGTGTGTGGTATACCATACCACCTATTTAATAAGTAAGAGGTAAATTTATTCACACGTTTCGTCTTGCACTCTGTGAAACTTATTTTTATTAAAGTGAGACTAGCCTTCCCAATTCAAGACCAAGGCTACCAGTGTTCTCCTCCAATTAAAAAAATTATAATTTGGGACTTATTTCATTTCTTAGAGATAGCCAGAGTGCGGGTTAGCGCTATAACAAAAAACCTAAGAATTAAATAATTGTTTTTAATTTATTTATGTATATTTTTTCGTGCAATAAAGACTAAATAAATAAAAAAAAGTAGGTATACTATTTTTGATGTCTATAGTTAAACTCATCTTGATTGTTTGCCTTGGCAGTTGGTACTTACATAATCAACAGAAATGTTGGCAATTATTCAAATCGCACATCTGTCTTTCTGTGTTTATTGTTTACTTCAAAAATAAAACTGTTGTTTGAACATTTACTCGAGCAAAAAGTGTACAGCTTACGTGATGACAAGTGTAACAACAAGTGATGTGTTTACAGAGATGTTCCCGATCGTTAGAAACGGAACTTTGATGTGAAATAGTACACAACACGCTTGCACGCTTGCTCTGCGCGGTATTCGCTACATAGAGCGGTATCGAAACATTTCGCTAGGTTTCCAGCCGCGCTGGATATTTTAAAATAAACTAAAATAATAACGCGATTATTTTGTTAACCGTCCACACAAAAGATAAAAAAGATAGATAACAATTACGGTAGCAAAAATGGTCAACACTCAGCAGATGCTATGGCAGTACATATCCTGGCTGTCCTCCCATAAAGCTGGTCTTCCGTGGAGACCAAAATGAAATCTTGTGTTGCTGGGCAGCGTACACATAAACAAACACAATATAAAATGAAATCACAAATAAACACATGAAAAATCATAAAAAGTGACTATAGGTACAGGACAAATCTACCTATACGAGTATAACTTAGATACATAGACAATGCTTTATTTCATAAACCAAACATACAGTACATTATTCAACTTATGCTATTGCGCTATTGAATTGGCGGCCTTATCGCTTAAAGCGACTTCTTCCAGGCAACCAAAGTGTACGGAGAAAATCATAGGATGGCGGTGCTTATCCTAAGCTAATACAAATCAATTACCTATACTAATACACTAATACCAAATAGATTAGTATACTTATACATATGTAACAACATAATAAATTAAAACAACATTTAGAGACATACATGCTAATACTCTAATCTGATGTTATACCTTGATAATGATTGTAGATTTTTCATTATCTAGGTATAACGTGATTTAAAAAATGGTAAATCATGGATCATGGACAATAAAAACATAGAGTAAAATCCACACGCTAACGAAGTTGCGGGTAATTGCAAGTTAATACCTACGCAAGGCTCGCACGCAATAACGTATCTCCCAACATTGGCACTTCCATCAGGCCTCAAGGACTGATAATGAAAAGATTAATTCGGTACCCTTCCTCACGGTTATCTACGTTCAAACTGAAGCTAGTAGGGGTATCCGAGAGACAAATGGCCAGATTCGTCAGATAGATTTAGGTTAGATATTGGATCCGATTAGAGAAAGTGACACGTCTTCCAAATGTGTTGTGAACAGGCACACCCGGATGTTTTATTTCATTTCGGTCCATAAATTATAACAGTCGAGATTTTTAATTTCATTACATACCGATATACATATATCGCACCTCTAATCTAAAATTCATGTTTTTTGGGAAATGAAGAAAACGTGTTTCGGTCCTCGACAGTTTTTGGTTAGTCACATTATAACTTTATGAAATAAAAAGCTATTATCAAAATTGAAAGTCATATAGGTTATGGTCTAAGGATAAATGATACGGATAAAAAATTCTTAAAAAATATTTAAATATATAGGAGTAAATTGGCTATGAAAAGAACCTTCAGCCGCGTAACTAATTGCAAAATCAGATTTATCGATATGTTTATTCAGAAACTGACCTAAGCATCATAAGTCCAAAAAATTAATAATCAATTCAATGAAAATTGACTAAAACTATAAAAAGCCCGTAGTTCCGATAAAATATTCAGTACAAAACCGACCCAATTTGGAATAAGTGATAAAAAATAGCTAAGTATACAGAAACGTAGTGACTTCAACCACTTGTTACGCAATACTCAATTCGTCACTATCGTAATGACGAGAGGCGCTGGATTCCTAGAATCAAGGTCTTAAAGCACAAAAAAAGGGGAAAATCCGTAAAGTGTAAATTTGTAGTTTATAATCACAACAAAAAAATATTCTTGCTATGGACCAAAATCTATAGTTCCTACTTCCCGTTTACCTAGAATCATGATATTAGACAAAAAACAAGGCCATACAATTAATATTATAATGTAATGTACAAATTATATGAAACCCTCGTTGTGCGAGTCCGACTCGCACTTGGCGTTTTAAAACAACCTAGAATAAAATTTTACTGAGTCTACTACAAATTAGATTATAAACTTTGAAGCTACACAATGGGTAAAATAAAAATTACCGGCTTCTTTCTACGATGTAAAGGCCCAGAGGCTTCACAAAAAGTAGCGGATATCATCTACCCCGCATTTAACCGCTTTGTATACCAGCTGGCTAATTGCCTCGTGCCTTCGGCTTCCCAATAATTTATATGTAGATTTGCACAAAGTCGCTTTTATATCAGAGCGGTTCACGTAATGAAGTCTTTACCGTTGGGACTGGATTATTGATGACCATGTTCTGTTTTGAGTTGAGTGAGATGTGTCGTGGTTGCTGACGCAGAATTAGTTATCTTGCACTCATAACATTAGCTCTGCTTATCTTGGGGCTAGATGATGCTGTGTAAATTGACCAGTAGTTATTATGTTCCTCGCGAACATACTCCTCTCTACCATATGATAAGAGCTAATGTGGTCTACATTCTTCTTCTTGTTCCAATAATGTAACGATAATGTTCCTAATGAACATTCTCCTCTCCACCGTAAGATGTTAATATAGATATTCTTCCTATTCCAGTGTAACGAACATGTTCCTGGTGAATCTGTCTGCAGCCGACCTGCTGGTGACCGGCGTCTGCATGCCCATCCAGCTTAGCAAGGCCATCACGCTGGTCTGGTTCTACGGCGAGACTGTCTGCAAGATCGTTAACTACATACAAGGTAACGCGAGTTTAACACATGCTCATTTGTTGTTGGTAGCACAACTGCTTCTTACCTGCTGTATTGAAAGTGACAAATTCCTAAACACTACAGTAATTCTGCAGTCAAAAACCCTCTACTTTAAAACGACTGCTGATCAGGGTATTCTGCTAAACTAATCGTTTTCCTACGATAATGGTGTCGTTGCAGAATCTCTAACATTGTCGAGTTTTGGTATTTTACCTCAGATAAATGAAACTACAGATGAAACGACGCACTTCAAAAGTGTCGAAGTTGAAATCAATCTAGAACCATTCTATCAATCTCTCCGTGGTTGCCGTGCTATTTGGCAACCACTATCTGAAGTTTCTTTCATACTCGGCACATTTTAGGAGATGATTCTGCAACTATACAATTGTCATAGTGAAGCAATTTGTATGTAGAATTTGGCCACAGATTTAAGAGACGAAATAAAAAAAAGACGAAAGACTCAGGCACGGTGGCGGCAGGCCTATAAAAACGCACTCCAACACTCCATCGAGGCTAGAAGAAATAAAAACTGCTTGAATATCCCGAATCCTCGAATGTATTCAGCTCACGCAGCGAGCGGAAACTGAAAACAACATTTTTCGATTCCAATACGGGTGTCAGCGGGTTACTACGATCCATATTTTTGTTGGGAGACCACCAAAATATTATAAATAAATAAATAATGCTGGACAATTCACACAGCATTATCTAGCCCCAAGCTAAGCAGAGCTTGTGTTATGGGGACTAGACAACTGATGTACATAATACAATACATTACATGGTTTTTTTTTTTATTATACATAGAAAACGACCAGAACACCCGGAACAAAATATGCCCGCAGATCGTACTAATATTTGTCCCAAGGCGGGAATCGAACCCACAACCTCCTGCATCGCACGCGGACTTTCGCCCACCTCGCCACAGACGTCAACATCAACCAACGTTTCATCCCTTAATTTGTCGATTCGTAATCTATATAATTTTTGTAGTTTACTATTTCACCATATTACTAGCTAAAAAATTAAATAAATTCCCAAAAATTTTCGATTCGCGGGTTCGCGTCCCGCGCTCCACCCTGTGGCCTAGGGTGGGGCACGGGTTCGAGTCCCGTCGAAATTGAACCTTTCTGGGAACTTATTTCATTTGGTAGAGATACCCAAAGTGCGGGTAAGCACTATAGCAAAAAACCTTACTAGCTAAATCCGTCTAAGTAGTGTTAGGTTGAAGCTATCACGAAGCTCATAAGCTCGAGCTCACGCACCAGGATCGTGCTCCACTTGTCCTACATCCGTGTAGCACTGGCTCCTTTAATACTCTCTCTTCAAACAAAATAACGTTGATTTCGCTTTAAGCTCATAAAGGCAAGAATTCACTGGCTCACAACACACTCGTTGGAATTTATCTTACCCTCAAGCAATGAAACCCGCATGAGCCCAAAAACAGGTAACTTGGTTGGTATGTGGATAAAAGCATCGTTGATGACCTCTTTATTCTTGCCCAGATATCAAGGTTAACTTTACTAAGATAGTAGTCTTTACCCGCGGCTTTGCATGCGGTGTTTCTATGGAAACCTTCAAAGATAATTTCTATCCCATTTCAGCCCAATCCGTTCCGAAATTTTGGCGTGAAGAAGTAACTACAAGTTACACCTTCTTCCATCCATTCAAACTTTTGTATTTGTAATATTAGTGTGTAATATTCTTTGTTTGATCTAGATCCGTCTGGTATGTTGAGATATTTTGTATAAAACATTTTTCAATAAACAGAACCTTTCAATTACCTAGAAGCAGATTACTGTCGACGGCAAACTCCAGACGCTCTCGTATTCCGAGTTCCTTTGAAACCCAATTTCTTTTGCCCTTTTTTTTTTTTTTTTTTTATGCGGCGAGGAAATTCGTTTACGAATAGACTGGTCTGGGGGGGACCAGAATTATGTGGGACTCGACGCCCTGAGAAGGACGTAATACCCACTAAAACCTCTCCGGTAACCCTCTCTCGCCATTTTTGTCGAACCACGGGAACATTATAACCTACCGTGGGTCGACTGGCGTCCCCTCTTCCTCCCATACATGGCCGGCGAGCCCACCGTTCTACACACTCGCCGACCCCGTTCATCCGTCACCTTTCCTCCCCCCGATTAGGACACAGACAGGACAGACGTTGTAACCACGTATGTCGACCTCTGTGTCCGGATGGGCATGTCCGGATGGGCAAATCCGTCGCCCCATACTATCAGGTGTGGGTCTCGCATTTACACACACATATACTCACACTCTCACTCAAACATGTTCATACATACATACATTCATTCTAGTCACACGGGCACAGTGCCGCGCACACTCAGCTAAAGCAAGCGCGCGCATCACTGTCCCGCATGTCCCACACCTGTGCACGAGTACCGCAGGTTGCGTCCCGCGTGTCTCGTGCCATCCATCACCTTTCATTATCATAAAACCTTATGGCTTCATGGCCCACTCATACGTCGTCACATCTATTCCTCCTCATGGCGCCGTCGTGTCGGGGCACTCAACACGGCAGCTAACCCTCTCCTCTTCGAGCGACAGAGGCCTTTCCCCAGGCCTCGCGCCCGAAGATCTCTCCGAGTTCGAGTGCTACTCACTAGCACCCAAATCCTACAGGCTCCTAGGAGTGTACTCGGCCGCACAGGGGCGCGCGGCCTAGTACACCTCCAGCCCGCTCACTATGTGCCCACAGCACCGACAGCCTATTGTTGATCGGCACTGTCCATCCCCGCCGCCTCCCGCGGACAACATTTAGATGTGCGTGGCCATGAGGCGCGCCTCGCCAGCGAGGCACGCCTCATGACCACACGCTTACGCTTGCGCCAGCCCACCAGTTGCAGCCACTTGCCTGCAACAGACACAACATAAAAAAAAAAAAGGAAAAGACTATACATGCTCCCTCCCTCTCCACTCTCTTCGAACCCGAGGCCTCACCTATGCCTCGCGCTCGAAGACCACTCTCAGGGCGGCAGACGGCGGCTGTCCGCCGCCCGGCGCCCGGCAACCGCCGTATGCCGCCTGTTCGCACGCCTCCCCCCGCGTCGCGCCTCCGGGTCACGCTCACGAATACGCTCCGCCTCTTCTTTCGCGGTCATCACCGCGTCCGCAAAGGCAGAGACGGCGTCCCACGCCCTCTCGCTGTCGACCATGGCCTGTACAATGGTCGGCAGCGACAAGTCCTCCCCGACCACTGCGACCAAAGTCGCCCTCTCCACCGCCCACGCCGTGCACTCCACCAACGTGTGGCGCGCCGTATCTTCGGCGCACCCACAATGATGGCACTCTGGCGTGGGTTCCGCCCGCGCCACCCTCCACAGATACCTTCCGAAGCACCCATGCCCAGAAAGGATCTGCGTAAGGTGGAAGGAGGGAACTCCGTGCCCCCTCGTCACCCAACGCTCGAGAACCGGCCGCACCGCTTCGATGGTGTCTTTTCCAGCGGTGGGCTCCGCGAGCGCTTGTAACCACCGAACAAGGAGACGCTTACGCATTCGCATGCGCCAGCGTAGTATCCCCTCCCTCGGCAGCGGTTCCCCCGTTGTCCGGTGCACTACAATGCGGTCGTAGACCTCGGTGAGCGCACGGGCGTCCAACTCCCAGGGCAGGCAACCGGCGAGCACACACGCCGCCTCGAAAGAGACGGTGCGGTACCCGCGCACTACCCTGAGGCACATAACCCTCTGTGGCCGATGTAGGAGAGCCTTGTTTACTCGTCCCAAGGCGTCCTCCCACACGGGTGCCCCATAAAGTGCCATCGACCGCACTACCTGTACATAGAGCCGCCTACACGCCGCGTTCGGTCCACCAACATTTGGTAGCAGGCGGCCGAGGGCGCCGCACGTCGCCACGAGTCTCGGCACGAGCCGCCGGAAGTGCTCGCAAAATGTTAGGCGGGGGTCGAGGACGATGCCAAGGTAGCGCATTGCTGACCCGACATCGATCCATACCCCGCCCACCATCACACGAGCACCGTCCGGCGGTCTCCTCCGCCGCCCGCGGAAACACAGAGCCTCACACTTTGGCAGAGCCACCTCCAGGCCCAGTCGCCGTATGCGCTCCAGCACAACCTCCACTCCCGCAGTCACGCGCTCGGCCGCGTCGCAGAAGTCAGCACCGCAAGCAGTGACCAGCGTGTCATCCGCGTAGCAGGTCACACTGACACCATCCGGCAACTCTCCCCGCAACACCCAATCGTACCCGATGTTCCACAGCGTGGGTCCGAGGACCGAACCCTGCGGAACTCCGCGCGTCATGGGCTTGGCATCCCACGCCTCCCGCGCCGGATACCGGACCTCTCTCTCGGAGAGATAGGCGCCAATGATGCGGCGCAGGTACCCCGGAAACCCGTGGTACCGGAGGGCCTCCTCAATACAAGCCCAAGGGAGGGTGTTAAAGGCATTCGCTATGTCTAGCGAAACTGCCATTAACATCCCCCGGTCAGCCATCGCCTCCTCTGCCATCCCCTTCACTCTACGGACCGCATCTATAGTGGACCGGGCACGCCGAAACCCGTACTGGGCGTCGGCGAGGTTCGGTCCCACTCCTTCCATGTGTCGCACAAGGCGGGCGACCACGATGCGCTCAAAAAGCTTGCCCACCTCATCCAAAAGAACGAGCGGTCGGTAGGCGGACGGGGAGTCCTCCGGTCTACCTATCTTTTTCAGCAGGACCAGTTTCCCAGCCTTCCACTGGCGAGGAAAGTGGCCCTGCACAAGGCACGCGTTAAGCAGCGCCCTAAACCTCTCCTCGAGAGGGTCGAGTGCCACAATCAGCGCACGCCCGGGAACCCCGTCTAGCCCGGGGGCCTTTTTGCGGCCTCGTAGCCGTAGCAGTGCCGCGCCCAGCTCCGTTGACGTCACTTCCGGGACCTCGACGTTGTCAGTCTCCTCTCCTCCTCCCGTCCCACCCGGCCCCTCCATCGGCGGAGGGAGCAGGTCGTCCGCGGGCGGGAACAGGAGAGAGACCACCCGGTCCACCATCTCCGGCCGCATGCTCTGTGTGAGCGGCGGCGCCCACGGCCGTAGCTTGTCCCGCACCATGCGGTACGGGCGCCCCCAAGGATCCGCGTCGAGCGAACTCAATAGTTCCTCATAACACGCATTTTTGGCCGCTGTAATGGCGGAGGATAGCGCCCCAACGCACTCCCTATACGCCGCGTATAGGCGGTCCTCTTCTTCCAGGTCCCGGCGACTGATATGACGGCGGCGGCTGCGGGTGAACGCGCGCCTTGCACGGACGGCATCAAACCGCAGTGCCGCGATTTCCGCAGACCACCAAAACACGCGGCGCTTGGGGGTACGGGGCCCAAGGCGCGGCATCGCAGCATCGCAGGCGCGCTCTAGCGCCCCACGGAGCCACTCGGTCTCTGCTGCGATGTCCATCTCCCCGACACCAACGACGGGCCCCGACGCCCAAGCCTCCACCTCTGCGGCCTCAAGCAGCAAGTCGCGGTCCATCTTACCGATGGCCCAGCGCGGTGGATCACCCGGTAAGGGACGCCACGGGTCCACCGGAACCGCAGAAAGAGCCGCAGCATCATATCGTACGTACCGGTGGTCCGACAGCGTTTCCACCCCCTCCAAGACCACCCAATTTGAGATGCGGCGCGCGAGTTCTGTCGTTGCAAACGCGACATCTACAACCGAGCCGCCCGTCCGCCGCACGCATGTGTTGACACCCCCATGATTAAGCACCGTGTACCCACCTGCCACGGCCCAGTCTTCCGCTTCCCTGCCTCGCGCATTTGTCACCGGGGAACCCCACATCGCCGATTTGGCGTTGAGATCCCCGGCGACGAGTACGTGGCGGGAGCGCCGACCGGCGACCAGCGTCTCCAACTCGCGCAGATATTGCCCAAAGCGAGCGATTGGGGCGTTAGGGGAGAAGTAGACGGCTATTATAAGCGTATCGTCCACCTCTCCGGCAACCCACCCGCTCCCCCTCGACACCCGCTGCAACGGCGTCGCCCCGGCAGCCGTCCGCGTGACAATCGCGACTACACCGTCGTCATCACCCACCCAGCCTCCGTATGGCGGGATCCGGTAGGGTTCTGCTACGACCGCCATGTGAATCCGCCACTGCGCAAGGCTCTGAACCAGCAGGTCTTGGGCCCGTGCACAGTGGTTAAGGTTCGTCTGCAGGAATCTGTATGTGGCCATCTAAGACACATCCATGGTAACCGTCTCTGGCCCTGCCCCTGCACCGGGGGGCGTCGGGCACTCGGGCTGCGATGTGGCCCTTGGGCCACCGCTAGTCGCTGGTACACCTCGTCTTACTGGTGCAGTGCACGTCTTGGCGCCACACCGATGCTCCGAAGGCCTACCCGCCGCCACGCACAGGGTGCAGCGTGGCTTGGCGGTGCAGGTGCCGGCTTTGTGGCCGGCCTCTCCGCAGCGGTAGCACTGATCGCTGCGGTCCTCCTCAGATGGGCAGAGTGCTCGGGTGTGCCCAGGCTCCAGGCACTTGAAGCACCGGAGCGGCCGCGTCTCGAGCAACTCCACCCGGGCCGACCCCCAACCAACAGTCAGATGCCCTGCCCGTAGGATCGTCCTGGCGGCGAGCACCGGGCACCGCACCCAGACTGCAGACGCCCCGAATAAACGTCCGGGGCGCACCGCGCCGCAAGTGACCTCGGCCACTTCGCACTTACCCACATGTGCCACTGCCGCTGCGACCTCTGTCACAGTGACTGACTCGTCGAAGCCAGACAACCGCAGCTCTGCGGACTTCACCGGCCTTGACACCCTCACCACCCCCGAATCGAGCTCCTCAGCCAGTCGACGGGCAAGCGCGTCTGCCCTGCCACTAGCCTCGGCACCCGCACCCGCTACCTCCAACATGCGTGCCCCGGTAGCCGCACATCTAAATTGTACGCGCTGTATGCCCAGCGCAGCAAGGTCCACCCTCGCTCGCGCCTCAGCGATCACCTGTGCGTACGTTACCCCATTCTCCACCGCCGCGGGCTGCAGGGTGAGGACCACCGCAGCAGAGCGCGGCGGGCGCAATTTGCGCACGGCCAACTGGCTAGGTGGCAGCACTTTTGTTTGCGGCGGTCCCCTGGCAGGGGCCGAAGACGGGGCGGTCCCCGTGAGTTCTGCGTCAGGCACACGACGCCCCGCCATCGTCTGCCTCTTCCCACGGTGTCGCCGGCGGCCTCGGGCAGAAGTCGCCTCGACCGTAGCGCCAGGCATTATCTCGTCGTCGTCGACACCGTCATTCTCTTCCTCTTCGACTGTGGCGCGGCGCTCTGGGTCATGCCCGGCAACCACAACCACAGACGCGGGCGCAGGGCGCACCAAAGCACCGCTGGGCAGTCCAGCACGTGCAGTGGTCGCGCCACTCGATGCTACACATACCGGCACTACGGTAGGGCGCGACACCCTTGTGGCAGCCCCAGCAGATGGCACGCCGCCGCGAGCCGCGCCACCCGCCCTAGTGGGTCCAGTCCGCACCGAGGGTCCCCCAGATCCCGCCCCGGGCACCATGCCAGCAAGAGGCGCACCACGCCCAGGAACTCCAGCGGGCCCAGCCCTCGCAGGGACCAAGCGCGCCACAGTGCCAGCAGGGGGCGCCACACGCACGTGCGGCACAGTGGCCCGGGTGAGCGGGGCGGCCCGCACCGTCACAACGGGGACCGGGAGCGCCGAACGCACAGGGCGCCCGGCCGCAGATGCCGCCGCATATGTCATGCGTCTGTCGCCCGCAAGCGGCGGCCGCAGGCGCAATTCCTCTCGGGGCTCAGGTCGAGCGTTTACAATGGCACCTATCTGGGCCAAAGTGGCTCGACCGAGCCTGTCGTCCTCCGTCAGGGCAGCAGCAGGGGCGGCACAGATCGCCCTTTGACGCTCCCCTTTGAGGGCCTCCATATCGCGCCGCAGCTCTGCCATATCGGTGCGGAGCTGGGCATTCTCCGCCGCCACCAAGCGAGACTCCTCTGTCCCCGAGCGAGCTGCGAGCTCCACCAGTGCCTGCGTGATAGCAGAGGTCGCTCTTTTGAGGCCCTCGAGCAACTCCCCCTTAATCTTTTTGGACTTGCGTCCCACCTCCGCAATATATTCAACGGCCGCTGTGGCCCTTTCGACGATTACGGCCGCCGCTAACGGGCCGTCTCCGTCCTGCGCCGGTGGCAAAATCGCCGAGGCAGTCGGCGTAGAACGCCGATAAGTGGTCGTCAGGTCAACCACCTCCTTCATGTCACCCGTGGTCTTACGCCCACGCGCAGTGGCTTTCCCGCGGCCCCTTGCCATACTAATCGCCCGCGTAACCATTCGGGAGACCTTCTTTGACGGCCCCCGAGACCCGGACTCCCCGTCCTCCGAGTCCTCCTTCCACGAACCGTCAGTTTCAGCCTCCGCCGCACGATACCGGCGCTTTGACGGCGACCGCCATAACCTACCTCTTGCCGAAGCGGCAGCGGCAGCGGGCCTCGCACGGCCGCGAGCAGCCATTACTGGCCACGCAGCCGACGTGCCCGCCACCGCCTCCGCTCCTGGCAACCTGTCCGCCGGCGACAACACCTCCGCATCCATCGCTTGACCGCGCTCAGCCGCCAGGCCAGCCACAGCGGCGCCAGACGGCCCCGCCAACTCGGCGCCAGCGCACTCGGCGCGCCCGCCAGGCCGTGCCGGTGCCGCGGATTGTCCAGCACTCCCTTCCCTGTCCATCGGATCAACCGCACAGTCCAACACAAAAACAAACCCACAAACAAGAACACTATAACCAAAAAACCGACTTCTGAATTAATTCCAAACGCGAAACAAACGAACGAAAACAAACGTGCACACTCCGCCGCGTTCGGACGCCATCAATTTCTTTTGCCCTGACATAAGCTTCCGTTACAGCTTTGATTTAACGCTGTTTTCGAATCATGATATCGAATATTAGAAAGCAGCAATGTTCTTTATTTGAACACTTTAGGTGTACCTGATGCGGGGAACGGGCACCTGACGCAGAAGGTTGCGGGTTGGATTCCCGCCGCGCAAAAAAATGTTTGTATGATCTACTGGTATACGTTCCGGTTCTTCTAGGTGTATTCTATATAAAAGAAGAAATGGCTACTTAATTTTTTGGGCCTTCGTTTACCTAATAATTTATGCCGACCTTCTTAGTACTACGCCACATAAAATAATTATTAGAATATAGAATATTGTACATAGGCGAATAGGCGAGCATAGTGCTAGATAGCATTCTCTACCTGCTAACCTTTTTAGTAGTCCTAGATTACAGAACAAAGAATAAATGTAATACTTTTTGTAATTTAAAGCCTAATTTGAAATCATAAAAATATGCAATACAAGCCTGGTTATCTACGTGCATAGTCAAGCCTAAAGCAGCCTACAAAAGTACATCTAAAAGCTAGTCACACTAAGCTCATCAAGTGCCATCAGAAGCCGTGCTTTGGGTGCAAACGGCCTCTTGTTTCCTTATTGCCTTTTAGCCCTCTCTGGAACGTGAAGCGAGATAAACTTGGAAAAACGTCGGAGTGAAGAATAATTATATTGTCGTACCCTGAGAGGTCGGATGTCTATTGCTGAAAGCCATATTTTAAATTCTACATTCGAGTTTTTATAAATTGAAACCTTTTACAGGGTATGTTTTCGTAAGGAATATTATAAAAATATTTTTTGTTCGATTTGGTTCAAAGGACTACCGAAGTACTGATCTTTGCCGTAATCAATTTCGGTTTCAATCTCCTTTGGTTCAGTTTGTGAAAAGTTGTATTGGTGATAAATAGGGGTTATCCCTAACGTCTCACGTGAGATCTGCTCATTCCCAACGTCTCACGAAAAGTCTTCTCAACGTCTCACCAAAAACGAACCTAAGGCGAACGTCTCACGAAAATCAGAGCGTCATGATTTATAACCTACGTACATCATCTATTATTTATCTTTTCCAATTGTGACTATCCATAAATTTCACTTGGTAGTATTTCAAAACATGCATTTGATGAGATTGAAATTTTGTACCTTGTAGAGTATGTATTCAAAGTATTTAATGAGATAAATCTTGGCTGACGATATAATCAAGGAAAATAATGAGCAAGTGAACTAAGGCCCAACAATCGTCTATTGTAAAACTGTAAGTGCCTGACGCAATACCCGTAACTAGGGTGATAACGTTTCAGACACAATATCCAAGTTGGTTTACAAAACACGTTTCGCAGTTCGCAGGCGATTTAGGTGTCATGGAACTTAGTGGAACCTATTCATCAATTCTGGACACTGAAGGGTCTTCTAGTTGTTTTCCTAATTGTTATTTCTAAAGTTTCGTGGAAAGAGTTCAAAAGTAGTTCTACGAAATTTATAAACGGATAGGTATATATCTAAAAAGTAAACATATTTTCCAAATAATAAAGACAATATTGTTCCTAACGGACAGTAGGTAAAGCGTAAAATTTATACAAAACCATAAACTTTTGTTTATTAGAACTCCGACGACCCCATTTATCAACCAAACGACCTACTTACGGTCTAATAAGTTTATTTCAAAAATACTCTGAGGAATTAATTTTGAATCGTGAATTCTGAAGAAATTGACCCTGTTTGTAACAAGGGATAGAGCTTGCCATATTTACGCCGATTCATTTCAGTTAATAGATGGCGGTAGATTCCCGGAAGGATAAAGGCGTGGGGTTTTTCCTCAAGCCATTATTTTAGGCATTTTAATGATGAACAATTTTCACCAGAAAATGCTTAAAATAATCCCACAAAGAATATGATGTAAGAACAGCACGTCACCAGTCTAACATTTCGTCTAGCATCTCTTAGTATCCTTTAAAGATTCTAAAATTCAAAACAATATCTTCGAACAATGTTTTATTTCACTACTGGTTATTTAATTAATATGAAACTAAACTAGACTGCTCGTGTCAAAAATAGTCAAAATCAAGTCGTCATAGGAATTCCGAGTTCTGAAAATAAAATACCAAGTTTATTTAAATCGATTAAATAAAATGCAATTCTGTCCTTCCTAATTATTGTCGTAAATCGGACAGTTGAACTCGTTATTTCAAATAAAAGTTTATTTTGCTGCGTTTTATATGTACATACCTACATCAACAAAGCTTTAGTTATTGGTCGTAGAATTTATAATGCGTTTTTATACGACTCCATGGATTGTGAGGTTGGCACTAAAACACGATATATCTCGAAGTTATTGAAAAATAAACTAATGCGATAAAATCGCATTAGTTTACCGTTGGAAATTTTTCAAAAAAGATCTATTGAATGTTTACAAGAAGAGACAATATTGTTTTAGCTACTCATAACATGTAGGTATGTAAATGACTGTAGTAAGTAATCAAGCACAAATGTTTATTTCATGTAGAAAGAGAGAACTTTACCATAACATAGCTAGAAAGGCATAATACCTTGCCAGTCTTCCATTGGTATATTCATCTAGTAATAAAGATCGGATTGTATGACTGCATAATATTAAGCATATAAAATATTAAGCTTAAAGATATGTATTTCTCCACCATAATGAGTTGGTCATGAAAAAATGATATTAGGTATATCTAGAATGATGGTCTTTAAAGATAAGAAATGAGCGAGAAGTGGACATTTCGAGAAGTTTACACTTTTAATAAATATCACAAATAGCACAATTTCGAAGGTTTTTTATTTCATTTCTTAGCACAATTTCTGCTTTTAAACTGCCAAAATCAACTTGTTACAATAAATCTTTTCATTAAAAATCCAGTGAAACCAACTGCCAAGATGTCAAAAAATACGTTGATTTTTTTTATAATTTATCTTATCACAGAATTATTTTGTTTGAATTCCACTACTGTTACTTGTTCCCTTGTTCGAGCACAAAAAGGTTCAAGCGCGTGACCGAAATACCTTTGAAATTGAAAATAAATGGTTTCAAGTTGTGCATTTATTTCACAGAAAGGATAAAGGAATCTATTGGTTTCCAAAAATTAATTCTATGAAATTGTACGTATATGAATCAAACTCGTTCAGAGTCCGAAAAATCGAGTCTGAATGTTAAATTTATTTCGCTGGCTCAGTGCATTCAGGTTAAATTGTACATATATAAACTTTTACTTATATATACTATGTGTTTTTTTCTCCTTATGTTTGGAACAAGGCGATAACTAATGCTCGTACGTAGTTAAATACACCGTAAATGACTGTACCGTGTTCCAAAACACAGAGATTCCCTTGCAAAGGTAATTCGAGTTACGTCTCCAACGGGCGCTGCTGTTATTAGACCTCACTGCGAAGCAGGGGCCCAATTCTGTTAACCTAACCTTACCTTGCTAATCGCTTTAAAAGAAACTCCATATAGTGAGGAGATATCGATAAAAGTTTGGTTTTAAATAAACAGGTGTGGTGCTGTGTCGATTGTCCGGTTTGACATTCGTCCCCCTCCATCTGTAGTTTCTTTCATATAAGATAGAATATCGAAAAGTGTCATTCTGTGACGATACCATTGTCAAAGTGAAGCGATAAAATTATCAGAATAGGGTCCCAGGCCTTCAGGTGGGGTTGCGGCCTCACTGCTCAAGTTTCTGTTCAACTTAGTAATCTTTGCATGAGTAGTCGTTTCCAAGTTGTGGTTTAACTAAATTGTGTTGGGCATCGGATAGATTGGAATCTCCAAACTTTGATCCATTTTAATTGAATTGATTTGATTTATAGAATTGTAACCTTTTGGCATCAAAGGTTTGGGTGGTTCCAAGGTATGTTGGTGAATGGAAAGGATCTTTAAAGATAAGTGACAGATGATGATGATGATCTTACCTCTACGGTAACTGGCTATTCCTCAACATACTATATTGGTACACTGCTGGACGTAGGCCTCCCTCTGATAATCGCCTTATTGGCTTTTATCTTATGAGGGGTACTGCCCATTATACCCACGCTGGGCATGTGGGTTGGGGATCGCAGTTCGGTGGTAGATCTATTCTACAAGAGACGCTGCTGCCCGCCCCCCCCTGTATGTCCCTTAGTCGCCTCTTACGACACCCACGGGAAGTATAAGGGTGGTGCAAATGCTAAGCCAGTACCATTTTATTCAAGATAATTTTTTAAGGAAACTGCACTTGCAGGAACCACATTTTCAAAACAAGTATTCCGATGAGGGCTGACGAAATTTCAGACATTTTAAAACTTTGTCGTGCATTGAAATTTGAATTGAATTATGTTTCCATTTCAATTTATTTTCTTCAGTCTTGGCATGGCACTGAACACAGTAACTACAAGAATAAAAAAAACACAAGAATTCACACAAGAACACAACAAACCTAGGCCCGTATTATGAAACTTGCTCAGTAATAGATCTATGCCTAAGTGACGTTTATGCCAATAAAAATCGTTGCTCAAACACAGATTGATGACTGAGCAAACTTTTATAATACGAACGTATAGGTTGAAACTATAACAACTGTGATAACATGCGTTTAAACTAATAATCTTATTAGTTTAAACGCATCAGGTGAAACACACATGTGAATTGACTAAGTAATGCAATGCCGATAAAATATTGGCAGTTTTATAAACTGAAAACAATAAAAAAAGACGAATGAAAGTACGAAAAATTATCAAACACCAGCCGCTAACATAACAAATTGAGAAGTCTTTTTGGTTGAAAGTATTTGTCTTTACTTGAGAAAAGATTTGTTTGTTTGTTGGTTTGAATAGGCTCCGAAACTAAAGGACCGATTTGAAAAAATGTTCACCATTAACTCTGATGAACATAGGCTATAGAATATACCCGTGCGAAGCCGGGGCGGACCACCGTTTTTACAAGCTGTCAATTTTGTTATCACTCTACTTAAATCTTCTACCTAAATACTACCTAAATCTTCTAAACATTGACATCAAAATAATAACTTCGTGTCTAGGAGTAGCAGTAGCGGCCAGCGTGTTCACCCTAACAGCGATGTCAGTGGACCGCTGGCTGTCCATCTCCACGGAGCCTCGCCTGCGCCCCCCGGGGCGGAAGCAGGCGTTTCTTCTTCTGGTGGTGCTGTGGGGTGCGGCGCTGGTCATCTTCATACCTCTGCTGTTGGTCGCCACGGTTAGGAAGGAGACTATACCCTTCCTGAGTAAGGGGGCAAGGAATTTAACGGTGGGTTGAGGTATTTTGTAGACAGTGACATATTAGTGAAGACAGAATAATGCATAGTTCTTGAGATTCTACAATATTCATATTGACGTAGGCTATCCCGCAGAAACACACTTACTAGAGTTAAACTAGACCAGAGAGCTCTGGGACCAGAACCCTAAGTCAAATTGTTATTGTGTAAGTTCAATCACCTTGAGTAAAAATAAAACTCTTGGTCACCGAGGCTGTCTTCATCACAATCCAATATTTTATGATGTGACTATTCAGCAGCACCCATACGACCATCATCTCTGATGGCGTGACCACAGCTCATCAAAGCAAAATTGTGTTTGAACCTATCAAAGCTATCTCCAAGGTCTTGCCAACTGTGGCCAAAATTGAACGAGCTGTAATTTCTAGATAGAAACGAGAGACGTGAACTTCTGTACGGAGGAGTGGCCCGGAGTGCACACACGGAAACACTTCGGCATGCTGAGCTTCACGCTCGTGTACGCGATACCCGGTGAGTAGAACTCGTGTCCTGTGTGCACTACTGTCTACAATTATAATATTGTAATGTGTCAGTATAGTTTTAAAGGAATCATCCAATTTCTATTGTTTATACGAGAGGACTTTGCCTTATTCACCACGCTCTGGCAAGCGGATTAGTGATCACACTTGAAAACACACAGAAAGAAGCTGCTCTGTACCCATTTTTGTTTTCTTTAGAAGCATACTTTGGATCTGTTTGTTTGTTTTTATATTGAACACTATTTACACTGTTTTCAGTGCGACAGATATTCTTTTGATTTTTTGTAATGGTTCTCAAGCATTCGCTGAGTTGAAGGGTTCAATTCGTAGGCCATGACCGGCTGTCGTTATTATACTGTGCAATTAAATCAATGAAATAAAGGTCTCAAATTATATTATGTTTTTTTATAACATAAATACTTAAATAATGGCAAAATTTAGAACACTGGGTAATTCAGTTATGCTCGTAGAATCTATTAAATTATGCAAAATTATATTATTTACTAAATAAACAAGTGGCTTGGAGTTGAAACTAGTTTAGTTTCAATTAAAACGAATAGCACTCCTAGGTGATTACTGAACGCTATATTAAGAGCCAAACGTTCAGGTAGTCTGTTTGTAACTAGTTTCTCTCATAGTGTTTCTCTCATCATAATATGAAATGAAAGTTGATTATTTTGACTCTTTTTTCACAAATCAACTGGAGGTAGGTACATACATACCATTAATTATTGTTTAGTCCCAAGAACGGAGCTCTAAGTTCAACATTAAGATAGTACCGAGGCGTCACTGTGACGTATCATTTTGTATGAGATTTGCGTGGTTCCATGTCCGCGCTATAGAGGCGCTGCTGTGCCAAATCTCGAAGTCAGGACTACAACATAGGGTTTTTCAAAGAAGGTCTTTTAAGATATTTAGAAGGTCGGCAATGTGGGTGCAATGTCCCTGAGGTACCACTTATGTAACCACTTTCCTTCAGGCGGGCTGCATGCTTGTTTGCCACCTTGGCGGTATAAAATAAAAGAACTCAGAATAGAAGAACAGGCTCTGAAAGTAATAAAAAAATGTTCAAATCCCTTTCGTCCAGCCATTAGAATGCAAATTTCTAAAATATATCTCTACTGCCAGCAAAGCTGCGGACTGTACAAGTGTCGTATCATGTCAGAATAATAACATCGCTGTTCTATTTCATTAAAACTTTTAGTATGCATGAAGAGATGCAGATTGGCTCAACAAATGCAAATTATTTCGTCGTATTCAGAGCACCATGGTTGCTATGTGGGAAGTTTTCTTTATACTTACAGGGTATGAGTTCGAGTCCTGACCTTGTTGATTTCACTTTGACAAAAGTTTATCGATTTGAAAAGATGGGCCATAGAATTAGGAGGCCTAGAAAAGTAGTTGACACAAACAAGTTGAAACCTAAAAACTAGGAATTGCATTTTGAATTTTATTTACATGATGCAGAAAACGGCTTTCACCTAAACATGTACAGTGGTGTCTTGCGCTGTGAACGGCTATTCCAACACCACTAATAAGTAAAACATTTTTAAAAAACCTGATTTCACTGCAAAGTAATACAATAAAATTGGTAATTTTGCGCGAAACATTCATGAAATCTCAAAATAATCTCTAAATAAATTGATAATTTACATACGCCGTCCAAATGTAATTTTAAAAATAAAATTCTTTTTGTTTCTATTATTGTGAGTACTTATTCAGTTTATATGTATATTTATTTATGCTGTACATATTTATATATTTCTTATGGTTTCTCTTAAATTCTATAATGCAACACTACCTTCTATAATTGTCGTCCACACTACCCTAAGGTTAGCAGGTCGAGAATGCTATCTAGCATTATGCTCGCCTATGTACAACTTTTGTGCCATCTATTTTATTCTATTCTAATTTTGGGTGGTTTTGCCACACCCAAAATTATTTTTGAATGTATTGAATATTATTTTGCGAAATTAGTGATATTTTTTACTGGAGTATTTTTTGACAGAGATGGGTGGACCAAAAAGGACCTAATTTGTGCTTTCCACTTTCGATAAGCTAGTACCTAACCTCCCTTTTTTAGTTTCATCTAAGACTTGGGGTAAAACCTTTTCATAGCTGAATTCTAAGGTTTTTGTTATTGAAGTGCGTAAACCCCTCGCACTCGGGGTTTTATCAAAGAAATTACATAATATCCCCAAAAATTTCGATTTCACCGGTTACTTGATTTCATAGCTCAGTAGGTAAGAGCATTTCCGTAATTGAGGGTTCGCGGGTTCAAGACCCGCCGAAATAGATTTTTAGGCGATATTATTTAGTTACTATATTTGCGTGCTGTCAAAACTCACGTAGATTGTTTTTAGGGTTCCGCACCTCAAAAGAAAAAAAGAAACCCATAAAGGATCACTTTGTTGTCCGTCTGTCAACCCACTTTTCTCAGAAACGCGTGGAGATATCGAGTGGAAATTCACATCATATACTCAGGTTCGTAACCTCTTGTAGCCTCAATATAAATCAAACTCCTAAATTAACGTTATCAAAAGTTAAAGCCGTTTATGTCATTTTTTTGAATTTTCCAAGGGAATCATATGCACACAAAACCTATAGGGTACATCCCGTTGACCGCGAATCATGATATTTAGCAAGAAATAAGGTTTTATAGCACAACTAAAGGAACACATCTCAAAACTGCAATATTCTGGTCTTATCACTGTTGGGTATGAGGCGTGGCTGCGACCCCCTCCTAATCGTGTTATTAAAGCAGTGCATAACTAACCAGCGATCGTTTCACTTGTCCGTCCGTATATTTATCAGTGCCGACGAGCTACCCTCAATGTGCTTTTAATCGCGTGAAATATGGCAAATTCTAATGCCCAATTTGGAATTTTAAGTGGTTTTGATCATAATTCGCAGACGTGGAAAACGTACAAAAGTCGTATTGGTCAATATTTTATTGCGAATGATATAAACCAGGCAACGGACGCCACCGGCAAGAAGAGGAAAGCGATCCTGCTTAGTGCACTCGCCGAGGCTACCTACAACCTAGCATCCGATCTAGCATTACCTAAAAATGTCGAGGAGGTGCCCTACGAAGACTTCCTAAAGCTACTGGATACGCATTTCACCCCAAAAAGCGTTGGGTTTGGAGATCGCCACAACTTCTACGTAGCCACGCAGCAACCGGGTGAAACTCACTCACAGTGGGCAGCGAGATTGAGAGGCCTCACAGCGAATTGTGGCTTCCTGAACGTCGAAGAGGCGCTGCGCGACAAGTTCATCATGGGGATGCTGCCGGGTCGAGAGAAGGAAGAACTTTATGCTAAGGATTTAGCTGACCTTACACTGGCTAAGGTCGTGGAAACAGCGGAGAACCACAGTCGAGCGCGGAGCGCTGCGGCGGTGGGGCGCTCCGCCAGCGTCGCCGCCGCACAGGCTGCAGCGGCAGACGACCAGCTTTTCAAGATCGCCAATAAGGGGAATCGCGCAAGTGTAGGCAAAGTGAAGTGTAACGTGTGTGGCTTTACCAATCACAAGTCATCCGAGTGTAGATTTGCAAATTATGTTTGTAAAAAATGCCACGTAAAAGGCCACTTACGTAAAATGTGCCCCAAAGTGAATTACGTAGAGGTGGATTGCGGTGACAAGGGTGATAATGATGAAGATGATGATGGTAAGCTTTTTTTTATCCGTTCGTACCGAGGAGAACCCATGGTGGAATCTGTCTGTATAAGAAAATTACAATTTAAATTTGAAGTAGACAGTGGTTCAACTGTAACGGTAGTTTCCGAAAGGTTTTATAAAACCAATTTTAAAGATGTGCCTTTATCCAGTACGGTAAAACAGCTGATGACATATAACGGTACAAAAATTGTATGTTTAGGTACGTTTTGTTTACCAGTCAGCTACTCAGGGCAGACGCATGATATTGTTTTTTATGTTGTGCGCGATGGCGGACCCCCACTCTTAGGTCGGGATTTTATTTCAAGCTTTAAATTACAGTTAGTGCCTGTGAATTATTGCAGTAATTCCGAAGTATCTGTGGATTTTTTACAAAAAAAATATCCAAACCTATTCTCAGATAACTTAGGAACTTTCAACAAGTACAGGATTAAATTGTCGTTAAAAGATAACGCCAAACCGGTTTTTTGCAAAGCCCGTCCGGTAGCGTTTGCATTGCGTGATAAGGTTAACAAAGAAATAGACAGGTTAGTGGAGCTAGGTATACTTGAACAGGTTGACTATTCGGAGTATGCATCTCCAATTGTACCGGTGCTGAAAAAAGACGGATCAGTCAGGCTCTGTGCGGATTTTTCGAGAACGATAAATAAACAGCTGTTGGTCGAACAATATCCACTTCCAACGACTAGTGAATTGTTTACAAAGATCCACGGCGGCCAGCAGTTTACTAAGCTAGACTTGTCTATGGCTTATAATCAGCTGGTTCTAGACGATGAGTCACGTAATTACACGTGCGTAAACACAAATCGCGGGCTATTACGGCACTCGAGGCTGGTTTTCGGACTTTCGAGCTCACCTTCTATTTTTCAGCGCGCGATAGAGAGTGTGCTTTCAGGTTTAGATGGAGTTTTGTGCATGTTAGACGACATTTTAATAACGGGTAAGGATCGCCAGGATCATCTAGAAAAGCTTTACGCCGTATTGAACAGATTGCAGGACGCGGGGCTTACACTACAAAAAGGAAAATGCAGTTTTTTTCAGGATGAGGTTCACTACCTGGGTTATGTTATCTCAAAGGACGGGTTAAAGAAAGCGCCGGAAAAAATTAAAGCTATGGTCCAAGCGCCGGTACCGGAAAATGTCAATGAACTTCAGTCGTTCCTGGGCCTCATTAACTACTATAGGAGTTTTGTACAAGATGCATCGTCGATTCTTAGTCCTTTATATGACTTACTTAAAAAAAAATGTAAATGGGACTGGACTGACATTCATGAGACAGCTTTTCGGAATATAAAGAAAATAATGACGTCGGAAAAAGTTCTGGCACATTTTGATCCAAGCGCTCAGATAATTTTAACGGTAGACGCGTCTCCAAGGGGATTAGGAGCTATTCTTTCACAGGTAGGGGCTGATGGGGTAGAAAGACCCGTATCGTATATGTCACGGACATTAAATTCTGCGGAAAAGCGCTATGCACAGATTCAGAAGGAAGCGACTGCGATTATTTACGGTGTACGCCGGTTCCATCAATACTTGTATGGTAGAAGTGACCCTTTCACACTAAGGACGGACCACAAGCCACTGTTGTCGATTTTTGGGTCTCATAAAGGCATACCTGATATGTCGGCGAATAGGTTACAACGCTACGCTTTATTCCTTAGCAGCTATAATTATAAAATAGAATACATACGCAGTAGCGATAACAGCGCGGACTACCTATCGCGCGCGAGCCTACCTAGAGATGTGCACGAGTGTGCGTGCACAGAACAATGCAAGTGCTGCGATTGCGAGGTAGCATATGACCGCGCGACCTATGTGTGTTTTGTAGTAGATGATAGTATGCCCGTTACCCTAGAAATGCTACAAAAGGAGACGAAAAATGACGTGGTTTTAGGCTTAGTGAGTAAATGTATATTGAATGGATGGCCGCCGAAAATTAATGATATTCGTATTAAGCCTTATTATTTATGTAGAACTGAGCTGTCGCTAGAGAGTGGATGCATCATGAGGGGCCATAAGGTGGTTATTCCCGCAAGTTTATATCAGACTTTGCTAAAAGAGCTTCACACTTCACATTTAGGCATAGTTAAAACAAAAGCTGAAGCTCGTTCAAGGTTTTGGTTCCCAGGAATTGACCAGGCTGTCGAGTGCATGATAAATTCATGCGACGTTTGCATTCAGCTGCGGCCCTCGCCTCCCCGCGCCCCTCTGGCTCATTGGAAGTATCCTACTTGTTCATTCGATAGGATACATATCGACTTATTAGGCCCAATCAAAGGATGTATGTATTTGGTTGCAGTAGATGCACACACAAAGTGGGTAGAAGTGTTTAATATGCAAAATTGTACGTCTTCAACGGCAATAATAGTAAAATTATGTGAATTTATGTCAAGGTTCGGTGTTCCGAAAACAATAGTGAGTGATAATGGCACATCTTTTTGTTCACGAGAATTCGAGTCTTTTTGTGCATCAAATGGTATCTCACATAAGACATCGCCTGTCTATCACCCGCCTAGTAATGGCCAGGCGGAAAGTTTTGTAAAAATTGTTAAAAAAGGGATAAAATCTTGTCTTTTGTCAGGCCTGAATGCAAAAAATACATCAATTAAATTATTAAAATATCTTATGGACTACCGTAACTCTATACATACAACGACCGGGTTCTCCCCGGCACAAATGGTGTTTGGTCATAAGTTAAGATCGCGGTTGGATTTGATTAATCCAATAGCTTCGCCATCATCACCCTCGTCAACGCGTCCAACTGATTTGAGTAATAATTTACAGTGTTCACAACAAACTAAGACTAAAAACTTAAAGAAAAACGACTTAGTGTTGTATAAGAAATTTATTAATAATACAAAGTACACTTGGAGTAAAGGTGTCGTACAAAAAAGAATTGGTAAAGTTTTGGTTTTAGTAAAAGATATCGCTACCTCGGAAATTCATAAAAGACACTTAAATCAAATAGTTATTTATAAGGGAGCCAGAGACAGTTTTTGGGATAGTAAAACACAAAATGGTGACATAAACACACCTGGACAATTAACGCCACCATCGCTGTCGCCATCGCCGCCGCCGTCGTCGTCGCCGCCATCGCCGCCGCCGTCGTCGCCGCCGCCACCGCTAAACTCATCTACCTCGGCGTCTTCGCCGCCACCGTCCACGCCGTTATCGCCGCCGCTTCAGTTAACGCAACCTGCATCTATTGCACCTGAATGGCCTGAACGCCCGATGGAATTCGACTCACCGAGTATTACAACTGGACGCTTAGCCAAAGGAAGACGGCAAGAGATATACCGACCAACGGGTTCTTCAGTCTCGAGGGAAGAAGAGAATGGGTCTGATGGTGTGGTGCCTACAGAGTCTGAGACGTCGGGTGCAACAACTGCGGATAGTTCAACGAACTCGGATGAGGAATTTCAGGAAGCGGAAGTCGATCCCGAACCGAGCGACTTACCAGTCCCGGGTGTTACTACGCGAAAGATGTTGCGCGAACGGAACAAAGTATGTTTCAAAAAGTATTTTTAAGCAATGGTAGTCATAAGAACGTTATTAATTAAGATAAGTATTATTGTAATAAGGGGAGGAATGTTGGGTATGAGGCGTGGCTGCGACCCCCTCCTAATCGTGTTATTAAAGCAGTGCATAACTAACCAGCGATCGTTTCACTTGTCCGTCCGTATATTTATCAAAAAAGCATTATTTTGATTCTCTCCATGGACCAAAACCTATTGGGTACCTACTTCCCATTGAGCTAGAATCATGATATTTTATCAAGAAACAAGGTCAATTAATAATATTATTATTATAATGTTTAATTATGGAACCCTCCTTGCGCGAGTCGACTCGCACTTAATATTTTTTTAAATTAGTGTAATTGTTGAATGAAACTATCCCTCTACTGAGATTTTACACTACAAGTTGCTCTTTATCTATGTATATATATATATATATATATGTATATATAATATGTATAGTGTATCAACACTATCCCATACGTAGATAAACAGACCTTAGACAATCTAACCCCCTGTCAGTATCAACTGACAGCGGGTTAGATTGTCTAAGGTTGGTACGGATAATGTATTATGGAACGGTTCTTGAGTAAGCGAGATCAAGTTTATTAGAGACAAAAATGAGCCATCAAAATAAGCAAGACGTCAACTAGTTTCGTCTCTCTCTCTCTCTTCGTCGCTCGGAGTGGCAACATCTCTGGTGGGACTCTGCCGTTGTTGCTTGGCGCTCTCAGTGTTAAGGTCGAGTATTGTGGTGTCCTGATGATGTCTCGTGGAGAGACGAAACTATTTGACGTCTTGCTTTGATAGGTATTTTTTCATTTTGGAGTTGGCGTCGTTTTCTTCTACAACGCGGACTACATTTTGTTAGAACTTAACGGAGAAGGTTTTTTTTTCGCGGAATTGTTACTAAATATTTTCATCCTTATATTTTGCAATGGATTTCCGCAAAGTAACGCCTGAATCTATTATTTGTAAAATATTTAAATTGGAAGAAACAAATAGATAATTCGTGTGTAAGAAAATTAATAAATTCATATTTGCACTGAGAAGAATAAAGGATCTTTCTAATATTGAAACCGCACTGATAGATTACCATAGCCATGTTTGCTCTATTTTGAGATATGGCATCATAATATGGGGCAACTCAACGGATGCTCAGAGAGCTTTCGTCAAACAGCAGAAATGTATCAGGGCCATATTTGGCATTAAGCGGAGAGACTCTTGAAGACCTTTACATACAAAGGATAAACTGTTAACTTTTCCATCACTCTTTGTTCTATTTGACTCTATTTTAAAACCACCATTGTACATATATTTAAGCATATAAAATCATTCATTCATCCTCTAGGGCTTGCCAATAAAGTTGGTATAAATAAAGTCTCGATGGACGGCATTCAGTAAGATCCCACAGGGAGGAAAACGAATTGCGATCGAATTCCTTCGTCGTAATAAAAATGAACTTAGCTTACCGCGTAGCGTTTGGTAGCGCCCACCGTACGCCGCTAACTGCAATCAAATTTGTTTTTCACTTCTCTTGCTCAAAAAGTGTGTAAATACAGCGTAGCTTAGCGGACATAAAATTTGTTCTAATGTCTAGGGTTAAAGTGAATTTTCTTTTTAATTTTTATTGAAATCATCAGCAAGTGCAAGACATTCCTTCTCTGCAAGAGATTTATGATCATACTATATTTTACATCCGAGATGTTTCAGTAAAGGTTTGCATTTTCTTTACGGTAATTTATACATTTTGAAGTGGTAACTTATCCAACTTTGGGGTCACTCTGAATAGCGAGTGAGCTATCCTTAGCCGTCACGCTCGTGTCGGTGACGCTGAATCGGGTAAATTCGACTATATTCAGTCGTTAGCGTTTAATCGCGCAACAGAAGTCTAGTCTTATATGATTAAGTTACGTTTTAATTTCTATCGTCATAAGCGCATACCGACTCGCTTTATTTATATGTCTTCACATGAAATCATAAAACACAATCTAGTGTATATTAAAAATATAACCAGCCAAGTGCGAGTCAACTCGCACACGGAGGGTTCTGCACCATCGTACATGTATCGTACTTATTTCGTTAAGGGCGCCGAAAAAACGGAGATAGTTTTTTTGTCTACCTATAACGGTTCAAGAGATACAGCCTCGACAAAAGTAGAGAAAAAAACAGCCCCAAAAAATTAAGTTTTTTGTATAGGTCGTTTTTTTTATTTTATTTATATTAATTTTTATTATAGCGGCAAAAGAAATACATAATAATAAAAGCATAAGGTAACGTTTTCACCCTTTGGGTACGGATCCCTAAAAAGCGAGCTAGATGATTTTTAATATTAAACAGGTCAATTTCATGTCATTACCCAGCAGGTTCATAATTCGGATCAGTTTTTTTACAGTGATCAAAATACTCTCTGAGCAATTTAAAGCCGTAGTAAAGTTGTCATTTATATCACTTTGGTTTTAGACTTTTGAATTGTCTTTCACTACCACCTTGATTATTTAATGAAGATTTATTACATTTGTTAATTTTAATATAAGTGGGCCGAGTTTAAATTATGTAAGAACTAGAAAAAACCTGTCCGCCAACTGATCCAGGCCACAAGTGGCTCGTTTGCACGCAGCCAGCAATTATGTCGAGATAATAATTAAATTGATTCCGAAAATTCGTTCTGGTTGATTAGATATCGTTATCGTCCCGAGCTTATCGGTTTTCGCCTGATCAAATATTAGCAAATTGACTACATTTTAACATAATAACTTCCTGGAAAATCCCTTTCGCATGATTTTCTAAGAACAGATTTACAATAATGGATCATGAATATAAATTAATCAAACTAAAATATAGCCAATAAATTTGTACTTTATCAGCAGACACTCTGCTGAGCATAAAAGTAAGGATTAAAATAATTTCAATAAATTTATTTTAATCAGGGAAACACGTTTTGGCCTGTATCATTGAAACACGTGCTAAAGGTCGTCGACAGATAAACTTCATAATAAGTTTTCAAAAGCGGGCACTATTTAATTGTACTACATTCACCAGGAAATCTATATGTTCGTATGGGGCGCACGATGGAGCAGAATTAGCCTCGATACGTGATGGACCATCCTGTTGTTTTAGTGTAGGCTGTGGGCACACGACAGAAAAAAAACGTTGCGAAAGAGCCGAAAGAATCGAATTTCAGAAATGGAAAATTGCGTTTGGTCTGTGACAAACAAACAAGCAAAATTAAAAAATCTAATATACGATTTTTTGTGTTGCTTTCGTACATATTTACGGCGAATAGCATTTTCACTTCTCTTGCTCAAAAAATGGGTCATTATAGCGTAGCGTAAAATTTGAGTTTAGGTTAAAAAGTATATTTTTTTTACTTTTTATCTGGAATCATCAGTCAGTAAAATACATCCTCCTGTTTCATAAAGACTCGATTTTTGATGTTCCGATTACATAGAACATACATCTCATTTCAATTTATTTTGAAAAAGGAACTAATAGCGCTTTCTTGACAATAGGTGTTCGGTCTTTGCTCAAAAAACATAGGGTAGTTTTAAAATTAGTAAGACCATCAGCCGATTTCTACCCTCTGTGGGGTAATCGACGAGTGAACGGGATACGTGCTTCACTCCAAGAAATGAGTAAAAAAGAATACCATCGCCAGTTCAATTTCAACCGTCTTATAAGTTGGACATTACCTACGTAAAATTATTGTGGAACTTAAAATATAGCATCTCTCAGTGATTTGTGTTGCCGTGCAATCAATTACCCTGAAGAAAAATTATTACATACTCGCGAGTGGATGTATTGCTGTCTGGAAGCCGGGATCCCTACATGGTGTGAAAAAGGTCAGTGGTCAAGCTATTTTATCTACCCTGTGTATAACGAGCAAGATCTAGTTACTTACTCCCTTAGGTATTTCCGTTAGGTATCTGCAGCATTAAACAAATATTTCCCTCGCAAAATCTTTGGTCCTTCGATTTACATTTCTTCCTACCAGCCCCCCTATGTCAGTATCCCACATTTTGATCCTTCGAGCCTGGATATGAATTATTCACAATAGATTTTCGTAAAATCAACCTACATAGTTCGATATTCTTACGTAATTTTGTCCCTCTACGCATAATTACCACATTGGTAATTCTTTTAGTAAGACGCCATTTTGAACAGCGACAAAGACGTTACGCACCGTGTGTGCAACGATTTGATCGATTCACAAGCCGTGCTTGTTTTATTCCAAACTTATTTTATAATTAAATTTACTTTACCTAGGCATTCCGCCTCATTAGTATTTTACGCTTCCATAAAATGTCTACCGATACAGAAAGAGCTCCCTCAAAGAAAGAGCTAGAAGCTGTTAGAAATTTAAACAAGTCAATAGCTAAAAAACAACGTTTGTTTTCGCAAATGCAGCAGATTTATGATTTGTCGAAAAAACTTGATACTCAACCAAGCATAAAAGATATGTTTCTTTTGCGTGCCTCAGAGGTACAATCATTGCGGGAATCTTTTGAAGCCACTTGCTTAGATACTTATGAAATGCAATTAATAATAGATCCCGAAACGGAATTCTCTGAGAACGACCTAAAAAGCTTTGATGATTTATTCTTTCATGTAAAGTTGTGTGCTAGCAAATACAAAATGGCTGACGTGTCGCAAAGTGCAACTAACAAAAACCTCAACGTTGAAATTCGTCCACGTTTGCCCAAACTCGAGTTATTTACGTTCGATGGCAATATTGAGAGTTTCACTACATTTTACGAAACATTTTGTTCTTTGGTGCACAATCAGACGGGAATTTCAAACATAGACAAATTTCATTATCTGTTGTCATGTACTAAAGGCTCCGCGCTTAGCATCGTAAAAAGTGTACCTATAACTGCTAGTAACTACGAGGTAGTCTGGCAATCCTTGTTAGACAAATATCAAGATAATAGAATGCTCGTAGGTAAATACCTAGATAAGATGCTCAACTTTCCCGCGCTAAAGTCCGAGTCTCCGACAAATTTAAATAACTTTATCGAAACTTTTGATCACTCGTATAGGGCTATTAGTGCTCTTAATATTGAACATTTATCTAGCTATGTACTGTGTCACATAGCCTTGAGAGGATTAGATCCGAGCACAAGAAAAACTTTTGAGCAATGTCTTGATCAAAGGACTATACCCACCTATGAACAGCTGATGTCCCATGTACATAACCAAATCAAAATATTAGAGCATTCGCAGGCATATTCTAATCCTACTACCTCACAAAATAAAAGTGCTACTCCAAGCAATCAAAACAGGAAACCAAATGATAACAACAATAGGAAAGTATTTGCTTCACAAACACAATCGAAAGACAGTAAATTCACTTGTTGTCATTGTGACAAAAATCATATGATTTTTCGCTGTGTGCAATTCCGTGAATTGTCTCCTGCGCAAAGAATCAGCCGTGCTGATGAATTGAAACTTTGTCACAACTGCCTTAAGCAAAATCATTCGACTTCTGATTGCCGTAGTGAATACAAATGCTTCACATGTAACCAACGTCATCATGCATTATTGCACATTGATTCGGAAATCAAACCCGCTACCTCGCGAGCCGTGCCCACCAACTGTAGCGGTGTTGAGCCGATAAATGCTTGCACAGCGCACTCGTCCAACGTAAAGAAAGGTCATACTGTGCTATTAGGTACGGCCATAGTTAATGTGAGTGACTCGCTCGGGAACGCGCATGCTTGCCGCGTTCTTATCGACTCAGGCGCTCAGTCTAATTTCATAACATTAAATTGTTTAGAGCGGCTAGGGTTGTCCCGTCAAAGGTGTCCGTTTAATATTGTAGGTCTAGGTGGAAATGCGGTAAAGAACTTTGGCTTGACTTCTTGCACAATTACACCACGCTATTGTGATAAGCCTTCTTTAAAAATCGATGCAATTATATTACAAAAAATAACTTCGGACTTGCCTACGGTAGAAATTTCTGAAGAGATATCCCAACAATATAAAAATCTATTGTTAGCGGATCCCTACTTCCACAAAAAGTCACCTGTGGACATCATACTCGCAGGTGATGTATTTCCTCATATATATGATGGAAATAAAATAACAATAAGTTCCACATTACCCACTGCGATGAGTAGCATCTTTGGGTACGTATTGTGTGGCAAAATTGAAGTACCGTGTACTTCTGATGATGTCGCAAATATTGCAACGTCTTGTAATTTAGTGTCGTACACTAATGATAGCGACACCATCAACAATCAATTAAAATTATTTTGGGAATTAGAGGAGGCGCCGTGCGACATCCCTATGAACCCACTTGATAAACTCGCTGACGAGATTTATTCAGAGTTTCACTACAGGGACGAGACTGGTAGGTACGTTTCACCTATCCTACTGAACCCTAATCACACTCATCTAGGAGAATCTTACAACCACGCCGTGCGTCGATTACAGCATTTAGAGCGACGATTTGCTCGTTCACCAGAGTTGCGTGAGCCCTACATACAATTTATGCGCGAATACGAGCAGATGGGGCACATGCAACAATACATTGGTACAGAGCCAAGTAGGTACGTTATACCACACCACTGTGTGGTAAAGAGCTCTAGTACAACTACCCCCGTGCGAGTAGTATTTGATGGCTCAGCGGCAACCTCTAACGGTGTGTCATTAAATGATAATCTGCTTACAGGCAAAAAACTTCACCATGATATTTTAAAAATAATCTTTAATTTTCGCTTGTATCCCGTTTGTTTCACCGCTGATATAGCCAAATTTTACAGGATGGTTCACATCAATCCTGCTGAACGCTGTTATCAGCATATTCTATGGCGTGAAAAGCCAACTGATAAAATAAAAACATTTGAATTAGTGACAAATACCTACGGCCTACGCTCGTCGGGGTATGTAGCCGTACGTTCCTTACAGCAACTAGCTACCGATGAAGGTGCACGCTATCCTCGCGCAGCTGATATACTTATGAATGGATTTTTTGTAGACGATCTGCTATGGTCGACGCAAGACCTCAACGAAGCCTGTACGTTACAGGATGAGCTCATAGCTCTGTTAAGGCTTGGCGGCTTTGACCTTCGTAAATGGGCTAGCAATGATCCCGAGTTGCTTTCAAGGATTGACGCAGATCAAGCGGTCGCTATTAACTTTAGTGACGACACCGTGTGTTCGTCACTAAAGGTATTAGGCCTAAAATGGCTACCCATCGGTGATTGTTTTTCATTCGATTATAATATGACTGATAATACCTACACTAAGCGGTCCGTACTAAAACTGCTTGCTAGCATTTTTGATCCTGTGGGTTTTTTATCACCATGTACATTCTTAGCAAAATGTATAATGCAAGACTTGTGGAAGTTAAGCCTTGGTTGGGATGACCCGCTTCCTTCCGATTTACGCGATAAGTGGTCTGCATTTATCACTTCATTGTCTTGCCTTTCGGCACTTAAAATTGAGCGACACATGCTTATATCTAAATTTTGTGATGTGCAATTAGTTGCATTTTGCGACGCATCAACCCGTGGTTATGCGGCGGTAATTTACTTACGCAGTGTTAATCAAAACAATGAAGTGAAAACCCGTTTGCTTATCAGTAAAAGCAAGGTCTCGCCCATAAAGCCACTCTCGATTCCTAGAAGCGAATTGATGTCTGCGGTTTTGCTTTCAAAGCTAGTTTTGTTTGTTAAACAAAACATTAAAAACATTTCATTCAAAATTACAGCCTTGACAGACTCAAGTGTAGCCCTAGCCTGGTTACAAACACCTCCCTACAAATTAAAAACATTTGTTTCAAGTCGTGTCGCTCAAGTAGTGGAGGTAGTACCGTCGAACTGCTGGTTTCATGTACGAAGTGAGAACAATGCCGCTGATTTGTGCTCACGCGGCGCATTACCTACTCAGATCGTAGCTGAGTATGAGCGTTGGTCAAGCGGCCCGGCGTGGCTCACAGATGACGTTCATCTGTGGCCGATCAGTACCTTTTACGTAAATGAAAAAACAGAAATTTTAGAACTTAAAACAAATACTGATGCATTCGGTTTTACTTCTCAAAATATAAATGAAGAAAGATTAGGAGCGATAATTGAAAAATTTTCATCGTTTAATAAATTACAACGTGTCATTGCGTGGTGCTTGCGATTTATAAAAAACTGCAAGACATCACAACGTTCGGTCGGTCCGTTATCGACTCATGAGTTGAACGCGTCTCACGACTTGTTAATAAAAACAACACAACAACAGTACTTTTCTAGTGAACTGAATAATATTAAAAATAATAAATTTGTTCCCTCTCTAAGGAAACTTTCACCCTTCGTGGATGCGCATGACTTCCTCAGGGTGGGGGGTAGAATCAGTGAAGCTGACCTACCCTACAACAGTAAGCATCCCTTGCTATTGCCTAAAAAATGTCATTTATCAAAGTTAATTATTGAACATTTTCACAAAATGTACCTACACGTAGGACCGCGCTCCCTACAAGGAATTTTGTGCAAGCGATATTGGATCTTATCTGCACGCACGATGATTCGAAGTGTCTTATCTAAATGCATCACTTGCTTTAAATGCCGCCCTACGTCAATACAGCCGGTAATGAGTACGTTACCCAGTGAACGATTAAAAATCAACAAAGTGTTCAGTGATGTTGGCTGCGACCTAGGAGGTCCGTTTCATATAAAGGCCAGTTTAAATCGTAATGCAAAAATTATTAAATGTTACATGTGCCTTTTTGTGTGTTTTTCCACAAAGGCTGTTCACATTGAAGTTCTTAGCGATCTATCAGCTGATTGCTTTCTCGCCTCGCTCGACAGGTTCGTTGCGCGACGCGGCTTATGTTCTTGCCTACATTCTGATAATGGCACGAATTTTGTCGCCGCTGCGAAACACCTAAAGGAAGTTTGCAAATTTTTCAATGTAAATAACAATGCAATTGCTGAAGGTTGCTCAAACCGTTCTATTGAGTGGAAAAATATTCCACCAACGGCCGCGTCAATGGGTGGATTATGGGAAGCCGGTATTAAATCTGCTAAGCATCACCTAGTCCGTGCAGTAGGCGAAAGGGCACTAACCTTTGAAGAGCTCACGACTGTATTCTGTAAAATTGAAGCGGTCATGAATTCACGGCCTCTATGCCCCTTATCTGATAATCCTAATGAGTTTGATGTCTTAACACCGGGTCATTTTTTGATAGGACAAAGTATTCTTGGCGTGCCTGAATATGATCTTAATGAAGTAGATATGAATCGACTGTCACGTTGGCAGTGCTTACAAAAAATTTCCCAAACGTTTTGGAAAAAATGGTCTGATGAATATTTGCATACCTTGCAACAAAGAACAAAGTGGTTCACGTCTTCCCCAAATTTGAAAATCGGTGACTTAGTTCTTATCAAATCTGAGTTAAGTCGCCCGCTGAACTGGGCTCGCGCTAAAGTAGAACAACTTCACGAGGGTCCAGATAAAATAGTTCGAGTTGTCACTTTGAGAACGCAAAAGGGACTTATAAAAAGACCGGTTGATAAGCTGTGTCCTCTTCCTTATTCAAATTAAACTTAAACTTTAAAAATCATAAACCTGCTTAACATTTTACTTGAGTAGGTTCCCTTATAATTAATACTTAAATTTACTTAGAAAAATTGGTTGAACTTTATTGTTTCTGCCCTATATTGGCAACATTTCTCCTTTCAATGTTATAATGCTGTGCATACATACCTGTTTACTGTACATTGGAAATTATCATGATAATTTCGGTGGGGGGTATGTTCGGTCTTTGCTCAAAAAACATAGGGTAGTTTTAAAATTAGTAAGACCATCAGCCGATTTCTACCCTCTGTGGGGTAATCGACGAGTGAACGGGATACGTGCTTCACTCCAAGAAATGAGTAAAAAAGAATACCATCGCCAGTTCAATTTCAACCGTCTTATAAGTTGGACATTACCTACGTAAAATTATTGTGGAACTTAAAATATAGCATCTCTCAGTGATTTGTGTTGCCGTGCAATCAATTACCCTGAAGAAAAATTATTACATACTCGCGAGTGGATGTATTGCTGTCTGGAAGCCGGGATCCCTACATGGTGTGAAAAAGGTCAGTGGTCAAGCTATTTTATCTACCCTGTGTATAACGAGCAAGATCTAGTTACTTACTCCCTTAGGTATTTCCGTTAGGTATCTGCAGCATTAAACAAATATTTCCCTCGCAAAATCTTTGGTCCTTCGATTTACATTTCTTCCTACCAGCCCCCCTATGTCAGTATCCCACAATAGGTTACTTGACTACATTAAAAATAAGTTCCAAATTGTTTTTATTCTAGTCAGTGACAGCGTAACAAAGCGTAATCAGGTGATTTTTATTAAAAATATGCCTTTTTTAGGTAAAAAACGGGATAGTAGTCAAGTAGCCTATTGTTGAATGTTTAATAGAAGGGTTCCTCTTCCTGCACACGAAGCATAACAAAGACACAAACAAATTGGTCTCTCTCTGGAATTTTTGTTTATGTAGGTACCACAAATTTAGCTGAACGTTTATGTGATATTAATTGAAAATGTCATCAAGCTAAAATTAAATATAGTATACATGCAAATAAAACAGAATGGCAAAAAAATAATTAATGTGATTATTTCTGTAGCGGTCGAAATCACGAGAAATTTATTTAAAGTGTGCAATATTTTATTTTAAGTAAGTTTTGATTGTTTTATTTCTCGCAATCGAAGTGAAACGTAAAGTTTTTCGCTCGGGCCGAAACTACCCATTATAACTCTGTATTATCAACCCTATGTCTTGTATAACAATCTCTTTGTATACTGGCGTAGTTTAGTCCTTTGTTAAAATATATACTATTGCGTAGCTGCATAGGTCAAACTAACGTAGACCAAGCTGTGACGTATGAAATTTTTAAAACTTCGCAAACGTATGAAACTCCATAATTGGTACCGTGGCCCTGGACTAGTACAGCCTGTGTACTATTTATTACATTACACATTACTTCTCATCCAAAAGTTAAATCGACAGAATTCATTTGTTCCAATTCGATTCCTTCGTCTTTCTTCAACGCGTTTATGTTTCATTCAATTCGATAACGTAGTCGTCCTTCGGCGCATTTTTATTATATACATATATTTACGTATTAATACCCTATCTTACGTAGGTTCTTTCTTAAGCACTTCATTATTTTTCTTGACGTGACAGAAATTAATACGGGAACAAAAGATCGCACAAGTCATCTACGTAGGTAAGTTTCAATAAATCACATAAACGGATACCTATCCTTCGTGGATGTGAAGCCCATAGATGACGAGGGAGCGATGGCGTGACCTACATGGACACTTTGACACAGTCCTGAGAGATCTGGATGGATATAATAGGGTGTAACAAAAATGAAGTACCAACCTTTCAGAGGGGGATTTAGCTTTGATCACAGAACATGGGATTTTTTTTAAATTCCCTTACTTAATGTTTGGTATTTATTTAATTACCCTGTGTATGGAACGACCGAGGACATGCATGCCCTAGGGCCTGTAGGCCTATGGGATCTGCCTAGAAGCAATCCTGGTCTCCTTACATCTGTCCGTACACACACTAACACGTTTTTGAATACCGTAGAATCGTGCCCAATTTATAGTTGCTTCTATAGCTGGTTATAATGTAGTTAATTGCAATGTTTTTGTGCGCAGGTTCGATAACTATAATGTCGTACGCCTGCATGGGGAGGACGCTGTGCTCCGTGCGGCCGCCGTTCGACGTCGACGAGGGGAACGTCAGCATGCAGCAGGTGACTGGGATATGCTAGGAAATAAATCGACATCGACACAAGCTTACAAAGTTGTCATGAAAGTATTTATTATAAGAGTTTATTATAAGACAAAAAAGGAAAATTATTCATACATTTTTGTTGCTTTAGTCCATTGCTCTATCTAATGATAGAGAAATAAAAGATAAAGTTACTTAGTTCACGTATAGTACAATATTTACCTAGTAGGTTAGGCTATGAATACTATTATGACTTCGTGATCACAAGGCATCGGCGCACCTGGATATCTGGCGTGTTCACGACTCTTTTTCAATGACTTTTATCATGCCCAAGTCCACTTTTCGGTCTCTCAAGTCCCTCATGTCTGTGGTTTAGTGTCGACATTTTAGTCCGCTTTCAAAAGTATTCTGAAAAGTCGTTATAATAATGTTTGACGTTTCACACAGCATCTAGCTTGGATGGAACTAAGCAGAGCTCGTGTTATGGATAGGTACTAGATGACTGATACACTAATACAATATATGGCATACTTAGAACAACCTGTAATACGTTTCCAAAGAAACAAAGCGTGGGAACCCGCGGGCAGAATCTAGTAGTTACGATTACATCTGAGCAGGTTTCAGAAACTTGCCTCTTTGGCTATTTTGGTATTTTCTATTACCTACATAATACATAGCAAAATAGGAAATTTTGGTAATTTTGTTATGAATAAACATTAAAACGTTTTCATGCTTATTAAATCTAAACATAGTCAACGCCCACCTTCATGGAACTGTAAAGGTTTTAAAGGCCTACCGACATTGAAGTAGGTACAGCAAATATTTTAATAAGTCGTCATTATGTAGTTTTTACTTTAAAAAAGCTTTCAGTATTCAACAATAAATTAATGGCTTGTTTTTGAAAATTATTACAGTGAAACATTTACTCAGTTTAATGAGCGAGCGTTTTCCAAAAATGAATACTGTCTTAATTACCTTAGTACAAGTAAGTTAAAAAGTCCAACACAGATCTTGCACGGAAGAACACAGGTTGTCATTACAGAATATCAGCCATATACCAACGTTGTATGCCTGGCCACAGAATGACTGTATAATACTACGCCTGGGGTATTCATTTTAAATTTGACAGATCCAAGGTCATAACGCCCTTTCTTTTCGTCTGGTAGAGTCATAGACATTGAATTTTTCATGGGTAGAGTCGAACCGTGGACGGAGGAAATAAATCACCCCCCTTGAGTCGAACTATGTTTGACAAATTATTTTGACATAGAAAACGCCTCATTGCCTTTTTTGGAAACAAAAAAATCAGTGCCTGGAGAAAACAGAAACCTTCCTATAAACACTCTAGTTTGTTTGAGATAGTTATGTACCGTTTTATGTTATCGGCATTTTACGATTGATTACAATGTTACACTGTATGTTATTTGTAATTTGTTGTTGAAGTATTATTTAATTTTAAAACAGCACCGGAAACACGGAACTCTGTGGTTGAAATAATAGACGTGCAATGATTACGTTGTCCATTCTACTTTTGCGCTTTATTTATGTCTGACCTACAGCTGGATGCAGGCCAGCCGCTTATAAGCGCCTTACTAACTAATAAAAACCTACTGGTTTTTATTAGTTTCCGAATCCGACCGTTTCGATTTCGGCCAGATTCGGCAAAAAAATCAAGGTTCCGCCGCAGTTTCGGATTCAGCCGAAAACGAGCCAAACCTTCGGCCGCGCCGAATCTTATTAAATTCCAACATGATGATAGTAATTTTGAATCTTTAATCTAATCTATCTCCGTAAGAATTATAAGAAATGTACCAATCCAAATAAACTTATACAATTAAGATGGTAGCTTCTGAGTAGGTATCTGACAAAATGTTAACAATGAAGCTTTAGTATTTGGCCTTTGTTGTAGGTATGCTAGTGAGTATTTAATGTTTTTTGTTACTCAGAAAGTCGTCTGATAAAAAATTTCTGTCGTGCCAGGGTCTCCGCCTGATGAAGGAGAGGAAGCGAGTAGCGTGGATCCTCCTCCTCCTAGCGGTGCTGTTCGCGTTGTGCTGGCTGCCATACAACATCATGCAGCTGCTGCTGGACGTCAGTGCTGTCAACGCCAAGCAGCTGTCTGCTGTGCTGCCGTACGCCTTGTTTATAGGTTAGCCGGAGTAATCGTTAACTATGTAATAAGCAGGTTAACTCAAGGGGACAAGGCGCATCCTCACCATGTCCGATAGGTATGTCGAGAGTAACTTGTACTACATAATGAATGTCCTGAGATAGGCAGCAGCCACTGAGACTGACCAAACAGGCTATCGACAGTCATGCATATGAAAATAACAGAGGGGGTCAAAGAAGGCAAGTTATTGTCCTGCGCCTGAACTTTTAGAAAACCTATTGCGGCAAATATCTCTCATAAATTCTTACCTTAATCTTTGGACTTCTTTACTTTTAATACTTACTGAAAGTTACGAGTAGTACAGATAAGTGTCTGAACAACACGTTGAGTCAGATTATTTTTTTTGTGAATGTATCACTTTTGTCGCTGTTATGCTCCCCTATCTATAGTATGAGAGATACAGAATGACCTATTTTAGTTATAAGTTAGAAAGTTTAGTAGGTCATATTATTATATTGACGAGGCGTTAACCTGTCACATTCACTCTCAGATCAGTTCAATAAGCTCAGGCATCCAATTTCCTCTGAATTTACATCTGTTCCATACGATCCATGAAATCATAGCATAAACACACAGTGAGCGTGCGTTTTGTATTTACGTAGCGTCTTGCTTATAAACGTACTATACACTGTTATGAATAAGTTATAATAGAAACAATGTAGGTGCAACTAGTACTATAGAATTCAAGCAGTAACTTCAGACTAGTCCAAACAATTTAAAGATAGCTCAAGTGGTTCCAAACCAGTAGGTACAACTTGGAGAGCCTCGATAGTTCACGGACTAATCTCTCGACTCGGGATTTACTCGTAATATCGGCACAAGTTCATCTGTGCACACAATAACGACATAAATTCCGTAATATGTATAATTTGACACAATGTCCATATTTTTGTCTATACGGCCTAATTTCGTTATGGACTGGTTTTAGTTAACTTACAAATTTATTCAGGAACTAAATTATCTGGGAATACATGTCTACAACTAAAATTTTTACGTCAACAAAGATGCAAAAACAACAACAAACAACTAAAACATAGTCCATTTTGTACCTCTACGACAGATCGTAGCTCGTCGTAGAAGTTCGTACGAAGGTGCTACGGCGTAGCAAACACCTCCGTTAGGAATTTTTATATGATTTTAGGTAGTGCGGCCCATTTTCGATGTTTATGTTTGTCAGAAAATTCGAATTCTGGTAAAATCAGCATTGTATTTTTATTTTTCTTTCATAATTTAATTATAACTTGTTTTTACCGCCTAATAATAAAAATTAAATTCTATATTCAGACAACTCAGTCTATTTTGTTAGTAAAGTTAGGGCTAGAGGGTAAATACTTAATGCTAAACACGGAGTTTGCTCTCTGATGTAGGATATACACCAGAGAAAATAGGGAATCCTGATCTTTTTTCTGTCTTGGATGGTAGATACCTTGATCGATGTTTGAACCCAATTCCTAGGAACAGCAAACCATTTGAATCCTTCAAAAGTGAAATAAAACACTTATTTGTCGCGAGATATTTGGAAGAAAATTTACTTGTTTTGATTATTATTATAATCTGGTGTTTAATTTTTTTCTCACATCCATCAAAATTCCAGTGAAGTAATGAAACGTCCTATCATATTCAGTAATTAAATAGAAGTCAATGAGATTGATCGAGCAGACGATTTTTCTTTATTGCGGTACAGAATAGAATAGGAAAAAAAATTGTCACTCGTATAAGTAGGAACAAACATTTATAAAAGAGACACAGAAATAAACCACTGTTAGTTGAATTTATACATATCTACAACGAAATTGACACACCGTGGGGACGTGAATTGAATAATTTGGTATAAATAAGTAATATTTTTGTGCTTACTTCTGTGGCTGAGTACTAACGATGACGTAGAGTTTACTTTTTTATGAACCTTGTTTTTTGTGTGAGCTAAGGTCCGGGTAAAAAAATATCCTCGTAAACCAACAGCACGTTTTTTTCCGTCCATGGATTGATTCGTCGTGCAATAGTAGTCTGAAGGTAGCAAAATTATTTCGGGTAATGTTTTGCAGGGCACGCCAACTCTGCCATCAACCCCATAGTATACTGCCTCATGACGAGGAACTTCCAGAGGTCAGCAAAGAAACTACTCTGCACAGCAAAACCGGTCTGCAAACAGACCTTCACGGTAAGTTATTCTAGAACCTTTTTAATACATAAGAAAAACGAGTTTTCTCACAATGGTAATCTGCAAGCGATTTCAAAGCGATGCGAAATTGAGCTCGTGGTTAAAAAGCAACTTTGCACTCTTGTATAACATTAAAAGGAAGTACTGCAATTATTAGTCAACACTGAACTCAACCATACATCCAAACATCTGGTCCAGACACGAGTTGGAGGAAAACAGACCTTTCTTGATTGCAGTGATAGTGAGACCAGATGGTTCCTAAGTGCACAACGTCTATCGAAAGCCCACTCATACAGGACAGGTACTTGAACGCCGCATCTCATCATCATCCGCACCACTTACAGTCCGCAACGTGTGTCTCCTCACTCACGAACAGAGCTCATGCTCTGTGTGACCCTGAACATCTCGCAGAGGAATTCAGTCATGTTCAGAAGGTTCTCAAACAGAACGAATATGTACGTACAAGACAAACAAAGAGAAGTCGGAAAACGCCCGAGGTCCAGGCAACCCAGCTTTTTGCCGTATGTGAAACAGATAAAACTGAAAACATCTTAAAAAGGTTTTCAATAAAGTCGGTTCTCAAATAATATCCCAAAAATGTTCGATTTCGAAGGGATTCGAACCCGCGACCCATCCTCAGTACGGGTGTGCTCTGACCAACTAAGCCACGAAATCGACACGCGCCTCTTCCAAAATCTATGGGACCTCTTACGGCACTAGCGCCGGTTACGGTTGGCAACAAATTGCGAAAGTTTATAAAAATGAACTCTAAATAAATTTTAATTAAATTTATTTTCCAGTGGCGCTGTACACAAAAGCCTGAAGGATCGTCCAGCGATTATGAGCTTTACCACGAGCCGCACAAGAGGTGCTATTTGCAGGTAATCAATCTTTATTGTTTACATGCTAATGAGATTAACCTATGATTGATGTGGGCTCTGCTTCATCCCCGGATTAACTGCTAGGTCAAATGTTAGCACGGAAATTGGTACTTGGTTATTGTCTGTGAGAAGTGAACTGAATCTTACTGTCATTATTTTAAGGATAAGCTAGGTATGAATATCTGTTTTAATTTATGTGTCGAAACCTTCTTAGAGATGACGATTATTTCGTTGAATAAACGTCAGCACGAAAATTGGTACCTGGAACTATGAGAAGTGAACTGAACCTTATCGTCATTGGATATGGTTTCAATCTCTGCTGTGATAACTGTGTAAAAGCCATCACAAATATAACGGTGACTTTGTGTCTCCGAATTTCTCGCAAGCATTCCCAAAGTTGTGGTTTCAGCACTTCAGCCCACTAACTTAATTTGAAGCCCTACTTACTAAGACCGCTATCAACAAACCTATATTGCCTATCTGATTTCCTCTTGATATCTTAGGGGAAAACTTAATTCAGAATCAAATAACTTCGAATTGAAATATTCAAGGTTAGTTATTGGAAATATTGGAATTGAGTCATAATACCACGGATAAATAAATTCAAGGGTTTATCATTTTATTGCAAGGGGAAAGCAAAAAGTAGAGGGTGAAGCAAAATTTAATCAATTTATAGCCCTTACAGCTAAAGAGCATGTAAACCATCAAACATTCCATGCAGCCCAAGTGCGTTACTTGCATGGTTTTGGACATAGAGACTGTTCTCCTCAAGTGTAACTATTGCCTACATTTCATATAGTGCTTGGCTTCCGTGATTGTTGCTTCTATCTACAACTTGTACAAGATGTCATTCCATTTGTCACCAGATGAGCACAATGCGATACAACGGTCACGCGCACGGCGCAGCACGCGGGATCGAGCCGCGGCAGACGACGCAGTTGAGTCAGGTGACGCGCAGCTCGCGACGCACGGCGCCCGCGCACGCGCTCTCCGCAGACATGCTGCAGAGGCACGGCCATATCGACTTCAGGCGGTAAAAATATGACGACTTAAATAACCCTGTATATTGTACCCATCGACAACAATACAGTTTTTTTTTATTGTATGAGTAAATCTATGTATTAAATATGATCTACTTCATTGTGACTCTATTTTTTTTCTCTTGCTAGATTCCGGTTTTTTATTGCACTGAGTAAAAAACTTTTTCCATTCAATTTCTAAGAAATTTTTCATCCGTCAAAATATACTAATGAAATCATCACAACAAAACCACCTCACTTCAAAAGAAAAAGAGGTGCCCTGACGGTCGTTAAATACCCTTGTAATGCCCACCCTGCATATTATAAACATCCCTAAATATTACTATCTCCTGAATTCGTCCTATATTGTAATAAAACATAATCTCCTATACCTACCTTTAATTTGCCATTAAAGCACATTTCTCTCCTGATTCGGTTTTGCCTCCAATTAATATTACATAGGTACTTATGTACTGAGAAACCTGCCAGCCTGTACAACCTAAATATTATTTTGGCTTGTTCAGACTTTAAAATTTTTATGTTTTCTACAAATTAGTTGTAAAAAACCCGATTTACCAAATATTTTTCCATTTATATTCGCGTTCCTACGTAACAAGACTTATTTAATAAATCAAACATGTCGTTGACATGTCGCGCGGATAAATAAATGTATGGTTGAGAGTATTTCAAACGAATACGAAATGCTGTAATCATCAATTACAGTCAGGAAAGCAAAAAATCTATCTCTGAGGGAAGCTTAGCTCTAAACTTTCCAAAAATATTATATAAATATTTAGAAAGGTTTGAAAAATTATGTTGGTGTCAACAAGTACAATTGTAATTAATGACTTGACAATTTTTTATTGTAAATTGTTAAAAACTACTAAAGTAAATAAAACCCCCTCTACATTACCATTGTATACTATAAATTTTTCGTTTATACATGTTTCACAAAAGTACTTTATTAGTTGTTCAGAAAACTTAATCTGAAAAAGTTACGATTACTTATAATAAAGTTGTACAGAACGTATATCAGCAGATAACAGTACATAAAATAATATTAATATAAGACATAATAATAGGCTACTTGAGTACTACTGGGAAATAATTCTAACGTATTGTCTGATAAAAATAATGCAAAGTGTAATTAATATTTCTTCAAGGCCAGTCGTATTAGTTATGAAAACTAATTTTAAAGTTTGAATAAAATAATGCCGCGCCAAAACGATAATCTCTGTCATGGCTACCGTGTTCCAAGCTATGACGTCACCCCGCCACCTAAAAAGAAGAACTCATTGACACTGTAATCTGAGGATGTGTGACGTCACTTGCGATCCAACCAAACACATAGCGTTTTCGGTCACGTGATCATGTATCAAAAAATGTGTAATTTTAATCCCATTTTTTTACATAAAAAGGCATATTTTTAATAAAAATCACGTGACTACGCTTTGTTACGTTGTGGCTGACTAGGTTGAAAACAATTTAGAATTTATTTTTAATGTAGTCAAATAGCCTATTCACTAAAGGACTCACTTTTTTGTTGATATGTTATGTTATGATTTTTGGATACCAGATGTTTATTTTTAACACTCTTATGAAAATATTATGATTATATTTTAATCGTTAACGATGTAGGAATAATTGACAAGGAGGTGCGTATTTCAAAAATATCTTTTTTAAATATAAGATACTATAGTGTAGGTATATTCTTAACATTTATAATAATCGCTGTAATACTAATGATCCTTCTTTTTCTTGTTGGAGCATAAATTGGACCAATAAGTTTAAAACTATCGTAAGTTACAAACTATCCTTGTTTGACGAATTCATTGTTCTTCCAACACAAACAAGGCTCGTTGTTAACCCGGTTATAGTTTTATTGATGAACATAAATATTGATGTGCAAAATTCTATATTTTATTGATGTTTCAAGTTTAAGTTATTCGATGATGTTTGTTACCTACCAAAGAAATTATGTTTGTATGTTGCTGAATGTGATACATATTATTTAAAATAAAAACTATTTGAAATCTTGTGTTTTTCATCGAGAGGTTAGAATAATTTATAAGGATCGTTACGAAAACTCCTAATGATTTAAACTAAGATGTTGGTTAAAAAATTGTAGATAGGTACAGAAAATGTGTTAAATTTATTATAATAATATTTTCACAAGGCGCGCTCATCAATTGATTTCAATTCTAAGACTGTACAAAAATCTCTTCATGAAAGAGAATTCACTTATCAAATCGGAAGGTAAGGAAGTTTTTCTTTGCTCACTAAGTGACATTTCAGTTGGCGCGTGCCAAGGGTTATAATTAATTCACAAAAACTGGAGGCATACTAATTCACCTCGAGTATAACCCAATTTACAAAGGCACTCAAAAAATTTACACATAGGTATAAAACTACGGATTTTATGAATTTCGCTTTCCGTCGGACCATCGCTTCCTAAAATGCTGATTGAAGAAATAAAAGCCTAAATGTGTAAATAAAATTACACCTTACACGCGCAATTCAATCTTTTTCCATAATTTTGTTCTACCTTTAACGATATAAATCTATTTCGTTACATATCCATGAAGATTTTGCTTATACATTTTTATTTAGGTATTGTGTTAAACGATGTGTTATCTCACAGTGCCTAATTGATTTTCCTGCTAAATCTTATTTATTTTCCCGTTCTTGTGCAAAAACCGTTTAATTTACTTTTTCCTTATACTACATTATATTGTGTAATGTAAAGCCGATGCTTCTGAAAGTTGAAGGTGATTTTAATAGATGAAGCTCACAAAACCGGAAACGGGAAGTTTCCGGTTCGTCATCATTAGCATGAACCTAGCGCCTTTGCTCTAAAGTTACTACTTTGCTCTAGAGTACTGAATTAGAGTTTATTGTATAAAGTCAGGTGAGGTGTAGCACATGAGATGTTTACCTAACGTCCAGGTACCTATGGTACTTCGGATTGATATGAAAAAACCCAATTCCTGAAAATCGCAATCAAGTTCTTACAGAGCAAATAAGAAGGTATAGTTTTGGCAGAGTGCCCGTTACCCTACACGCATGTCAAAGTTTTAAAGGATTATATACTAGGAATCTAAATAAATATCAATTACCAAACTTTCGTATTGCCCTGACAACTTCCATCAAAACCACTATGAAAAACATACCTTTTGAATCTGTTTCCTTTGAAGTTGCCATACGGAAATTGAATATTAAATGATTTAGGTAAGCGATAACGCCACTTATTTCTCAAACGCTTTTATATAATTATCTCTACTCGTAATTAATTACCTAATTAGTTTTAATTCGTAAATTTATACCTAACATGAGTATTTTTATCGTTCTTGGTAGTCCAATCATTATGGCCTAACGTAAAGATTTGGTTGCTTGATTTCTTCCATCCTGTTTTCTTTTTCTTGGGAACGTTGCTTTGTAAGAATTCACCAATGACGGTAAAGAGGATATCTGCTATGAACCAGATTATTTCAATGACACTGATGATGGAGCCACCCAGACACAGCCCGAAGATACCTCCGAGATTTGCTGAAAAAGAAGAGAAACATCTGTGTCTATGACCAGTATCAATATCGTTTGACGTAGGCTACTTAATCAACGGGTAAGTATTCATCGCGTTTAATTGCCACTTTTTCACGACATTTCGTACAGTAGGCACGCTGACTAAATAACTTTTATTTCAATAACACTCAGATGTCATTTAGAAAAGTTAATATTTTAAAACTGAATAATAGTACCTACACAGTAGAAGAAATAAATTGTTATTTGGTTCAGTTCAATTCAAAATAAAGTGGAGTATGAGAAAGAAAAATACCTCTAACTAGTTAATTATCATAAGTTCAGTTAGTAAAGCTTCTCTTTGCGCATTAGATCCGTACTCTGGAAAGTTATTTTCAAGGTCCCCTTAACATTACAAATTTAAAAAGTAACTTTGGTTTATACACCGAACTTAACTCTAATTTTTCCGTTCCGTGCGTAATTGTGAAGAGTTTTGTGTAATAAATCACACTGGTGACGACATAGCCTCCCAAAATGTATGTCGATGATTGCGTAGAGTCAATCAGTTCAATAACAATATATTATGGGAAAGGCCTTTCGCTATCGCTGGATGAAGCTCCACAGAAACGAAGTTAGCCCACATATAGTCAAGTACATACAGTCGAGATTGAGTTACTTGGAAACAATTCTGAGAAATCAAATACCGCGTGTAGTGGAAGAGTTATTGAGACATTTTGTTCTGCAAGCTTAGAATAATACTATACTTTGAATTCATATTAAGTGATAAATGTGAATGTAAGTAACTATTTTGTTTTTTAACATGAATTTTAATGCAAAGTTCATGTTTTGTCATGAATTTTAATGCTAAGTATGTATGTACTGTTGACACCGTTTCACCAAGATGTTTATTTATCGTAAGTAGAGTCCGAATAAATAAAAGTATATTTTTGTAGAATTATTGATCACAATAGTACATTGTGTTTTAACAATAAGAGGAAATCCGTTAACTTGCACGTGTTCGAGATTAGGAAAGTTAGTTGATTTTAATCGTTTATAAGAGATAACCGATTGTGCGGCCGAGTCTAATAAAAAATCACAAGTATTGTAGGGCAGGACTCAAAGTCGCCTCAGTTGTGTTACGTGCCCGACTGCAACCAAATTGATAACCTTATTCTTTGGTTATTTTCTAGGCTACAAAACTTATCAACACAATATGATTACGGTCGGCATTGAGGCGTCAACCACAAAAAAGCTGAAACGAAGCTGTCAATCACCAAAAGTCCTGCTCAGGCACTTCTAGGTCCTCTAGGAGCTGGGCTGGTGAGGGCCTGTTTAGCGGCGAGATGTCAGTCATATCATCATCAGATCCATCCCAGTCCCCCACTTAGAATTAGCATGATTGCGATCCTGGTGGTGCACCAAACCATACTTTACCCTGGTTCCATTATTCCCGAGTTCTAGACAGGCAGATGAAAGAGATAGCCGGGTCAAAACTAATAATTAGATAAGTGGTAGAATCATACCCATCATCTGGTCCCACGTGTAGAGGACCTCCCTTCTGTACTTCATGCAGGTTGTATCGCTGAAGTGGACGACCACGCTGCTTCTGCTACTCACACCTCTGGAGGTGAGAAAAAAAACAAAGAAATTAGGTGTATATTACAATAAAAGTTTATTGTAAAGGTGAACTAATTAAATAATACTGGACAGCATTTTTGGAATGGACAAGCGTGGTAGAGAAACATTTAAACACTGATTTTGAGAATGTTAAGATCTCAAAAGTCATAGTAGAATGTACAATTGGCGACGCCTGTATTTCCCAGGCAGCTTTAACCTATTTCGATATCTGGTTTTAGGATTTATAATTTCTTTTAGTTATTTCCTTTCCCTCCTTTCCTATGTGTGTGCGTGGTACAAATAAAATATTTATTCTTCGGCTTTTACGATAACAAAAAAAAGATAAAATGCCTACTCTTGTTATAATTTTATGTCTTATTGGTCTTACGTTGAATACATCCTTTCTTTTTGGACGACAGTGGAAGAAAAAGAGCAGACAGCTTTTAAACGGCGGCGGCCAACGTTCTATTAGAAATGACAAAGTTTCTACTTCCGCTTCCGCTCATTACTGTAGTCTGTAGTAGTCACGAATGTGTTACACACATTCGTGACTACTACAGTAACGTGTAAACGTTACAAAAAATTCGCTTTTTTCAATAACTATTACCTACTGAATTAAGATAGAGTCATGTTTGTGCAATTCTTCATAGCCATTTGCAAACATCTAAAGGAAAAATTGCCATAAAAGGTACTCAGTGAAAAATAATCAAACGGAAAGCCTTCTCGAACATGAAATATAAGGGTTCTATAGCTTTGACAAAAGGAGCGAACACATCACTTCCGGAGTCATTAGGCTCACAGCGTCGCCATCAAACTGAAAAACGATATTATCGGATCGATTGTTATCGTTCTGTTTTCTGATTTTTATAGTACCTACCTACCAAGATATTATTTTTGAGAAAAATGGATCTGACAAAAATGGCTGCTACTTTCAATTTAAGGAACCTACTTAAAGACCGTAAGCTAGTTACCTGTAGAATGTACGTTTGTCATAATTCAAATTCATTTATTTTCCAAAATGTTTATACAAAGTTCCAATCTACTTGCCTATTAAGGTGTGCAAAATTTTATATTACAATTTTATTTAATAATGATAGAAATTGACAATAAAATTAAATTAAAAATTACTATTTAATCAAATAATAACAGGTGTTTATTTTATCTTAATTAGGGAAAAAATGGTGATATTCTAAAAACGTGATTTTTAGGGTTCTATCGTCAAAAAAACTTGACAAATTATCTACTTGACAGTTATCCTTGACTAAAAGGTGTGAGTCGGTAATTTGCCAAGTTAATAGTCAAAGGTAGTAAAATGATTGACTTTTGGCTCACAAATGGTGAAGAAATAAGCCTTAATCTAGCTTATTATTTCCCTTTTAAGGCTTAAGTATTAGATATTTTCAATGAAGGTTGTCTGGGATCCATCTGGGAAGCCTTTGATTACTTAGTTAATGTCAAGGTCATGAAGACTTTCTGAAAGCTGTTTTATCAGAATATCTTGTAATTATTTCAAAGGACTAATTATTGATAAGATTTAAACAGTACTTCAATAGGAGAAAGCAATATTTCTATATACCATACATAAGCTTACCTGGAACCTAGATAAACGTGAGCGATCGAGTGGAAGCGAATAAAGGTCTAAGCTATTCAATCTGAACTGGATCCGAATTCCACTAAATGAATAGCTTCATCATGGCAATGATATCATCTCAAAATGGAGACATTTTATGAAAGTGAATTTATAGATTCTAGAGTTTAATAACATCTAGGGATGTGCCGGCGACGACACCATTATCATAGTAAAGTGATTGGTTAGCAGAATCCGGCCCCTATTTTTAGCACGTAATACTGACATACTGTATGATGATCACATAACTGTTTGTAAAATCTTATTTAAAAACTAATAAATGATTTTTATCTTTATTCATGTCAGATTCATAATTTTTTATGTCATTACATTTGATTGTGATAGAGCTGTCGTCGGTAAATAATGTCATATACATATTGTTTTATTTTGTTGATAATTAATAGGAAATCGTTAAAGTAGGTATACGATAAAAAGTAGCGGCCATGTACGTTTCCTTGGGGAACACCATATTGAATTACACGTTCATTCGATTTATAGGTGACATTAAACTTGGTCTTATGGTTCAAACGTGTAATTTAAATATGGCTCTCACAGAATCCCTACGTGATAAATTCAAAGAAATAAACATACCTAATGATAGTCCTCTGTCAATATATTTCCGAAAACTTGTTGTACACTCATAAAAATATCAAAAGCTTCCCTAAAAATAGCGATATATAAAAACATAAACTCGCTGTGCCCACAACCAGGCTTCACAAAATTAATACATCTTTTAAAGGGCACTACATACGCTTCTACAACAAAACTTCTAGTGAGTTGCAAAATCTATGAATAAATAAAATCAAACAAATTGACCAGACCTTTCCGTGCAAAAAGACTTACTACAAAATATCAGATTATCTAGAAGATAAAAAAGCTTGGGACGGGTTTTGCTCCAACTCGAAAAATAACAACTAACAGGCTAAAGATTTCTTCGTCGCTGCTTTACTTTAGTCCACATACCGAAGCGATAGAAATCAAAGATATCACTTTATTTCCGTGTCAATGTTTTATTTTATGAATTTAACCTTTTGTTAGTGTACATTTTTGTATTTATGGAAATAAATATTTTTTGATTTGATTTGATTTCACTTCTAATTTACAGAACACTACTGTGATCTACGTAGTCGAAGGTTTGCGTCATATCACAAAATATGGTGCAATCTAATGTTAGTTAGTATATATAGGTACTCCTTTTATTTGGTTAGAGTTTAATTATAAGATACAATGTTTGTTAAACAGTCGAAATCACAGACAAAGATCGATTCTCAATCACCTTCTTAGCAAGTTTGATAAATAATTAATATAATTATTCACTGTAGGAAAGATCGCATATCGCCAACATGTGCAAATTCTGTCAAGAAATTAATGACAGGGATGTGATTTTTACGTTACGTGTTAAAAATATACATAGAATATTTAAAAATCGTTGTCCGAAACAACGATTTTTAAATATTCTATGAAACGACCCTGTATGTTGAGTTCGGCTGGCTCTATCAGCTGAGATGGTGGTGATGATGATGAAGGAATACTAACTGTAAACTCCTCTTGTTCTTCACAAACTCCACCTCTGTCTCGTACTGCACATAGTCGCACTTCTGGAAACATTCCTTCTGGGACAACTCCACGCGAATGTCGGCTTGCACGCGCTCTGGAAGCCAGGGGCAGTAAAGTAACTTATAGTTAATACAAAAACATTTTCAGCAAATGCAAAAACTGAAGTTAATTTAATCTATTAGTAGTCTTTAGGTCAAGTTACGTTTTGTGTGTTTTTATCGGTATCTGGTATAATTTCTCCTAGTAGTGGTACCTACCTCCCCAAATGAGGAGGTTAGCCATAAACACGAGCTTGGCGGGCGGATTGTTAATCGCAGTAGAGGTGTTAAGAATACACAGAAGAAGCTACGGCCCTTCCTCTGGAAGGTTCCCTAAGCCAACTCCTTCAACATTCACGGGTTGAGTAGGAGGGGTCGATTCCTTCGCCGCGACCGCCAGGGCTGATTGCTAATTATTTCTCTCATTATTTCCCAAGAAAGAGATAAAACTACATTATTGAATAATTTAAGCTAATAGTACATTTCTGGATTTGTTGCTTTATCAAACACAATTTGACTTATCTATCTAATTCACGCGTCCATTTTTTCCCCGGGTCTTCCCGCCGGCCATTATTGTATGTACCGCACATCCCTTACAGGATTCTCTACAGCTCTGGGTACCGAATATTGCATCATGTAACTCTATCAATATTCGTCTTGATATTATTCTTACCTATGTTTTCGTAAATACAAATGAGTCTGTCCCATGTGCAGATGGAGTAACTTTCGACATTCAAGTCTCGGGCTGAAATAAACAAAATATTTTTTATGAATAACGCGCGGTGTCCAACGCGCTGAGACGTGATCAAACAACCAGTAGGAGGAATCTCTAAAACATTGCATTGGTTGTTTTTACAGAATAATGATCTCCTCTCATGTTTGCAGATTCGACTAAGTTATTGGTGAGTGTATCTCTCATATTATTTTCCTAGCTCATTGACTGAATTATTATATGTAGGTAATTATACAAATATAAAACAAAGAAATCAATAACTTTATTCCGTAAGGCTTACAAAATAGTTGGATAAGTCAAGAATATGAACGATTAGCGGCGAAAATAGTAGGAGTGATAGAATACATCTGACGAATATTAACTAGAATCTTATTTAACAAAAACCACGATAGCGTGGTCAAATAATCGCAAATCCTCGAAGGTCCTTTTTTGACGACCGATGTGGCGCGGTGGGCGAAGGTCTGCCTGCGACGCAGGAGGTTGGGGGTTCAATTCCCGCCTCGGGGCAAATGTGTGTACGATCTGCAGACATTTGTTCAGGGTGTTCTGGTCGTTTTCTATGTATAATAAAAAATATCTATTTATATGTATTGTATTGTATTATGAATATCAGTTATCTGGTAGGTACCCATAACACAAGCTCTGCTTAGCTTGGGGCTAGATAATGCTGTGTGAATTGTCCAGCACTATTTATTTATTTTATTTTATTGGCAGGCTTCACCGTTTATTGGTTTCTCAGTAAGCCCCAGGGCAGGCCACCTAAATGAAAACCTAAGCACGCTTATTATAATGCCAGTTCAAGGGCACAGCCTCCAAGGACTTAATTATAATATTCCTATAAAAATGTTTATTTAAATTTTAGTTTGCTGAAATTGCCTTATGTAAAACAGAGTAGGTTGTATATATATATATGTTCATAGAAACCAAATTACAATAAAAGTGACAATAGTAAATAATTAAAACACAGATAGTTCTGAGTAGTTCTGACTTATTACTATTTACCTACCTAAGTTTATTTAAAAACTATTTTCTTTTGAACCTACTTCAGGAGCTGATTCTATGTTTGGCGTTGTGATAAATCCATTTTGGCGATATCTTCGCCGATCCGTAATAGATTTTAATGATTCTTTCTTTGTTGTATAAGGTTCATTTTGATGTGGTTTCATAAAAATGATTCTGAAGAATTTATATGTAAGCCGTAAAACGTAGTTAAAACATCATCACAAGATAATTTTTACAATCACTAGTAACAAATGGTTTCTATGGCAACGGGCGTTAACAAACTCTATTGTCACGTGTATACACGTGTGTACAAACTGGCATGCCTGAACCTGGCAAGCAAGTAGATGGAAAGCAATTTGATTTACTCCGTATAAAAATCAAGCAGTTTTTACCAGTGAGGCCAAAGGGCAGACATTTGCATTTTTCCACCACCTTGTTCAGAATGAGCCGCACCATGCAGCCTTGGTACGACGTTGCACGGGGATCCTGAAACCTCAGTTAATTGAAAAAAGCAAGGGGTTCTCTATTAGTTATAGAGGGTGTCCCATAATACGTGGATAACCTTATAGGTGCTTGTGTGTGGGCAAGGCTAATAAGCCCAAAAATTAAATAAAAAAAAGTGGAAGCGTTTGGGAGTCATCAATTTATTTGTAAATTTGGAAAATTTTGTATCCTTGTTCCTGTTAAATCTTTTCTATATTCCCGTTCTTGTACAAAAAATGTTTATCCTCCTTTATCCATATTGACAGATGTCGCCCAGTTCCGCACCGACAATGGTATTATGGGAGAAAAATCTTAAGTTTAGTTTTTTATAAATATTGACCTGTATCTAAATCATATCATATTTAGACTTAGATAGGCAAATAATATTGTATAACAATTTTAGGATTATTCAAACTTACTAGTGGTTTATTTTTCGCTTCTTCTGTCTTCGACAAAAAATTGAAGCCAACAAAATCAATAACATTTTGTTTCTTGTTTGATAATTACTATTTATAAAGTTGTTGTTTATGTATAAAATTTGACTAAGTGCTTTATTGTAGGCCTAAAGAAATAAAGTTATTATACTTTTGACTTTTTTTTTACTTATTCTATGATTACTTATCGAATAAGAGTTTAGTTGCATTAAGTTAGCCACATGGGATCTTATGCAAAAGTCTGGTATGTGACGGGATGTTGCTTACACACAGAAGAGATTTCTTTAAGCGATAAGGCCGCCCATTACGCTTATGTCATAAGTAATGTCTCTTTATAATGTTCTTGTAATGGTGTACAAGTACCATAAAGCATTTTTGGATGTTGACGGGAGTGGTTGAACTTTACTTCGATAATTAAGAGTTTGTCAAATTTTTCATTTCCCTCAATAGGGCGCGAAGGACGCTACTAACCGAAACTGCTCGACTCATTTGAAAAATTAAGGTTCGCGTCGGGGAAGGGGGTCGTCCATTAATTACGTGAGGCATTTAGAGGGGAGGGGTAGAGCCAATCTCACACAATCCCACGTGGGGGAGGGCGGTCGAGCCAAATATCACTTTTATTTTTATTCACGAATTTAGTCGATTCCTCGTTCCACATCGGCGCGAGATTCAAAGATTTAATAGAAAATCGCTTACGGTTTGAGACTAATAACATTTCCGCTAGTTTTATTCCTTTTAAAACGCAGAAAAAATATCACAAGCTCCTTGTTTGTGTTTTATTTTTCAGCGTCGCGCCAACTCGCAACAAACAATCATGATATGTAAGTATTTTATTGATTCGGCCACTGCGATTCTAGACTACGTTCTAAGATATTTTAACAGTAATGCAAGCATAGATTAACCCAACATTAAAATACCCGTTTTGAAATAATCTCAAGCGAAATTGCAGTAGGTGGGAGGGGTCGAGAAAATCTCTCGACATCGCACCAAGGGGGTTCGAAAAATCACCAAAATCGACTCACTTACGTGGCCTCCGCCACAAGAGATGACCTGTTGTCCCGTACTTTAAAAAGGTATGAAATAATTGTCCTCACCGAGTCCACAATACACCTCCTGTTATTCAAGGCCAAAGCCTTCACGTAGCTGGAAGTGTCGATGGTCCAGAGATTCACGCTCACGTCGAAGAAGGCAGTCGGCATCAGAGCCACCGCGTTGTTTATGAACGTGATCTGGTCTATTGGGTCTATCACGTACAGCTGATGAAGAGGTTTTACATTGATAAATCGATGTATGAATTGAAGTTGAACTATGTAAGTACACGAAGGTAAGACAAGGTAAGTTGAATCTTATATAATTTACTAGCCCACCCACGGCTTCAAACCAAACATAATATTATGAGCTATATTATGTTTATCCAGACAAATAACCCTCTGCAAAATAACAGCCCGATCCATTCAGTAGCTTTGGCGTGATGAGGTAACAAATATCCAACTATCGAACGCAATGTCGAAACATCCAAACTTTCACAAAGTTTCGGTTTTTGTTATTATTGAATATCTATAAATATCAGTGCGTAAGCCCTCGCACTTGGGGTTAATCTCTAAGAATTTAGTAATATTCCAAAGATTTTCGGCGGTTACTCGATTTCGTGGCGCAGTTGGCTATACTGAGAGTAGGTCACGGGTTATAGTCCGACCGAAATCGAAAATTTTTGGGATAATATAATAAATATTTAAATTTATAATAGTAAGTGTGATTATAAATTACATATACTAACATAAGCCCGCCCATTGCTGTGCTGTCCATCGGAAGTGACCTTCCGGCCATCCACCACGATATCCAGGGCTTCGGTCGCCTGTATCCCTGACACGAAGTTAGTATCATCTACTACCTGGCTTCTGAAACATAGGTATATGAAAATACAGATAAAGGATGTGTCTTAGTTGAAAAGGGGTGGTTGTAATTTGTGGAGGACTAGTTTCTGTCCGTGGCTTTGTGTGCGTTGTTTCTATGTAAGGTTATTTATATTCCATACAAACTGATTTATGATAAAATATCTTTTACATCATGTGTTATTCGAGGCTAGACCTACCTCTATGCAAATGTTCAGCCCGATTCGTTCAGTAGTTTTGGCGAAAGGAAGTAACAAGCGTTCATCTATCCCGCCAATCTTGATCCACATCCAAATAGTATTGCAAGTTAACGTTCCAATCCGCAACGGTAAAAATTTTAAATACTTACCTATAAGTTCAGTTGCGAATGTAAAAACCGTTCGCTCTGCTAGATGAGCTCTTACTGCCTGCCCAAAAAAGGTCAAGAAAGCGAGATATAGCCAAACTGGTAGGAATCCGGAACATACTTGAAATAGGGGATGTCGAACTGGCAGCAATGCCCCATCATGGTGAGGACGTGTCTGAACATGTCGGAGCAGTCGTACGGCCGCGACCGCCAGCTGCATTCCACCAACAGCTCTTCACACGGCTTTCTCAACTGCAAACATTATCATTTAATTAATACATTTCATTCGATCTTTTTCCGTCTGTTCTGATTGTGCATGAGAATAATTTACCACTTTGTTGACACTTAGCTCCTACACTCGTTTGGACCCAAATCAGGGGTCGTTGGTTTTACGACTATGGTAGACCCTGATCAGGGCTTATGTAGTCGTAAAACCGAGTGTACTCAAAACTGTTTGTGTGCTAATTATTTTGACAAAAAAAACAAAATGTAACCATCCAGTCAGTGACATCGTAACAAAGCAAAATTTGATGGTTGTTATTAAAAAATAGGTATGCATAATTTAGGAAAAGTGAATTTAAAATTATATTTAACACGTAACGAAGACACAAAAAAGTTGGTATCAATCAGCGCGAAATCTCTGGAATATTTGTGTTCTACAAATTTAAATGAAGATAAACTTGGCTTAAATAAGCCAAGTTTATCTTCATTCATTCTTTCTTTATTCATTTACCCTACCCTACTTTGTAGTAGTAAAAATGGTATCAAGCGAAAATTAATTTAATAATAAAAATATGCAAATGGCCCTCCCATTTGCATATTTTTTTATTAAAATGGAAAATAAATAATCAATATGATTCTATTTAACTGTTGCGCATCACATCAAATATGGTATTTTAAGACTAAAGACAAATTCGTGAAGTAGAGAATTAGAATTTTTGTGTCTTATTGTAAAGTAAGTAAAGATTACCTATTGTTTACTTAATCTATGTTATTTAGTTGTAAACTCACAGAAGTTGGCTTGTGGGCTTGTTACAGTTTCCAGTGGAACGTGACCTGCTGACAATGCACTCCGAATTTCAATCCAAAACGCACCTAGTGCGTCGTTTGAACTAACTACTTGTATATTTACCAGCAACAACAGTTTACTGAGTGGATACCCGAGATCGTCCAGCAGATAATGCATTCTCTTCACGTACGACTTCGGCTCGTAATCCTTGAGCTGCAACTCGGAGAAACTTTGGAAGAAGTCCACTATTTGAGTTCTGTTGTACCCCCGGAGAGAACTGCTGGAGGACTTATTGATTAGAAAACTTTTGTTGATCAAAATCTCAGGTTCAAAAGCTTTAAAGTTTCTTGTTCAATCGCTTTGGTCCGCACGATTACTCAGACGTAGTTAGAGGTAGGTTATCTATCCACACTTTAGTGTGGATAGATAACCCAAGTGCCAGGTGGAATATTTTGTACCGCATTACCTAGTTACCCAAACTCCGGAAGTCACAATTAAGTTTTTATGGGCTAACTGTGTATCGTAAAAAATAAGCTGAATTTTGATCAAATCAATACCTACTTGATGGTAATTAACAATGGTCAGGATTATTTGCAGTAGAGCACGTATCACCGCTGAGGTCACTACATATATAAATATAACGCCAGTAATTTTTACTACTAATTAACGAAACAAGAAAACGACCAAAACCTAAAAGCATAAAGCAAATCATTAGTTTTATGCACTAGCTCATGTGCGTGTGATTTCACCTGTTCATGTGTTAGGACAACCCTTAGACTTACTGAGTAACTAAGTGTTACCGTATAAGACTATTATCACAACTCACAGCAACTGGCTGATGTTTTCCGTGTTGGGCCCATACACCACTTCAGCGTCACACACCGTCACTGAAGGAAACGGGATGTTTGCTGTCGAGTACTGCGTGGTCTCCACCTGTAACCGGAATTAGTTACTGTACAAGTTTTTTAATAGAAATAATTCGAGCTATATAAACAATTAGCTCCGCATGCAAAATAATGTTAAACTGCTTTTAATATTATTAACGGTGAGTTATCAAACCATACATTACCTTGACAAGTTTAGCCAATAGAAATACTAAGGAATTATTCTATCTTCTGATGATGCTATGTTAATTGAATGATTATATTATTATTCATAAGATAACGGCTCATGAAATGAATGACCAATGGTCTAGCCTAGAATTAATACAACTTTCCCTTTCCATTATGTTTGATGATTGCCGCAAGCTACCTAAGTACAACATGAACAAATGCTCAAACAGTGTTGAAACTTCAGTAAATCAATGTAACGATTCAGAAGCGCTCGCTATTTCCAACCAAAACACCTAAAAATCATGCGAATTATTTTACCGAAACAATAAAAGAATGCTCAGAGTTCTAATTCGAACATTCCACCACCGAAACTTGACTTCCGACTTCCAGACCGTTTGAGTAGATAGCCAAACATAAGCAGTATGAGGGCCATTTCTACAAATGTAACACTGCACGCCTCATGAGAGAAGCAAGATACTATTTGATTTTAAATTTTAAGGAGTCAAGATTCTTTAAGATGTATATACTAAGTAAGTATTTATGCTCTTCATCCACAATATTTATCACTAGAAATTCATATCAAGATGTTTTGTGATTTTGAACCAGATGAGTTTTAATGACAAAAAGAACAAGGTTTCTATGTCTATTTTCGTTATTTCAATCGATCTCTGTCATGTTTCACAATACACTTCGACCTACTCGCGGGGCGTTAGGCGGCCGATTTCCATAATCAGACTTTGCACGAACTGGTAACCTGATTCAGTTGGGCCTCCGGTTGGCCACAATCAGCGTAACCTTTGAAGTTAGCAAGATCAGACAGTTTACTATTCTATTGTACTCAAACGATAGTTGAAGCTTAGAATTCTATCTGTCCAAAACACCTACATCACCGCCACTCAGATATAAAAAGGCAGCACTTTCATTTCTCTTTTGGAGTAAATTCAATTCAATTTATTATAGTTTGGTAGGTACCTACGTAATAGGTTCAAAGAAGTTCTAAATATAGTACAAAATTGGTTTTCTAGATGTTTCCCAAAGAGTTTCTCGGTATTTGGGAATTTCTGCTGTCCAACGGATATGATAATGCAAAATACACTCTCGTGCAAGATCATCCGATTTACAATTTAAAACCTTAAATTAAAATAACTGCAAAAACATTTCTTCTACAAATAAAATACCCAATGAATTTATGCCTTTTTCGCCAAAAATAAATCAGTTTCATGAGCTCCAAACCTTCATAATTTCGACAGATTTTTTTCCATAATGAAGTAAAAAAGAGTATATTTTTTACTTTAAAGTATAATTTATTTATCAAAGTCAAAAGTTAATTGGGCACATTAGAAAAAGTTTGAAAATATTGCTGACTAGGTAGGTACATCGTTACGTTACTTACGATATATTTCTACCTTTTATTTTTTGGCTAGACGAAGCCCTACGCTGCTCTTTAATTATCATCTTGTCTGTAGGTTTTCCTTCAAGTTTTTGCTGAACACACAGAATTAGCTGATTAACTATTTTGCTAAATAAAGTTCGTAATGACCCAACTCGAACTTTTTATACCAACCAAACCCTCTCGTTAGGTTAATCAGAGTTCAAAATGTCTCCAAAAAATTTCAACACTTCAAAAAACGAGTCTGAGGCCCGTATTATGAAAGCATGCTCAGTCATCGAGCTCTGCTTGGGTGATGCTTATGTCTAGTTTTTAGTGAACACTAATTTTCAAACAATGCTTGGGAGCTCATGTTAAAATCTACACTCACTCAAGTAGCCGTCAAGAGCGGATTTCCTCCGTCCACGCCTTCGAGTAACTGCTTAGACATATTATTGAACGGTTACCAAGCATTACTTGAGTAATTAACGCTTGAGTAGAGATCACGGAATGACTGCTGAAGTAATGCTTGGGGAAGCTTTCATAATACGGGCCTTAGAGTATTGATCACAGAGTAAAATTTAACTAGTCCTTTATCAGATTGATTCTTGCCTTGCGCTTTTGCAGATAAATTTCGACCTCAGCGGCGCAGTGTGCGAAGAAGGTCCACCTGCGACGACGTAGATAGAGAGTTGCCAGTTCTATTCTCACCGCGGGAGTGGATGACCTGCATTTGATCCCGATCAGGTTTGGGTTTTTATGTACTGTGTAAATCAGTCCTTTGGTACCCATTACACAAACTGTGTTTTTTGTTGACACGGAAGCCAAGTAACCTTAGCTACCCGCTTTGTAACGTCAGCTATATTATATTTTTATTTTATTTTATTTTACAATTTTCGGAAAACTAACAGCTAGGTAACTATATTAAAAAAATGTTGTGTAAATGACGGCTAATTATAAGTTTTCACAAGAAAAATACTAAATTTAATTTAATAACAGTCAAAAAAAATTACGAAAGACGGCGTTTTGCTAAAAAGTTACTTACATTATACCTAATCAAAATAAAATAAATACTTACTTACTACTTAGATCTATATCTACTATTTTGTTGTTCCTAACATTAAGTACAGTATGTGACAACATATCATTAAAATATATGCCCGTGAAATACTTTCACAAAATAGATTATGATGTTACTTATAGAGGCTGGACCGACTTTGAGAGGAGTCCTGTCAAAAAATCAGCTCAAAAACACTGAGATATATACAGTGAGATACAAATATTTAAAAAAAATGGTTTTTTGTTATAAGTACCGTGTGCATTTAGTAAAAATCTGTTATTTTGCCATTGTTTACGAACAGACACTTAGTATGTTATAATTTATGCGATTATAATTTTATTGATTTGTATCGATGAATGAGACTTACCACGGTGAGCGTTGGATCCAGAACGAACTTGTTCCATATCATATGGCTGAGGTAGCAGCACAGAGAGAGACTGGAGGAGAGGATGAGCAGCCAGACCCCAGTGGCCCACCGGCTGCTGCCGGGTTGGAGGTAGAACACTCCGTGGAGGGTGCTGTGCTGACAGAACTTCTCGAACTTCTGGGATATCGTCTTCTGAGTGGACTTGGCACTCATTTTAGATGGTGATTGGATTTTTCTTTGAGGTCAAATGACTTACTGTGGAAACAAAACGCTTCATTGTTATTTGGCTTGATATAAATGAAATAGATAGATAGATAGTACATTATTGTACTTGTACCACACAAACACAGAAAACAGTTCAGAAATAAATGCTACGAGAAGAAATACAAAGGTGGCCTTATCGCTATGAGCGATCTCTCAGGCAACCTTGAGATGTATGTTTGTTCAACATAAATCCGTGGTTAATACAGTGTCGCCAACAAGAAACATTAATACTTAAAGGAGGTTGCCGACACAGTTAAAGATTTGTGACGCGCTGCCTAGGCAGTGAATGCGTTAATACTAGCAGGCCCGCAGCCACCCGCGATTAAACAGGAATCGAAAGAAACCAAATTAAAAAACAAAAACAACTCGAAAATGATAACACAGTTTTTCGTAGTTTCCCTATTATTTCATTTTAGGTGGTCAACCGATGCCTGAAACAATAAAGTGTTCGCCTGAAACTGCTTAGGTTTTAGTTTTATTTGGCATTTTCACTGTTTGTTTCGTATTAACTGTAGGTTCCTAGGTAGGTATGTATGTAAAAATTGTTCTTGGAAGGATATTTTTAGGTCCGTGTCTAGTTAGCCTTTTGGAAGGGCTTTAACCTAACTAGACATGGAAAGCCAACATTGAAGCAGCAAAGACAATGATCTAGCATCCTATTGCTTTTATATTAAAATAAAATGGTTTCGTTGATTTTCAATATCCGTAATAATTATTTAGAAACTCACATCATCATCATAATTTATAGGTATTTTACTCAAGTGCTTACCAAACTTGAGTAATTATAGTTCAAAGAGTATCAGAGCAGAGATTCAACCCCCATCGCGCCGCTCGCCTCGGCAGAGATATCATCCCCATATCTATAATAATAATATAATAAAAATCGTTTATTTCTGTAGGTCTTACAAATTATATAATAAGTATAATATTGGGCGTAACATTTAATTCACCATTTGGTTCATCTCCTCACTCTAAGTCTAGGAAACTTGTGGAATAGACGCGAGGGATCTCTACCTCTCGGCAAATAGCCAAATAGGCAATAGATAAACAGGTTTTGTTACAGTTCAGATACAATAATTTATACAGGAAACAAACTACAAAAAAGTACTTTACTTAATTAATTAAAAGAACTAAAAAACTTTTTAAAAAATCAGTAAATTTACCTATCTACCTTAAGACTAAGTCCTATTTTTCTGTTGTTGCTGAAGGCAATTTATTCGGTTCAGCCAGTGAGGATTAAATAGATTGTATGTAGTTTGTGTGAGGGTGTGTATGTGGGTATGTGAGTGAAAATATTTTTAGGACATATACCTAAGAACATTTTAGTTTGCGGACTGTAAGGTCAATGAGGAATTTCCTCCTGCGAGCACTCAGGTCGTGGAATGATTCTTGCCGAGGTTTTCCCTGAGGACGAGATGGCCAAGTAACTTTTAGACGCATAGTTGTACGTTGATTGTCCAACAATCGGCATAGGCAATTCATTGAATTGCGGCGTTTTGCAATCGGCGTAAGCATTTTACAAACGGGCTGATTCTACGATCCGGTGGCGGAAGTTTTTACAATAAAATACTGAGATAAAAAAGAGAGCAACTGCCTCAAAATTATTGAAATAAGAGCCAATGAGTACCTTAAATGAGGACGTTTTCTTGGAGGCACAAGCGCCAGTCTCGCTCGTGACTGTTAATTAGCCTTCTAAAGAGGAACCACAAAGTTTGTCTGAAGTGTTTTACGAAGGTTCAATTGAAACAGGCCATCAAACAATAATCACCATGATTCAGGAAACTTTTTTCATTATGAGCTTTTGGTCGTTAAAAGTGTATGGTTTATTCTTGAACTTGATACAATTTCTGTTCAATAAGATAAGTTGGTGTAACGTGAAGGTGAAGTTTCAAGTGTATTTCCCAGTCTAACGACAAAACATTAAGAAGCTGTCCTGGGTTATACATGATCCTGTCGGATTAAAAACTTACTATTTGACATTATTTATAAACTAAATGAAAAATACCCTGACAAGCAATTAATCCCAAATAATGAAAATGTGAAAAATTAATACAAAAGTGCAATAAAGTCATATGGCGGGTTGTAAATATTGAAAGAGGAGCAAAGACCGCTGCTTCAGCTAGTTGTATGGACATTACAAAAGACACCACAGGAAAAAGGTTCGAGTCCCGTGAGGCTGCAGATGCCACGACTAGAGGTTCGTCGGCGCGGTGGCTGCGTGCGGCGTTATCTAATTATTTGTAATGATTCTTTTTGCAATAAACGTCTTATTTTATGTACAAGTACCTACTCGTAGGTCGGTAGGTTAGTAATGCCGCAAGCGCGCGGAGCTACGTAAACAATGTTTGAAGATAAATGACTTGCAAACTCTTTTTTAGTGTACGCCTATTTAAAAAGTGGAATCAGTCTTATTTACAATTATTTAACTATTTACAAAATTCACAAACCTTTTTACAAATGATCACCTCTCAAACTCAAGTCCCGGGGGTCACGTGCAAACTTTGCACTGCAAAGCGTTCAAAATAATCACCGCCATACACAGTCCAGTGGGGCTCGGTCTCTGCGCATTTGGGAATAGTCTCGCGAACTCACGGCAAGATTCAGATACATTGTCATCACACCTAGCATACACACGCACCATTTCGGTGTATTCAGTGTTAGTGTATCGATAGGCCATTGTGAATCGATTGCGTCACAGGAGTCACATAATAATACAGAACCGGCGCGCGCGCGGCGAAAATTGCAACTGTCGTTAACTAGATCAAGCAAGGATTCAAGGACAAGTACCCGCCCCCGCTCGCCTCACCGCATCCCCTTTCTTTACCTTACCGACACACAAGTGCCGCGCGCGTGCTTCGTCATGTACCTACAGACTGGTCTGCCTTGTGCTGCGGCGTCACAGTATACATAATGGAGCTGCGTTGCGTGCGTATTATGGCTTTAATCTGTGACCGCCTAGAGAGAGCTGAGAGGATTGGAACTGGAAATTTACATTTTTTTTTTGCATGGAAAAAAAATCATCGAATTAGAAAAAGTCGTAGAACAAAAGTTGTGAGTCTTGATATACCCAAGTCGCCTTTAAGAGGTTATTGATTAAATACCTATACTATAACCCTGGATATTATCTTTAACATACCAAATTGGGAGACCCATGAACTGATGAATCAACATTTTCCCGAATTTCAAGGCACCTGCAGCTGTTCAGGGTATAAATCAACAGTGTAAATATTTATTAATCATATTCGGAGAACCAGAGTGAATAATGAGAAAACGTACCCGTAGGTGCCTTCCGCGTAAAAGAAAACGTAATGTTAGACGGTACAACGTAATTACATCAAGGTATTTTTAACGTGCTGTATGTATAAGTAAGATTCTGCAGAAAATTCCGTTAATGTCGCCGCACAAACATTGTTAAGTGAAACCACGAGGGAATCAGAGATGGAAATGTAAAATTACAATTTAATTACTAATTAACGAAGCTGGTGCTAGCCACGTTTAGGAGTAATTTAGATTCAAAATCAAAATTTCAAAATTCAATAACTTTATTTCTTTTGGCTTACAAAATAAGCACTTAGACAAGTCGCGTTCGAAGAAGTCGCGCGAAGATTCGCGTTGTAGAAGAAAAACGACGCCAACTACAATGTGGTGTCCTGATGATATCTCTTGGAGAGACGAAACTAGTTGACGTCTTGCTTTGATAGGTATTTTTTCATTTAGTAGTTGGCGTCGTTTTTCTTCTACAACGCGAACTACATTTTGTTAGAACTTATCGGAGGTTTTTTTCGCGCAATTGTTACTAAATATTTTCATCCTTTTATTTTACAACAATTTAGTTAAAGCTATCTGTAATAAATTATGAACAGAAATTAAAAACTCCTTGAAAAACTTGTACGTACAACCGTGTAAGGCCAAAAGTCAATTAATGGGAAAGATAGAATACTTTTGCCAAGAGCACTTAAGCAAGATTGATGAAATTTCGAATTAATAAATATGGGTACTTTAAAAGCTTTCAACAGCTTTTGATTGCTATAAAATGTATGCCAGATTGAATACATTCCCTACGTGAGTTCTCGTACATTACCTTCACATGTTTCCATAAAATTTCCTTCTCGCAGACGAGTCTTGTTAACTAACATTCATTTGAATGTTTATGATTCTCATGGCGCTTCGTTTCGTCAAATAACTGACCCAATAAAGCTTCACGTGTACAACTGAAATAATGAATTTGAGAATAAAATAATTATAATTGAAGTGAATTATTAATGCAAGGACAACATTTGAGTGATTGTGTTTACAAGTTTACCAAGGTTGAAAGGAAATTTCATTTTATTCCATTATCAAACTAATTAGTAATATTTGTATGTTACCATTAAAATCCTTTTAGATTAATAATGTCGAATAAATAGTTCAAGTAGTAGTAGTTTCTCTTTCTTCGAAAAGTTTTTTTATAGCGCTACGCTAACAAGATACACTTTTATTATAAAGTTGAGTTTTTCACTCAGGCCAAAACCACCCATTAAAACTTACTCTTGTCATCCACCCTCGCTACTCTCGGGAGTATAACGACCGCATATAAGTCGTATATGATAGGGTGGTTTAGTCACTTGTATGTCATTGTTAGTCTAATGTAGCGTAGTCAAGGATGATAGTGGCTGAAAAAGAAGGAAAACCTCATGGACAGTTGTTATTTTTTCAGCGGCTTCTGTCGATGACCATACCTACCTTACTTTCTTTTTATTTCGTAGCTAAAACATGACAAGACGTGGAAAACCAAAAGCAATCCTCCAGAGCGTGCAGAAAGTGACCACCGTGCACGGCACCAGTCACTTCGGATCATCGCGCGGTCGTCTGCTGACTGCGTGGACAGTCATCATCATCGGCAACGTGGCGTTGACGGCAGGATACCTGGTCGTCATCAAGCACAAGTTCAATGAGAACCAGATCGTTACGCAGGTGAGTCGCTTTGCGAAGTCTCGCATTTTGGACCGATTTTAAAATACAGAGGAGTTTCTGTGTTCAGATGTATGCAATGTTGTGTCTTATGGTATGTTTTGAAATATTCACAGAAAATATATATTTATTTATTCACTTTAAAAATAAATAATTAAATTTAAAATAAACAAATATTTAAGGGGGGCTCCCATGCAACAAACGTGTTTCTTTTGCCGATAGTTAATGGTACGGAATCCTTCATGCGCGAGTCCGACTCGCACTTGGCCGGTTCTATTTATGATTATTTTAGTATCGTATTTTATTTCCGACGGCTTTGTGCTATTCCTCAAAACCTACCTACGTCTACCCACTTATTTATTTTAATCCTAATTATGTACATACTTTTTGTTGGGTCACTTATTTGTTACCAACGTGTTTGTGACCTTTGTAATTTAAATTGTTATACGCTCTACCGTAACTTTACTTGTGTAATACTTATTTTTAGATACAAATGTATACTTATTGTAAGTGGACTTATTTGTTCTTTTTTGAGTATAAATTCTTTAAACCGAAGACTAAAAATAATGTAGGTAAATAGGTATTATAGAATCTCAAGCAAATTTTACATTTTTCAAAATAATCAAATTGTGTCGCGTCTTGAACTGCATCTAGAGTCTCTCGCATCCTATTTCATCTTGCTTCTTCTTAGCTTTGTCTAGCGCCATTTTGTGTCATATCCTTTTTTTCGTTAAAACTTTGTATTAAAAAAGGTTGTTTTATATCTAATAATTTATGTATACTTACATAAATTATTAGATAAAACAAGTGAATTCCATTAAGATTTTGAATTTCAGCTAATTTTTCCTCAAAACTCGGTGAGCACGCCCTAATGAATCTTGACTTGTTTAGGGTTCCATCCGTACAGTGAGCAAGCTGGGCCATATTACTACATTTACAGTCCTCTTACTCTGTAACTGGAAACAGTATATCAGAGAATATTGTTTTCATTTATTTTTTTATTTTATTTTACATAACATAACAAAAGACATTCTCGCTGAGCAACCATGCCATATCGCCTAACTGACAATGCTTAACAAATAAAATTTAAAAACTAATCTATATATAAATAACAAAAATAATGTTTGTTAATTTTTGTAGCTTCTTCAGACAGAGTGGATTGGACCACATGCTTTACATTTACCAACATCATATAAATTAGCCACTCAAAAAATACGAAGTCTTTGCGTTTCGAATATATATCACTAAGACCACTATTCTACCACAAATAGATTATTGTTAACTATGGCCGAAATTATCCTATAAAAAAATAAAAACGGTCTATGAAGCATGTAGTTACGGAACGTACGCAGACCGACTTACACTTCACCGGTTTATTTTTTATTAAGTAGGTACAAAGTTGGTGAAGTTGCGACAGCCTTTTGTGAATTTTTTGTTGAAATAAATGGACGTGAAAATAGCTTCCTGACGGCTGCCGCTGGCTTGTTGGGTAGTGCACGACGGGAGGGACGATGAGTCGATTGACAAAGCCTCGGGAAAACACTAAGGCCCGTATTATGAAAGCTTCCTCAGTTATCAATCGATGCTTGAGTAACGCTTTTCTATGGCATAAACGTCACTCAAGCATAGATCGATGACTGAGCGAGCTTTCATAATACGGGCCTAAATGTTGTTGGTTTTTTAAACTAGTCTCGTTTGGAACCAGATCAGGGCTCGGTTTTACGACCACGGTAGACTCTCAAAAGCCCTGATCAGGGTCAACCATCGTAAAACCAACCCCTGATTTGGGTCTTTTGGACCCAAATCAGAGGTGAGTTTAGGGGTTAATCATCTGAATAGGTATCTATCGTCTAGACCTTCGTGATACATCTTCGGCCACATCGTCATTTTCCATCTGGTGAGATGGAAAGAAGGTCTGATGAATGACATTTTATTTTATTGACACAAATTCGTAAATTTGTACCCATCGATGTATTAGTTGTATGTATGTTTGTTACTTCTTCTCGGCAAAACTGAGGAACACTGCCTGCTACGGACTTACTAAACGAGTCAGGTTTTTATTTTGCACTTAAGCACGTCTACTGCGACCACCAATCCGTTTCTAAGCCTGTTGATTATGGCGGAACTCTTGTTTGTGGTAGGCACGCTCAGCAGTGGACGAATGTGCACCGACTGGGTAAGCGAAGTCTCTCAATCGGGTTTAAAAAGACAGTTTATTTATAGTGATACAAAAAAACAATGAAGGTTTTATGATTGTATTCAATGAACAGGGCCCCGAGTCCGTTTTACGATACTATCGAGACGTGATCGTGACGTCCCATTTTTCCATACGTTTTGGTACAGCGTCTCTATCGTGCAGACAACGCAAATCCTATACAAATATGAGACTACACGACCACGACTCGACACTCGTCAAATGGACTCGGGGCTCAGTAACCTCATAGTTCATTGTTTATATTACAGATAGACGCAAACTGCAAAGTGAGCCAGGTTCCGTTCCCGGCGGTCAGCATCTGCAACTTCAACATGGTCTCCATCAAGGAGTCAGCTAATATCGAAGCTATACTGTAAGTTAAACAAGTTGTCAGCGCGTTATGTACGTTCACTGCTAGACGTTGAATATACAGAAGGAAGTTGCTGACCTTCGTTTGGTGCGGTCCCTTATTCGGCTCTTACGACACCCACGGTCTGAGCAGGAGGGGTTGATTATTACGCTGCAACCGACACGGCTAGCTTTGAGATAAACTATTAACGGGAACTTCATACGCTTACTTTTTTATTGTTGTGGTTGTCGCGCTTGGACCCTAGAGCCCTTGAAAAACCCAAATATATACTTATTTACCACTGTCTGTGATGAACTTGTTTTACTGTGATTTCTATTAAAGGTCATAGTCACCTTTTAGGAAAAAATACACAGATTTTAATTTACAGGAAGAAAAACAGTAATTCCGAGAGCGAGATAAAGGAGTTTTTCGACTCTCTCCCACATCTCAAGGACTACAACAAGGACAGTCGGAATTTGTCATCATTTTCGGAAATTATGGACATACTAAAAAAACATTTCTTTACCATGGACACCATAATGGAAGAAGTAAAAGATTTTATTATTTATAAACATTTAATAACTATTACAAAAATTATAATCTAATAGCACTAGTCACACAGGTTACACACAATTCAATTTAAAATTAAGAAAAAAAAACTAGATGTCACGATAGATCAGTTATGTTTAAAAATGTCATATTAATAGTAGCAAATACAACCAAAAAAAATTATAAACAAAAAATATTATAAAAATTCAAATTCAAATCTAATTCAAATAAAATAAGTAAGCAGGAACTGTAATCATTTGCATTTGAATTAGGCATCTTTCTCACACAACCTCAGGTATTCCATCATCAGGCTCCTCCATACATCCACACGTCACAGTCAGGGTTAGCGTCTGTGAGGGCATTGAGAGACGAGAGAGTATATGTGGTATAGGTAATTGAGCGTGAGCGGCCGTTCAACAATATGGTACATCAAAGAGCCTAATAATAATAATAATAATTATTATTATTATTATTTGGTCTTTTGCTCTCATGCATCTGAATCTCATCTCGTCTCTGCATCTCATGTCACTCTGAAGGTTTTCAGGCAGTCTTTTACGGGCCCTATTTTTAAAATCAGCTTTGCGTGCCGTACGGCTTACAACATAGCTAGGGCAAGGTTAAAAATATGTCAGACCCGTGCTGCCAGAAAGATTATACATTCAAAAAGATTATAAATTTAATTACTGAATAGTTCAGTAAATAGGGAAACGTTGTTAGATTCCAGTACCTCACACCGTGAAATTTCTTACAGCGAGTCAAAAAGTACATTAAAGTCGGCTCTTTTTGAAATTCCAAGTCCGTGGACATAAATTACTAGCCTCCATGCGAGTTCAATGCCTTCCTAGTGCAGTGTTTATTGCTATAATAAGGGGAGGGGTATGGGAGCATCAATGTTCACTACTCCATCGATCGCTAGTATAGGTGTCTCAAACACATAATTGTTGTTGATAACCTCCTCGTACTGCTACTTGTCCCTGGGGATTCGTCCCTGGGGAACGGTAGCAGGTGGCGGGCCTGGTGCACCCTGGTTCCAACCGCTAATAATTTCTTCCTTCGGGGGGATATTGTTAGCGGCGGCCAATAATCCGACAACCAACGGGGATGATAAACCCATAAATTATCAACTCATGATGGCAAGTCCAAAAAAATGAAAAAAATTAAAATATTGCTTACTTTCATAATAATTTACAGGTTCATCAGAAATGTGAAAACCTTCTATTGCACTGCACTTTCAATCGTAAACCTAAGAAATGCTCCGACATATTCCGGCTGATCAAGACGCTGGAGGGGTACTGCTGCGCCTTCAACTATGCGGCTCTCAATGACAACACCGAAGTGTAAGCATCATAACATTACAAACTTTAAAGAAGCATAAAACACTCCAATTCCAAAAACGCTACCACACAAGACAAACATTTTCATTCAAATTAAATAAATGACAAAACCAAAATCGCGATTTACTGTATTTTTTCGACAAAAATGGCGACCACTTTTTTTTTCGATATAATTTGTGCTACGTGGTTACTAAATATATTTTCGATACAAATGAAAATAAAGATATGCTCTTTGGTTTGTGAGAAAAAAACAAAAGTAATTATACACTACTCCTTCGCTAAAAATTTGAATGCTAAGGAACACTTATTTATTTTGTTCATGTTAATTATTCAGTTTTGCTTCGCCGGTTAGGATCATTGGCGTCTAAAAAGCTAAATAATAATGCATTTATTTAATTTTCGTACATCAATGAAATTTTAACCCTCTAAACTATAAGCAGTAAATTCGTTGCCAAATATCCCGTAGCAAATTCGCAGCACCCTCGTAGCAACTTCGTAGCAACTTCGTAGCAATTTCGTAGCCCACTCTTAGGCCCGTATAATGAAAGCTTGCTCGGTCCTTAATCTGTGCTTGAGTAACGATTTTCTACGGCATAAACGTCACTCAAGCATAGATCTATGACTGAGCAAGCGTTCATAATACGGACCTTAGCATACTCGTTACAACCTATAACATACAACCTATAACAAACTATTTCATGAAACCGACATCTTTTTTAATACTAGTAAATCAGGGTTCAAACGCGAGGTTCTAAAAGTCCTGAATAAGCTCGACCAGGATAAACACGGGCGATATGACGGCAGGGTGGAATCAAAGCCACTCACACATAGCTAGTCTTTTGGGGTGATCGGCTGTTAGGTTGGTTGGTTGTATTATATAATTGTTCGATACATCAATCACGTAGGCATGTAAGCATCATCAGCAGTTTGACCCAAGTAGGTTACTCGTGCCGCGAGCGCGGACCGAGCGCCTACGGAGGTCAGTGCATCAGCAGCAACCATACCAACCGCACTCAATAATAGCATAAATAGTCGTAGTTTCATACAATATAGCTTTTGTACCCTTAACTCGACTTTTATCTCAACATCCCGGGAAGAGCTAGCCGCGATTCCTACAATAATTATTTTGGTTGTTTATATTTACTTGATTCATATTTATATATATTTTTTCATATTTTAGTATTTAAAGATTAATTCATCATGTGGGCGTAATTATATATATTTTAGGTATGCAGCTAGGCTTAATTGTAAATTAATATAGTGAAATACAAATATATATATGTATAGCTATAGCTTTTATTTTTAGTTTATGTATAAGTTTTAGTGATAGTCAATTTAAGTTTAATTTTGTAAAATGTAAATCCTTTTTTGGCTGTCGGTATCGTTATAAGTGTTGTATCATCTAGATTTAAGAGCTGTGGATTTTATTTCCTAAATAAATAAACCTCGTAGCACCCTCGTAGCAACTTCGTAGTACACTCGTAGCATACTCGTAGCAAACTTGTAGCATACTCGCAACACCTTCTTGCATATTCGTAGCTCCGAATACTTATAATATAATACAAAATTAAATAATACAAATAAATAGTTAGTTCGTAGTAATTATAATTTCATCCCCCCCATCTCTGAAAGAGTATTTTTGCTTTTCGATATCTGAGTGTAAAGGCCGTTTTTTATCCTCAAGCGGATAAAAACGGCCTTTACGCTCAGATATCGAAAAGCAAAAATACTCTTTCCTCGCTGAGGTGGGATGAAAAGTTACGTGTTGCACTCAAGCGTAAAAATATACATAATAGTAAAAATATACATAATAGATAGAAGTTTTTGTCTATTGAGGTCACGAAAACTTTTATCGTGTTCATGTTTAGCATAATCATACTAAGCATACTACTAATGTAATTCTTTCAGGACCCTGCTTCCTCCAGACGAGGATATGGAGTACTATGATGACCAGAACGAGGACTCTTCAACCGGACGGATCATCATGACCTCAGAATCAGGAAGGTAGGCACATTTGCTTATCTTGGGGCTAGATGATGCTGTGTGGCTTGTCCAGAATTGTTTATTATCAGTATAGATTACGACGATTATGTTTTTTTGTGCTGTGGGCTAACATTAGGATTATCGCTCACCTTTGCAAAGTAAACTCACAGAATAGCTATGGTAAAGTACTAAATACCATCACAAGTACAATATTTTAAGTGGCCATTTGTGTTTCATCAACACCATTCATCTTTTATTTTGATTCGTAGTCTCAAGCTCGTCGTATGACATGATTGTTTGAACCACTTATTCTGTAGTTTGGATGATTCCCGTTAGCTCTATTGAGAAGATCCATGATGGATTTATTGTGATTTATATTTCTTATTATATCCAGTTTCGATGGTATGGATCTACAACTTAACGTGATAAATAATAGATTCAGGCGTTACTTTGCGGAAATCCATTGCAAAATATAAGGATGAAAATATGTAGTAACAATTCCGCGAAAAAAAAAAAGCTCTATTATAGTTTAGTTATTTAGCTATATATATATTAGTAGTATTAGTATTTTATTTAACTTAACGTGATGTCGCAAATTGAACCATACTGAATACTAAATGTAAGTAGTTCAAACAATGTCCTTACTTAGTGGGTTTTGTTTGATTGTGTGAATGTCCAGACCAACGTATGATTTAGATATATACGGAGAGAAGGAACGTGTTCAAACAATGAATAGGATCTCGGTTTATGCATGGACACTTCTGCCCAGCCCGCTTTAAAGAGAACAGTTTCCTTGTAATTTGTTTCAGCTCTTCAGGGCTCAGTGTAGTCTTCAACGTTGATCCAAGCGATTACAGAAGCTCTATAGCTCGCATCGGGGCTAAGGTAAGTTGATCTAATCAAAAACGTAACTAGCTTAGTGCGTTCAAATAGTGGCTTCACAGATTTTTTTGAGCTTATATCATATAGTAAGATAGTAAGGTTCCAAGTTTCATATAGTAGCAGTTTCTTATCTCAATTCGATACATTCTTCCATTAGGTAATTAATAAGTGTCTTGGCAAAGTTGCGGTAAGTTTATATCCACCGTATATTTTCTTACGTTGGATGCAAATTTCCACAAATGTCTTTGGTTGGATATCGATATTCATAGTCACCTACTTCGCTTTTTCATTAAAACCGAGAATGCTTGTAGATCAAAGCTAAGCTAAGGCAATATTAATAATAAAATGTACGTCATATTTTATATGTCTATCTAGAGCAAAGTTATGGAAAAAGTTCTCAAATTAGAAAGAGAACTTTTCGCCAGAACCTGCTATACTACTACTACCGAACCTATTATACCTATAATCTATATCAAATAATTATCATAAAAGTTAAATGAAGATAATAAAAAAAAACGAAGTTAAAATTATTCACTTTGTTTCTTGTGATATAAAGCTCTCAAATTTAAACTCAATCACAGTAATCGCTGAGTTTTCCGAATCAACAAATCCTGCTCCGTTTATTGGAATACCGAACCATGGAACGCGCTGACCAATTTAATAAAACTGATGTTTTTTCTTACTGATTGACTAGCAGAAAAATTACCAGTAAATAATGTTATTTGAGCATACAACTTATTTGGTGTCGTTATCAAATCCTTTCGGATTTAAACCCACATCGGTCAATGACTTATGATGCTGAGCTCAATCAATGAAACTCAATATGAAAAAGTAAGGTAAAAGTGTCATATATTTGTACTGGAGGTTACGTATTCGGAACCATTGTGAATGAACGAAGCCAACGGCTGTTCTTTACTAAACGTTGTCAACGCATAAGTCGGACAAAGTCAAAGTGTAACAAAATCTAGCTTATTTATCAATCGAATTTAAGCAAATGCAGTCAACTATGGTGGTGTGATCATTAGGGCTGACTTGAATTATAAAATGAAGCTACAGGGTAGTTTCAAAATCAATGTTCTTTGAACCATGAATTTTAACGAACTAGGTCAATCCGTCAATTCACTATTCCCAGGGTCTTATAATTGTCACTATTGATGGCGTTAACCGTAATAGGCTAGCTAATTTGACAACCTGTGGCCTTCATACGAGGTATAAGTCTATAATATGGACAGATTTGAGGTCGAGGTTGAAGTAGTTTGTTTTTATTTATTTGCCAATGTTTTTCGGCATAGCTTGGTTTCTTAATATCCTTTGTTGAACTTTATTATTCTTTTTCTATGAAATATGTCTTATAGAATGCGAACTTTTATATCCGTCAGTGAATAAGCATTGCATTCAGCTAGGCAATGCTGCCAGCATTCTCGGCTCTCTGCCTTCTGGTGACGTCTCAAATAGGTATAGAGGAAATACTAGTGGTAATTGTAATATTTTTATTTTGTAATTTTCGTTGTAAACCCCTTGAGTAGTCGATTACAAATGTAATCCACAAACCTTATATTTTTCAAGAACTACTAGTGCAATTTTTAGGGGCACCGTGTGCTTTCAATTAGATAACTACAAAACGCTCTAATATCGTGTTTAGGCATAGTTTAGTCTATGGAAGTCTACAAAGTCTGTGGAGTACAATTATATGCCCAAATGTGGCCGTTTTTCAATTTTAGAAAAAATCTTTTTGATTGAAACTGATCGTTATTCGATTCTCTACATGTACTACTACTAGCAATTTTTTTTATTTTAACGATATTTGTCGAATTTCGAATTAGTGAAAGTTTGTGTGGAATAAAGCGAAACTAACGTAAACGCGTGTAACGCTTGAAAAAATAAATATTTTACTTATCATTTATCTACTATGACGTATCTGTCGTGTGTCAAAAACATCAATAAGAATTATTAGGAGCGCGACTACTGTAAGGTTAGTAAATTATAAATGTCTCCGACCCAGCTCTCAATATTATTTCCGCCGGAAAAAAGGTTAAAAATACACATTAAAAATACGATAATAACCCCTCCTAGATAATGGTCTCAGATCCAAACGACTACCCAGAGACGACGATCCTGTACAGATACGTTGAGCCGGGAGAATCTTTGGATATGAAAGTGGAAGCCATGGTATTCCAGAGCAGTTCTGATCTGCGGCGAGTGGCGCCAGAGAACAGAGGCTGCTGGTTCTATGACGAAGTTCAGCTCGAGCATACTGATAGGTATGTACTTACTTTAAACTCAGGGACCCGAAGTTCCTTGACCTTTTGCCATTTCGTTCTATAACTTGTGTGGTATACTATACAAGTTAGAAAGTATGAGACAGAGGTTAATGTCAAAATGTGTACCATCCCAACCCTTCCCACGCGTACGGTAAGAGCCTACTAAGGGATATCCACCGGGGAGCGGGAAGCTGCGCCTCCTGAATAATAGGCTATTTGACTACAATGAAAATAAGTTACAAATTGTTTTCATCCTAGTCAGTGACAACGTAACAAAGAGTAATCAAAAATATGCCTATTTTAGGTAAAAAACGGGATTAAAAATACACATTTTTTTATGTAAGATCACGTGACCAAAAACACTGCCTTTGTATCACAGAAATAATAATATTAAGGTACTATTATTATGATTTCTGTGGTTTGTATGCATCGCTGGTGATGTTACACCTATCACAGATTACAGTGCGTGTTGTGGTTCTTGTTAGGTGTGGTGTGACATCATCGAGTCATGTCACCGACTGGCCTTGAAGAAATATTAATTTCACTTATCATTACTTTTATCAGACAATACATTTAATATAAAAATAGAATTATTTCCCAGTAGTAGTCAAGTAGCCTAGTCTACCACCGAACTGCGATCGCCAACCTGCCGCCCAGCGGGGGACTATGACCTCTAAGGCGCTTATCAGCCGGGAGGCCAGCTGTGGACCAGAATAATAGGCTGCTGATGAGTGCCAAAATTATTATTATATTGTGAACTATCTATGTGACAGGTACAGTTTCGAGACATGCACCACGGAATGCAGGATGAAGATGTACGTGGATCGCTGCGCTTGCATCCCGTACAAGTATCCCAGATGTAAGTCTTCTTCCAAGCCAAGATACCTAAGTGAGTTACGACGTGATCCTTTATCATCAGGGATTAAACAAAAATTACCCTTAAATATAATCAAACAAGAGTTTATATTGTTTTCTATCATCAGCAGCAGTCCATGATAGTCCACATTGGTTTTACAGCATAAGATCTTGAAGTACTTAAGTGAATAATGTTTCTCTTTCTTTAGTATTTTTTCATCAGTAATTTGAGACTTCTTATTTTCAGCTAAACAAAATCGTATCTGTGAGTTCGAAGATTTGAAGTGTTTGAATAACGTGACGGGTAAGTGAAAATAGGATGGGCCCGAGGTTCTTGGCTTAGTTCAACCGTTCAATGAAATGACGATGAACTCAGTCCCTTCTCATGTTTGGCGAGTAGGACAAGTCATTGACCTTCAAAACTTTTGAGGAAACAGCATCTTGATTAGCTGCCTCAGCCTTAACCAAGTTCAAATAATGGAGGTTCGTAAAGTTGGTTCAGTAAAGCGTATGTATCAGTTTTGGTTGATTTCAAAATATTGTAAATGCATCGTTGTGTGGCGTTGCATTGCACTACAGAAATAAAATAAATACAGAAAGGAATCACAGAATGTGTTATAAATCCCACCTTGTTAGATTGTTTAAGCTGAACTTTTCCTTTTATCCTACTGACTCAAGATCCTAAAGTAGTGTATATTTACTGACCTTTACGTTCTAAAAACTCTTTAGTTTGAGTTAGATGTATTTTTTTTTTTTTTTGCTTTTGGTGGCTTTCTTATCACTACGGCCATGATAGGCCTATTGTGATCGCCGCTTTAATGTGTTCACCCCTAGGATGTAAAATTTAGTTAGATGTAAAATTCTCATCATTAAAAAACTATTTAAAGTTAAGAATTCCATACCATTCACTAATATTTTTAGGCATTCGCTTTTGAATATTCTACACCCTACATCCAATGTTGACTTGCCTAAAGAGGTTCACAAGACGTGAACAAATAGAACTCAGCCATTTTTCACACACAACTTAGGTAATTTTATTCAAGAACCATCTGATATTTAGAACTCAATATTATCAAGATTCAAAAAATGATTTTTATTTGCTTAAGTGTGACACTTAATTCAATCTCTTATGACAATGTTTTACTTTCCCTCGCCTCCACAAAAAGAGAAGAACTGCGCAGTTTCAGCATCAAAACATTTTTATTGTAAAATTGTGTAAATCATATATAGGTTAGTAAAATTACAGAGTTTATTGCACTTTAACGAAATGAATTGTATTTTTTATGGATTTACAATAAACGTTCTAAGGTAAATAAAAAGGTATAATAATGTTTTGGTTCAGTTCACATATCAAAAGCAGAGATGAACTGTCAGCCCCCGTGTTACATGGAGTGTCGAGACAAGAAGTACTCTATCACTTCGGACGTCGGACCCTTCGTTGGAGATAGACTGCCCACAGAAACTAGGTACGGAACCCTTACTTAGAATTTAATGCTTAGAATTTAACTATTTAATTCATTTTCTTACCTACTAGCTTCTACTTGCGTTGTTCTAGGATAAAAAAGCCTGTTCGAATTCAAATTCATATTAACACTAATCGTCCTACCAAACTTTCTAATTGAACACATTCACCTGCTCAGCCTCGGCGGTACGACCATGCGTATTATAAAAGTATTGGATTAAAATAAAAAGGTGACTCAGCGACCTATCTTGACCTCTGAATAATAACGTGTCAACTGCACACACTGAGCTGTCTCTAGCTACTCGAGGTCAAGACTTCGGCAACTAATCTGCTAACACAATACAGAAAAAAAGTATTCTTTCTGGGTGATAGGATACAAAGAGTTGACAATAATAGGAAACGGTCTTCCGGGTCTGTAGTTTCAATGGGTGTACCGCAGGGTTCTATTCTCGGTCCTTTACCTATTTTTAGATTATAAATTTAAAAAAAAAAATTAACGACCTGCCTCATCTTGTTAAGAAAATCACGACATTGTGTGAAGTGCTGATGATAATTCATTAATTTTTTAAAATGAAACGACAAAACACAAACCTAACATCATCAGTACACTTAAAGGAGGCCCTAGCCCCATAAGCTCATGGGCACTTTGGCACCTTGAAAACACAATGGAAGTTTGAACAATAGGCTAGTAGTAAATCAATTTAATTGAAAACTCTAGAAACCTTTAACTCAATAATTATTGCATGTACCTATTGTTATTAGAATTGGAATTAGATTTTCATGTAAAATTCAATTACTTTGTTTCTTAAAAATCGAGACTTAAGTTTCGCAGGTTAAGGGATGATTTATACAAGACCGGGCCGTGCCCGGGGGCGGGTCGTGTATGTAGCACGACTATTTTTTTTTCAGTAGTCAGATTTTAAGTAGCTACCTGCGCCTAAAACGTTGCTTGTTTACCGAACGAAAAGCCTTCATCCAGAAAACAGTATTCCACCCAAACCAAAGTAGATACGCCTTAAGTGAACCTTTCCACGCAACTTAAACAAATAATATCATAAAATAACCTTTATCTGTACCCTCATAATCTGAGATTTCGGCTTGTTTATCTAGTTATTAGAGGACCCTTCCATTTTCAGTTATGTTATCAGGGACACTTTTGCAGTTAATCCGTGTTCTGTCTCTCAACTAGCACCAAAATGGATTATTTATAAATAAAAATGGCGAGCGAATGTTAACAAAAATAAATAAATAAATTATAAGCTGTAGGTGTTGCCTACCGACACGCAACGGATCAGTTTGATTGCAAATCTAGTGAGCAATATCGATGATGGCGCTTTCATTGACAGGATTTCACGAAATCTTGATGTGTTTTCCTATAACATCTCGCGAAACGATCAAGGATATTTGTGACAACCTTTTGAGCGAAGAAAATAAACGAATAATACTATAAGAAAAAGATGTTATATAAACCATTTTCATTCTATTTCAATGGAATGCGTAAAACTAGCGCGGCCTCCTATTTTTATCTTATTATTACGTTGAACAAAGAAAATTTCAAAAATCCATCGCACCAATATGTATCCAATAGGTATCACAAACTGTACGATGAATTTTTGAAATTTAATATTTGTAAACTTACGCGATCTGAACACATATTTATAAATACTATTTAACGGGTATTTATCACGTTTATTTACCTTATTTTCCCGACGTTTCGACAGGTTGACACACTGTCACTCTGTGTAAACCTGTCGAAACGTCGGGAAAATAAGGTAAATAAGCGCGATAAATACCCGTTATATAGTAATTATAAATTTTGAATTTTCCTTTGTTCAACGTAATAATAAAATAAAATAGGTGGCGGCGCCAGTGTGCCCCGAGTACCGCCTTAAACTTGTTACCATTAGATACGTACAGTGACAAAATGGCTTTCCACAAACATCAAACGAGTGGCCTGCTACCAGTCTGTCATCTCATATCGTAAATATGAATCGTATATAATAAATAATAAAAAGTAATAGGACGTATTGGTAGTTTGGTAATATTAAAATAAATTGCGAGACGTGATGTTTGAATAAATATAGGCAGTTTAGCTTGTAAACAATTTATACGTTTATTTATCCCTTGAAGTTTCACCATCAGACACACCATACGCAAGCAACAAACTGTTCCGATTGTATTTCCAGAGAAATCAGCAACACAAGCGAGCTGGCAACTTTACAAGTTTACTTCGCGAAATCAAACTGCAACTGCTACAAGATGTATCTTCTGATAGACCTCAACTATTTTATTGGTAAGTATAATAATTAAGAGTACCTATTTTAAATAAAATATTCAGATTTGTTTCTATGTACCACCTCCTCCCCCGTTTGAACAAGTAAAGATTTGAATTTCTAACAATCCATAAAATACTCACTTCCCAATTTTTAAAAGACAGTGTTTCGACCATTAGTACTATCTACTTAATTACATCTAAGACATCAATTTTGCGATACTTATGAGCCATAATATGCTCATAATTTTTAAAACTTTGTTTTCCAGTTAATTAACATTTTCGCGAAATTTAAAACCGGTCCGTAGAGAGACAGCAGAATTGAAGTGAAGAAGTAACGCAAACCCTCTCATTAAAACTTTTGTCTTTATAATTTGCTTGATTTTGTCAGAAATTCAATGGATAATCCTTCGCTTACAGTTTGTTTTGAACATTTCGAGGGCTCATAATCCAATAATGGGATTTATCTTTATGAGGTTTTTTCTATTAGATATATATTGTACGAGATAAGTTTCCTGAAATGGAACATGGTTTGATCAAATTACTTAACTTGGGTCTCTTTCGTATCATACTTTGTCGTATAAAATGAAACAGATCACTTTGAAATAGTATTGGTTGTTGAAAATAATGGTTTCTTTCGCTCTTGCGCCTAGATTTTGCTATTTTTTCCCTAAATTCTATCACATGTTTTACCTACATTTTTTCAGTGCGCGTGTGCTCATACAAGATGACTTTGCAAATGTCGTATAAAAGTTCTAGACGATGTGAATATTTATTGTAAATCTTTTTGCGTCACGAGACCTTGTGCCGTTGGCCCTCGCGTCTCATTTACTATGATAATGATGCGTAGGCAGTGTTCCAAATGAACTCTTGTATTGTATTTTAACCGAATGAGAAATTGAACTGTATTGGAGTCGACAAAAGTCGTAGGAGGATTTTTTCGTTCATAGGATCGTTTCGTGTCCATGGCTCATCTTCGTCCCAAAATAGCCAATCTTATGATTTATGACCTGGTTTATTTATGGTAAGACAATGTTTCGATGGGGTAACATTTAGAATAATACAATGTACCTACTTACTTGCCGTAGCGGCAACTGGATCTCTGCTGGATTGTTAGTACCTACTTACTTGCCGTAGCGGCAACTGGATCTCTGCTGGATTGTTAGTACCTACTTACTTGCCGTAGCGGCAACTGGATCTCTGCTGGATTGTTAGTACCTACTTACTTGCCGTAGCGGCAACTGGATCTCTGCTGGATTGTTAGTACCTACTTACTTGCCGTAGCGGCAACTGGATCTCTGCTGGATTGTTAGTACCTACTTACTTGCCGTAGCGGCAACTGGATCTCTGCTGGATTGTTAGTACCTACTTACTTGCCGTAGCGGCAACTGGATCTCTGCTGAATTGTTAGTATTCAGGGACCATCTTTATTTTACTTATAAAATGGTTTTTAATCAGACTTGAAACTACTCGATAAAGTATTTTATCAAAAAACTTACAATTGAATTTAGAAATTTCAAGAACACTTTTATTGTAACTACTAGTTTCGTAAACAAGTAATTTAATTTATTAGAAGAATAAATGATTTTTAAGAAAAAAACGTATAATACAAATCAGTGGATGTTCACGGGTTGATTATGATAATGATTATTTTGTTTGTTTCCAGCGACGTACGGCGGAGTCCTCTCCTTGTTCTTCGGTGCATCGATCCTGACTCTGTTTGAGCTGGCCATTATATTCTGTACAGCGATCGCCAAGTCAATATGGCGGGCGGTTATTGTAAGGCAAATAGCAATGAATTGAATTGAAAGCTTTGCTTTGTTTGTTATGGGAATAAACATTCTGCTATTGAGTGTTCGGTATTATTTTTTCGGTAATGTCTGATAAAATTGCCTCTCGCTGATAAAAGAGCAAGACGGCATGCAAAGAACTCGGATGCGGCGAGCGGGCGAGCAGCTACGTACGTAAATAGGGTGAAATCCCATGCATTTGACTTCTAAAAAGCTGAATATTTGTAATGTTAGTCTCTATTCTTAAAGAAATATAATAAAAATATAAAAAAATACAAAAATAAATATGGACATAATATCTCCATATATATTTTTGTATTTTTTACATTTTTTTACACTATATTTATTTTACACACATTTCACTCATCATTCACTATTGACTCTGCATGTGAACGTTTCGTATGTCATAACATTTACATAACATTACGCTTGTACAACAACCGCATACATCTGCATCGTTCTGCTTCAAATTGTTTTTGATTAGTTCAAACTTTGAAATTGTTAACTTATTTCAAAAAAATTGATTTTCCTTCACTTTTGTTCTTTATCTTCGTTTTGTTTTAGAAGATTTCAGTGTGGTGTCAATTACGCTCTACATATAAATCGCGAAGCGTTTTGTCGTTATTGTACAACCCTTAGGATACGACGGATAGGCGCTTTGAAAAGGGTCATCAACCTTTCATGTAGACATGATGATGATAAATTGAGTTTGAATGGTCTTGAGTAGGTGTTCAAATAACATTCTGAGGTTGGAAACAGGCTCAAGATTAAAAGTAATAAAAGTTAAGTACATATACTCACATAGAGCTAACTGGAAAGAAAGTCGTTCATTTGAGTTGTGTCGTTTGGTTATTTTCTGACAACATTTTGACTATCAGTTGATACGAGAGTGAAATGGAAAGTCAAATGTATCAAAAGTGTCAATAGGTAAGCTTCTAGCTTTTTTTCCTATCAAACTGGCTTTTGCCCGCAGCTTCGCGCGCTTTTCTCCGTGATAAAAAGCTTATTCGTTGATCCAGGTCTTCAAATCAAATCAAATCAAAAAGTATTTATTTATTTTATATCCATTAATACAAAAATGAACACATAGAAAAGATCAAATTCTTAAAATAAAATACTGGTACGGAAATAAAGTGGTAGGTACTTTTGATTTCTGTCGCTTCGGTATGTAGACTAAAGTAAAAAAGCGACTAAGAAACCTTTAGCCTGTTAGTTGTTATTTTTCGAGTTGGAGCAAAAGCCAACTTCAAACATTAAAGCAACATTTCAGTAGTATTAGCGTGAAGAGGTTATACACATCCATCCATCCAAACTTTCGTATTTATAATATTAGTGTGATTTTTTCAAGGCTATCTTCAGCCCTACTTGGTAAAGTAGGAAGTCATTGTATAATAAAGAACTTCAGAAGATAATTCAGAAACATGCATTTCCTTTATGCTGTCGCCGCTTCCCTTGATTAATGTTAAAGACAGTCTTCATCGTCTTAGATCAAAGTTGGGATTAGTCTCAAATCGGACCGCAACTTGGATGGCGCGAGCTTAGGTGAAAATTCGAATATAGAACCCTAAATAATGAACCAAATAATATTATACGAGTAGGTATGAGATCTGTCTGGTTTGTGTTAGAAATGGAATAAAACCACGCCTACGCCAATGCCGACCGAATTTGAAATCAGTTGCTATTTATTATTTGAAGCAATGCATTCTATTACTATAATTTCATGAATAGAGCACTGATCCTCAGGTCGAGTGCCGTGAGTGCCACTCACCTTCGTAGAGCGGCGCAGTTACTAACTAAGAACTACATAAAACTACGTCACCCGCCACGGCGTCAGTCTGTCTGAACGCTACAAACTCAAAAGCTACGGAACAGATTTCCACACGGTTTGTGTGTTGCGTGAGAAAGGTTAAAAGAAGTGTAATATTTTATTAGGGTTTTATAAATTTGCTGAAATATGACGATGAGTTTATTAAGGGGTCGGAAAAATCATGCCGAATGAGGGACTCGCCTAGACGCATGCGCGTAACCTACCGCGCAAACCAAGAGATGTAATATATGATGAATCTTTGATTAATACTATGTCTAGATCATAGAGTTATACTATAATAACTCTATGGTTTAGTTTAGATTGAACGTCACGCGCTGCAAACCATCCATAAGAAACAGGCTAATTATCGTGCGCTGGCAGGCGCAACAACTACGAGTAGCGACACATTATTATTTGGTATAATGATATATAGTTGCAACGAAACTCATATAAAAAAAAGTGTTTATTTAAAATAATGTTCAAAAAAAGTTAGTAAGCGTCGGTACCGGCTCGGGTTGGAGGATCACTTTGAATAGTGATAAATAAATAAATCAATAAAATAAAAGATTAAGATAATAATGATCAAGTTTTAACAAAACTAAAAACCGTTATTCGATAATTTACATAGTTTTTTAAGCTTTTCTGAACAAATAGTAATTCCGCGGCAGTAAAACTCGTAGTTGAGACCTCACTCGACAATAAGAGCGAAATAGTCATCAAAAATGCTTAGTACACTTTTGGACCGTTAAATTGAATAGCCGAATTGAGAAACCTCCTCCTTTTTGAATTCCTTTGAAAAAGACGACTAAAGGTCCAGTGGAATTCATATATCCAGGGAACAAGATAAAATGAAAATCCCCACCCACGCCGTGACATTCCTGCGGGGACCGTTTCACCATTTAATACGTTTTATTGTTGAACAGAAGAATTACCATAAATAGGTTATTCATTTGCTTCCTAATTACAATACAGAAGGATTTCGCTACAACTCAATTTAGCAAGTGACTATCTCGTGACTGCTATCAACCATAATCATACTCGTCTGGGTGGGAAAATACGATGGTATTTTTTACCGAGTTCAAGAAGAGGGTTCTATGTTCGGCTGTATATGTATTTTTTACCGAGTTCAAAAAGGGGGTTCTACGTTTGGCTGTATAATGTATTTTTTACCGAGTTCAAGAAGGGGGTTCTATGTTTGGCTGTATAATGTATTTTTTACCGAGTTCAAGAAGGGGCTCTATGTTCGGCTGTATATGTATTTTTTATGTATGATCATCGATTTCTGCGATGATTATACATAAAGGTTTTTTTAAGATTTTAGTGGGTTCGATTACTGGATGAGTAGTGTTCCAAAATTGAGTGAACGTAGTTTCACTTATTTTTAAAAGAAAGCAATGTTTTCTTTCAGTAAAATTGGCTATTGTGAATATTTCGGGCATTTGGGCTTTCCAGGTAATGTTTGTTTGTAAATTATAATCTTATTTTCTCTACTGGTTCTAACCGGTCTGAGAATCTCTCGCCCCATGTATTTAAACAAAACTAAGATACAACCTTTGATATAGTTTATATATCGTCGTAACTGGCAATAGATAGATACTATTGATGTCATGGAACTGCCTGCGGAAGCGTTAAAGAGAACAGAATTATTGTATGTCCAACCGTCGCGTCGGTAGATGTTTGACTGGAATTTTTTTAACGAATAATTTCACAGATAGTTTCCTTATTAAATGTCATTACATCATGCTTAGTAAACAAGAGAAAAATGGCTAAAATAGGAATTAATAACATCACAGGGTTTAGAAACACAATTTCTCTTTTATTTTTATAATAACCATTTCTTAAAAACCAAGCTCAAGAATGCAAGCGCTAAAAAAATATCACGTGATTCGAGTGAAACAAATTTTCTTTTTTAAAGTGTAAAGCTGTGCAGTCATCATGAGTACATAACCTGCCTCCCATTATACCACCGCGGCTATGAAAGCGTCATCTGTTTTCAGCGAGCAGAACTATCTTCCCTAACTTTGAGCTGGTTCAGAAAATGCTCACTCTTTTACTCTGCTAATCTCTGAACGTAGGTTCTCGATGAAACAGTAGATGGCATTACTGGAACACATCTAAAAACCGTATTAACCATTGCGTTGGTAACAGGATCACGCACTATGTTACCTACATAGGGATTTCCGACTAATCAATCGGCAACGAGTCGCTAAAGCTATAAAGCAGACTAACCTGCCCCTTTCGTAGTCTGCAACTTGTCGGTGACTATTCGGAAAAGAGCGCTTACTGTCCGTTTTCTTACTTTGTATGTAAATTTAAATAAAACAACAACAATACAATAAAACGTAAGTAGGAGGAATATCTATAATAATTGTACTTGTGGCGACACTGAAGGTGAAGTTGACGGAGTAGGCACTGTTGTCGGTTCAGTTTTTTACTTCAGTTTACCCTAGGAGGAATCGTCTGTGGTCGAACATTTGATCACAGAAGCTAACGGAGATATTATGGTTGGATGACGTTATTTGATATGGTTGTTCATACTCGTAGTATTTGCCGTTGCCCTGCCTACAACGAGTAATTATCATTTGACGATTAAACTGTGATTAAACTTGACTTAACTATACTTTTTATCATTGTCCAACTGGTCCAAAAATCCATAACACGAGACTTTCTTTGTGACATGATACAATAACAGTATTGTCTTTATTTGTTTTTACACAAAATCACCACTGACCCAAAATTTAGAATCAAGAAATAATGCGAAGTAAACAAAACATGTTGACATGTAAACGACCCGCTCGCAGGTTGCGGTTGCGGCTTACGCGCGAATCATCTGTAAACAAAGCGTCACGGAAATTGCCGGAATCCCCTGAAATTGGTATCTCTTTACAACCGAATAATCGGCAGTCGGCTAGTCGGCAAAAGTCATAGTCCATACATCTCTAGTTAGTAGGTACCCTATTCTGTAGGTACACATAAAATGACAGCTTTTTAAATTATTTATTGTTGCATAAATAATGTTAAGACAGTTTTTCTAATTATTAAACGCATCCCTCTTATTAACATATTATAGGTTTAGGATATCAAATTAAACTTTAAAGAGCATTTGGGTAACTTTATTTACATTTTCATATCTATTTGTACAAATTTACAATTTATTACACAAGAAGCTTTCTTTCAGTTTACCGGTTCCGATACAAAAATTGAGCTTCGCGACAAAACATTTGAAAATTACCTAGAACTCGTACCTATAGATAGGTACATGTTACAATGTAACTTACTACTCACTACATAATTACTAGGGAGGCAAATGATGTCACTACTCATTTAGCATGCCTCTTTAGAAGGATAAGGAATAATTTATATTAGACCGGGCCGTACCCGGGCGCGGGCCGTGTACGTAGCCCGGACGGGGCGCGGATTTGAAACGTTACATACATTTCGTATGAAGCAGTTTATATTAAACAGTGTCCCATCCGGGCCCGTCTACTAACTTCTCCGTACTAACTACTCCGGCCCGCCCCGGCCTCGGCCCGGCCCGGAGACGGCCTGGTCTAATATCATCCCTTATGAATGTTATTGTTACTTAAGTGTAGAAGCTGGTGGATAAGTTAATTAACATTTATTTACCTACTTATTTTATGACTAGAATCAAGAAGCTTATGAAGTATATTTCTGTACAATCACAATTGTCATTTTAGTTGAGTAGATGTCATCCGCAAGAGTGCGTTAGTGTAAATACCGCAGGCACCAGTTTACTCAGGTACAATATTATATTACATTGGACACATTTCTATTACAGAAACAAAATGATTCAGATATAAAACTTAAACGATCTGCCTAAAAAAATCAATTTGACATATTTTTGCATAACTTATGCTTGGCCAAAATAGGCTACTTGACTAGGTACTACTGGGAAATAATTCTAACGTATTGTCTGATAAAAATAATGCAAATGTAATTAATATTTCTTCATGGCCAGTCGTATTCGTAAAAAAACTAAGTTTAAAGTTTTAATAAAATAATGGCGGTGATGTCGGTCGTCACCAGCGATGCAACCAAACGCAGAGAGTTTTCGGACACGTGATCATTATCAAAAAATATGTACTTTTAATCCCGTTTTTTACCTAAAATAGGCATATTTTTTAATAAAAATCACCTGATTACGCTTTGTTACGTTGTCACTGACTAGGATGAAAACAATTTGCTACTTATTTTCAATGTAGTCAATTAGCCTATTCATGATGGCATGTTTGTGCCAACAATGGCGTAACGGATCTTTGAAATTTGGTGGGGATATAGATTCAGTCTAAGCACATAAAATCCAGGGAAATCACGAGCTTCGCCGCGAGTAGAAGCCAGTAGTTTATATAAACTGCGGCGTCTTCTGCTGGCGAGTCCACTGGTGGTCCCTGACGGAGCCGCGGCCCCGACTCTGCAGCGACGCACGTGACATCTGGTTGTTGCTGCTACGGAACGTCACGGTCGTGCAAGTGCGCGCGCTAGACGTGTTGCACTTTTGACGTAACCCGTGCATCTGGAGACACAGAAAATATTTTATAAAGAACATTGAAGAAAAATACTACAGTCGTTCAATCGAGAGATTTTCTCGGAGTTTATCGTAGGTATGTCATTTCTATATTGTATGTCTATCACACGTGACTGTCATTTTTAACCGACTTCAGGAGGTTCTATGTTCGACTGCATTTTTTTTCATTGAATTCAAATGGAAAACATCAATAAAAAATGACTTACGACACACATAGCCGGTTTCTTGAACCCTGATCATTTACATAATTAACTAATCAATGATCAAATCTCTAATCAAGTGTCATTTGGAATGCTAGATCGTTAATTACGTACTTTTATTTTTAACAGAGATTAGTAGACCAGTTTGTCACATAATAAGCAAATATCTTGTAAACCATCAAAATGGGTTTCTGGAACGCTAATAAAGGCATTTTTGTTTCGTTAAGCGCTTGTCAAATTAATGATCAACTAATCGGTGATTTTGCTCTAATTAACTGTAATAATTACTAAAATTTAATGTGTTTTGTTCTTATCCTAATTAATAATTATATATCCATTGTGTTTTGAAGTAAAAATTTACTAGGTATGTTCTAAATCAGGCACTTCAAAAAATCAACAGGTTGGTAGTACAAAAGTGGTTTTGTTATATTTCGCAATACCTGAATGATCGATTAATCAATAAAAATATGCTTTTAAGTAAGACCATATGAAAATATATACTGATTTGACAACAGTAAGATGATCATTCATTAGTTAATAGGTAATCAGCGTTCGTGCAACCCGTTTTTATTTGACCAGTGTGTCAAGTTAACTGCTTTGTTACATGATTTGCGATGTGATCAGCATTCGAGACAGCGGCCTTAGTCTAGTTTTTTTTATCGTATACACCGCACATTTTAGTAGCATAACAGATAGGTGAAATTTCTAGTAGCCTACAAAATTTATCTTTTGAAAGTTTAATATTTTTTTTCTTTACGAAGGGAGGCAGGCGTCTCGCTGAGTACATAACTTTCGCATTAATTTATATTTCATAAGGATAGGCATTTAGTTGAACAGACAAAATAATGATTGTGTTTTTCTGGTTTCGAACATTAAATTTAGATAATGGTCGGACGAAATCGCGAGCAACAGCTAGTTCGTGCATAAAATAATATAATTTTGTAGCCATAGCATGCAGTCAAACATTTATGTGTAACATGAGTTGAAGTAAGCGAGGTTTAGAGTCAAAAGAATGATTTCTTTACACAAAAATAATTCCGGAAGTAACTACAAGTTAAATACTAAGTGAGAAAATAAATAGGAATGATCAACTAAAATATAATTTATACATAAAAGTGTCCCTGCTTCTTACTTTTATGAACCAATAACATTTTTTCTAGTTGTTTATACAAGGTAATTTAATCTTTAAAAAATACTCAAATGGTAACGACTTTTGAATAGAAACTTAGTTTTTTTTTATATTCGAAAAACGACCTGTTTACGGCAGCTGTAAAACAACTGATTCTCGTGGTTGCCAGCCAGTAGTTCAGGACTATGAATTATGGTCAAAATGTGGAATTGTCCCAGGCTCCTCTGTACAAGACTCTTTTGTACTATTCAGCCTATGAATATTCAAGTAAGAAGGTACAGTCATTTAGGTATTGGTTCATACAAGTCACAAGGAAGGGTGTACGGCAGTAACTTACATGGAAATGAGTACTAGAGTGTATGTTACCGGGGTCTTGGCAGACGAGCTTGCGCAGCGAGCGGCGGAAGTTGCGCGTCATCAGGCAGTACACTATGGGGTTGATGGCGGAGTTTGTGTGCCCTGAAAGATAAATAGATTTATCTAAATTACTTTACTTTTATTTAGCTCGTTTTATGAAGGTTTTGTCCAATTCTACAATGCCTCCCACAGTTTCGGAATCAGTCAAACATTTCATTTGCAAAACCAGCAATGTAATGTGAAAACACAATCCGAGCAAAGCGGAACTAGTGCATAGCGAAACTAACCGAAATTTTCTTATGTTTCGATCAAATAACCAAATTCTGTTTTTTCTTCTTTATTCTGTGTTTGTGTTCTGGTAAACATAGTGATAGGTTTTTTGTTCATTTCATATTCCTTTGCAATAATCTCTATACCTGGTGGATATCATTTTCAGGTGTATCATATTGTGCTCCCGAGCATGATACCCGCTGTGTGGAGCCCTCGCCTTTAAATTAAACCTCCTAGAGGGCATCTGTGCTGTTGGCTTCGGCCCCACCCATGTCTCCTCCCAATGGATCTATATGGCCGAAGCTCATGGATATGAGAAACACATCAAGAATTTGAACCAAACCTAAGTTCTAATGATGTTACGTTTACATTCCACAGTGTCACTAACAGACTGTTTCTAACAGTAATTAACGCGGCCGCTGATAGATGTGTCACGTTACGCTGAAACTATGCTCGTTTCCCTACACCTGACTACCGAATGAAACCCTTTAGTAAACTGTCTAACTTAGCTTAACTATTGATGGTAGAGGGATGTGGCGGCACACACAATACGAAAGGATGTAGCAGGAGCACACAAAAAAGAATTAATTATTGTAGGTACACACTTTGAAACTTTATTGTCTATAAATAAAATCATACTATAACTCAATATTTTAAATGAAAAGGTTTTTTTGTTCTGTTTATTCGCTTATTTGTGTAATTTGACTAGACAGGGTAGAGCTATTAAAGGTCCTGTGGGAAAATTCGGATTTTTTCCATTTTCATTTTATTCGTTTACATTCATTCTAAAAATTATATGACACTATGAAAATTTGTAAGCATTTTGTACTAAATCAAAGATTAAACATGCGGATTTAAATGGACTTATCAGTTTCGTGGCTTATGTCACGGAGGTGGCCTTTTCTGAATAAGGTGTGGCGCACAAATTGTTGGTGAAACAAACGCTTCAACTGTGAAGGCACCATGCTCACTAGACACTGCAAAATGTGCTCGTAAAATCCACATTCCAACCGCGTCGAATGATATTTTTTTTCAGCTTAGCCGCGCTAGCCGCTTTTTGAAATGTTCTAAATTTCAAATCCGGATTTTCGCACCGCTCTTACACCCTGTACCTACAACCAAGTCTGTGTGTCAACCATTCTAACTAAACAAATGTCCTCATTGGTGCCTTTAGGATTATTTTTATTTTATATATAGTTTCGTTTCCTTATACCTAGATTTTAACTATTCATGACAGGTGCCTAACCTTGTTATCCAATCAACGAGTATTTTGATACGTTACGTTCACTTACATTTGATACGCAATGTACATAAATTAACATTGTTATTCCATCTAAGACTAGACACGTTACCCAAATTGAGGAAACCTCTGGCCGGTCCTATTCCCAGCCTCCTTTCAAACGAGATAATTAGAAGTGTCGGTTTCAATGAGGAGTCACTGCGTATTGTAAGTTGATCCTCATGCCACATGTTGTTAGTTTGACGTGAGGAGCTATCTATATCAGCCACATATGTTCTAGTAGGTAGGTTATTGATGGTTGGAACCGCACCACACATAGCGAGGACAAATCATTTCCCTGTTCTGAAGATTTTTTTTTGCTGCTAATCTAGTGAACTTTGTGAAGATTTGACAGTGCCACAAAAACTCGGTTCCGGACATTGGCTTCATAATTAAATAGAGAAAAATCAGAGAGTAACAAAAAACTTTTTAGAAAAACTTACGTAAGCTTTTACCAATTATTGCAAGCTTTATTACAACAAATAATTGGCACTCAAACAAATTTGAATTGGACATAGAAATGTGACATTAAACTTTTTTTAGTAATTATCAAGCGGAAAAGTATACTAATCACATCAATCAGCAGCTGTAGGATGTTGTACGGCAGCCAGCAGAGAGCGAAGAGTACAACTAGTAGCATGATCCACGCTACTCGCTTCCTCTCGCGGAGCATGCCGCATACCTACACTTGCAGCTGATCATTACCTAGTAGCAGAGTATAAGGCAGCAGCAATGACACGGAGTCCACCTTTACGGCGTTCACATCAATCAGCAGCTGCAAGATGTTGTACGGCAGCCAGCAGAGAGCGAAGAGTACAGCGAGTAGGAGCAGGATCCACGCTACTCGCTTCCTCTCGCGGACCAGGCGGAGGCGCTGGAAGGGAAGGCAAAGCGGGTGGTTAGAGGGTTAACATCATTATTCAATATACGTCAACTGCTGGTCATAGACCTTCTCCGATTCTCACCTTGTGAGAAATTTTGTGACTTGGTGTTGTCAAGTTATTTTAATATGTTATGAGTGACCTACGTAGTGCAGTGGGCGAAGGTTCTTTTTGGAGGCAGAAGCTTGCGCGGCGGTGTCGACTTCCGCCGCGCGGAATGAATGCTTGTATGAACAAGTATGTCTTCTTATTTCACTAAAAAATATAAGTAAGTGGATAGACAAAATAAGTATACATTCTTAGTTACAAACTGACTCGGCTGATTTGAGGCTAGATAGCGTGGAACCGATTCTTAGGTTTAGGTATGTGCAAACATAAAATGGAACGCAGTTTTTAGGCAGACTTCTTGTCACAGATAAGTTCATTTCGGAAAAGAATAAAGTACGAACAAAGTGAGTGAGTGGGCAGTGAGTGAGTGAATTGTGAAATAAACATTACAAACCTTTTTGCTAACAAAATACAGATATTGTAATAAGCGGTTGTCGTTTTTGGTATTTGCATCGGCTTGCGTATTTTGATGGCAAGCGCTTTGTAGGTAAGTTTGTCTCGTAAATGGTCACAATAGTAACAGGTTATAGACGCAGTAAAACACAAATCACTTGCGTAGTTTTACGAAACACCGCAATTCTTAGGATTTTACCGCTCGTAAACAAGTTACTAACACTTTACGGCACTTTTAATCGTAACTTTGGGGTACCTAACAATAGAAATTTCTGATTGTACAACTAGCAATAGAATCTTTATTCCACTGAAGTTTTCAAGGTTAAAAATATATGAAGAGTTGTTTTATGTATCTACTTATGTACGATAATGAGGTTTGATATAGATACACAAACATATTAAAACTAAGATGAACGTCATTCAAACATTTCACGAAAGTCGAAGTGAAAAAGTAGCAAAACATATCATTTTACTATACCCCTCCATCATGGATGTCCTAAGAGACGACTAAGAGAGGCTACAGAATCCAAAAAAAGAGCAACAGCTTCCTAAAAATTTTTAACACCTTTACTGCGATCACCAATACGCATGCCAAGCGTGGTGATTATAGGGAAACCCTGCTTTTTGTTTGGGGGAAGTTCATCAGTGGACGTAAGAGTAAAAAAAAAAATTAACTTGCACTTATTGGGGACAAATATTGTTTCACTAAACCTACAATGTAATACAAAATCGTCTGAAATGTAAACATTCATTAGTTTTTTGCTGGAACTACAAAATGCTGGCTAACAAAATAGGTAAACAAACCGTCTATATCAACAGTGTTGCCCATTTACAGGCAAGCAGAGTTCGTAACAAAAACAATTTATTCCAAGCAATTTGCCCTCAATCCGAGCTGTAAATAACAAAGGGCTAAAATATGTGTTCCATAAAATATTATAAAACACATATTTTTTGCCCTTAAACAGCGAATAAGTTGCGCTACATTAATAAGGGCCCAAACGGTCTTAGAGGCCCAAACGGCCTGAAGGACCTTCATACCTTTAATTGCTTAGGCCCGAGGCGCGAGGGATAAGGAATGACTCATTATTATTCAGATCAGAATTTATTGCTAATAACTTCAAACTTAGTAACAATGGGGTATATGCACAGATTCTATTTTTATTTTTCTAGTCGACCCCCACTATTTTTTTATTATTAATGAAAAAAACGAAAATATCATAGATTTTTGAAAAAAAGAATTTTTAAGTTTAAAAAAATAAGTATATAAACGTGCAGATTTATTTATATGGCGCTGATTAGGGGAGGCCTATGTCCAGCTGTGGATTACTGTAGGCTGATGATGATAATGATGATTGGCAGGCGGGTCGGTGACAAAAATACACAAGGAAGCTAATACCCTTCTTCTAGTAGGTTCTCTCTGTCGGCTCTTACGACATTCACGGGCCAAAATATGGGGACCTATGCTAACGTCGTCACGACCACCAGCGAAGTAATTTTTATCTCTTTGCAACCATCACGAAGATCCATCGCGTTCAAAGGACAAACCCACATTCGCATACGTAGCCAACGTTCCTAAAGTAGGACATTACATTCGTCTCCAAATGTAACTAAACAAATACGAATCGAACATTTTCAAGGATTTAGGAACACATAAATAATTCATAAGCACGCCTATCCTTTGAACCAGATGTTATAGGTGCTTCGTGTAATTTACTGCTTTTCATACAAAAACATCTAATTGATTTTTTTGATAGTACTAACATTTTATGTTGTAACTCTGCGTGGCTGTATTAGAAACGCTATTTTGGCTAAAAACGTCTGTATTGCTATGGCAACTGTTACCTTCTTATTGCTATAACATAATTCTCTAGTCTGGCTCTGATCTCGACAAGCACCTATTTGAAACAGACCCTGTTGTATTATTCCACAGATATTTAAGCTACAAAAAATAATTCGAATCAGTTCATAACTTTTTAGAGGTAATTTGATACGAACAATTCGTTCCAGAGGCTTTTCAGCGTTCAAGAAGCCCCCAAGCTATTTGCTTTTCATCTACTCTCAGTTATCATATGGAACACGGTCTGCCTATAACCCTGTATATTGATGGTTTTAAAAATACTAAAAACCGACTGCCAATCCCCTAATTTGCTGTATTTTGTGGAATCAGTACTGATCCCTTGGTAGTAAAATTTTATGATGAATTATTCTCTCAAGAATTTTCAAAATTGATCCTTCATTGACGGGGCTAGGTGATAAATAAATAAAACTGTCTGTAACCTTTTCATACGATAACGGCTTACCTGATCTTAATCTTTGGCAGAGTATCCTACCGGGATCCCGGGGACGGGTATAATGCTACTTCTATAACGAAAAAGAACGTGAAGAGCCGTGGGCAAGAGCAAGTTATTGAACATACCTATTGTTGTAAAGCTATATCGTATCATAGACAGTGAAAAACAAATAACGGTTTTCTGTCACTGTAGCTGCTACGAAAATGCTACGAAGTGCTACGAATCGCTACGAAGTGCTACGAATCTCTACGATTTGCTACGAGCTCAACTTTTACATACTACGCCTACCTCTTTAACTTTGAGGTCTTACTATTTTACTAGATGCGGGTAGGTTATTCAGGATGAGATAAAACTAAAAAGTGTTGAGATTACGAAAAGAGCCAAGTCAGCCATTTTATTACCTTTGACTATGAAGTTGGCAAATTACCTAGGTATAAGTAGTTTAGGACAAGTTTTAGATGGTAATAAATGGCTGACTTGGCTCTTCTTTTCTTTATTTCAAGCCTGTGGTATACTAAAAGTAAGAACGAGGAAGAAACTTCAGGGTGGTTTTTTCGGCGATGGAACCCTAATTATAATTGAAAAAACAATCTGTATGTTTTTCCGGAATTCTACTTCTTATATTCCAAATTTCATGTTTTTAAATGATTTCATCTCTTTCTGATCGCACTTGGATTTGTATGTTATTTCGTGCACTTACTTGTTGACTGTTAACGCTGCCTTCCGTCTGGTCGAATGGTGGGAGAACTGAGCACAACCTTCGCCCCATTAAGAAGTACGATACCACCACGATACAGCCTGAAAAACCGCCATAAAATTAATTATTTGTTAATCGTATTTTTCTAATATTCAAGCAAGAAATATCATAGTCTACAGACAGAAAACGTGGCAAACTTAGTTTAGCCTAGCTCGCATAGCTGACGCAGCTTTGCATACCACATTGCATAGTTTGCACAGTTCGCACTCTGCCCACATGTAATAAAAAATTTGCCATCTATGCGATCTAAGTTAAATCGAAGTTAGACAGCCCAAATGCCCATGGCTCCGCATAGTGGGTTTATGACAAATCATTTTACATATTTTTTTACCTTAAACCATTTTAATAAAGTCAAAACATTTGAACAGCTTAATTTAATCAAGCAATTTTTGGAAGTACAAGATTGTTCACACATTCTTTTTTATTTTTATTACCTGAATTCTTTTATCAAAACAATTTCAAATGAAATTGTACGACATTAACATCTTGAAAAACATGACTGTGTTTCATAAAAATACAAAGGCGAATGCTTTTGAGAGAACCCATTCTGCTTTAGATTTCATTAAAAATTCCAGAACATGGTGTACCGTGCACCGTGCACTAAAGAGTTTATGAGTCGAAGTCTAGGTGTTTTCACTACTTTATTAATCCTCTTTTAGTAGAACCTGTAAGTGATTAGGTAGATGAAAGATTGGAAGTATGATCATTGTGACTAATTATTGACGCTAAACATAAACGCATACAAAATAACGTACGTAACTCTCCATATGGAGAGAAAGTACATAAATATTTAAATAACTATTGTTTTGACGTCTAGCCCTCTTACATAAAAACCACTGAACTTCTAGTTAAAAGTTGCTTGTTTTCATCAGTTATATTCTGAGTGAAAAAAACTGCTAACCAATTTAAACCAATTAAATTGACATTATGTTTTGGATTTGCAACAAAAGGTTTGACTTCTATGCGCACCTTTATAGGCGAACCCATCCTCGCTCTCCTGTGTCGTACAGGAAGCGGAAGGCACGTGCTGGATCGCTATTGATGTCCTACTTATTGTAACTCATTAGAATGAAACTTGGGTGTTTTATGTTGAGTTTTATTACTGATACTAGAAGACTTTAAGTCAGTGTTTTTTAAAACCTTACCTAGCAGTGTTTAAAACAAAGAATATTTAAATATGACTCCTATAATAATATAAATAAAACAGATTTGTATAAAAAGCCAGTATCTGCCGGTCATGTCTAATGATAAAGGATTTTACGATCTATTTTTGTCAACCATATACAAACAAATCAGTCGATAGGACTCAATATTTATCGCCGATCAATACTTCGGTATTTAGGAATTTTATGGGTCAACGAATAAACCCCGACATCGGCTTTATAACTTTAATGGCCTAGTTCCCTTGATTTAGTTTAACCCGTGATAACCATGGCCCTTACCTGCCCGTTTTAATTCATAACACGAGGTCCGTTGAAGCAACTCGCCTAAATACACATTGAAGCGATGCTGATAACTAGTTTAATATATATTTTTATTTTTTTAATAATGTAGGTATTAAAAAGATGTGAGAACTTAGAACATGTTATAATGTATAAGGTTTTTGTTATTATAGTGTGTAAGCCATTGCACTCGGGGTAATTTCTAAGAAATTAAAATAATATCGCAAAAATTGATTAAAATAGTGCATCCTGTACCGAGGGAGGGTTGAGGGTTAAAGTCCTGGTGGTTTTTTTTAATATTATTAAATGTTCTTAGAACATGTTTTTTATTTAGTTACTTAGTGGTTTTGACTTTGATTTATATCAAAGTCAAAACGGGTTTCAAAACTACGTTCTACGTGCACGTACTATTTTGTTCAAATTGTGTGAAAAAATAAAAGATATAATTCGCTGCTCCAAGGTCAGAAGGACTGAAACGTGAATCCATTAATTTTTGAAGTCAGCATTAGATTAATTATTGTGAAGGCGTCGAACGAGGCTCTTCTTATGACGTACTCGGAGACTTCGGATTAGATTTATTACGATCTCGGACGAGTTCTTGAACAAGATACGTAGATATTTTTCGAATAATTTTATTTATTGCTTTTAAAACAGAAGATCACATTTATAAGCCATTAAAAATGAAATCACTTGTTTATATTTTTTATGGCAGTTGAGTTTAACAATCATAACAATAACTGAACCGATTTTCTTCAAACACAAAGATCACGTTCGGGTTCGTCCCAGTCACTTTTCAAATACAATTTTTTTTACCAAATCTTGATCACTAGAGCAAAACTCGTCCCAAGCTTTTTTATCCTCTAGATAATCTGATATTTTATAGTAGGCCTTTTTACAAAGGATATGTTTAACAATTTGTTTTTTTTTTTCAGATAAAAAAGCTAGGGTCGGGTTTTGCTCCAACTCGAAAAATAACAACTAACAGGCTAAAAGTTTCTTCGTCACTTCAATTTAGTCTTCATACCGAAGCGACGGAAAAAACAATTTTTCTTAGGAGGTTAGGTATATTCATTACATTTATCGTATTTTTCAAATTTGGTTGTAGGTATTTTTGTATTGTTATTTTCTCTGTTAACAAAGTCACCTATTTCTTTAAGCATTATATCTTCTTACCTTCAATGGCTGTACAGTATTTTATTATATAGTACAAAGCAACATTTTTCTTTGTTGAAGCAAAAAGACAGCAAAGAATATCACAAAAACCACAAGCCAACCGCTGATATAAATAACTCAGAAAAAACCTAATAAAATCTAGAACGACGTGAAATACCGAAACTCGTAAAGCTTGCGGTCGGCACTCGGTACGTACCGCAACTAAAATAAGACTATTGAGAAGATAATGTTACACTTTTTTGTCTGTGACATGATCAGAACGCAGGAGTTTTACTCAGAGTACGTCTTATCTTTACCCAACTTAGAACGGAGGAGGAGCAGGACAATCGCAACCAGTAGGTACTTGAATAACAATGAGACCTAACTGCGCCTAGCTGAATAGGTTCCTGGTTTAAAGGCAAGCGCATCTAGCGTGAGATCATCATCATCATCAGCCTATATTAGTCCACTGATGGATATAGGCCTCCCCTAATGAGCGCCATAGCGCCCTGTCTTCAGCTTGCCGCATCCAGCATCTGCCTGCAGTCTTTCGCAAATCGTCATCCCTCCTGATCGGAGGACATCCTACACTACGTTTGCCGAGTCGCGGTCTCCACTCAAGAACACTACCCCAGCGATTGTCGATTCTTCTCGACATATGACCAGCCCACTGCCAGTTCAGCTTGCTAATCCTATCTAGCATGGGATATCGGTTAAATTCCCACAAACCTATTCGGCATTGAATGGTGTGTCGCAGGCTTGCTGTTTAGCACATAAAGCACCCCTCAGATGACGATGATGTCACAACGCCTACGCGCGCTGACCAAAACAATCAGAATCGGGCGACAAACATGTCAATCACCATTTACCGGAGATTGCTTTGGGGTGTGTGGATATCCATTTATTTATTGGTTAATGTTTTGGTATGATGGATGTTTACAGTAAACTACTTTAATAAGTACACTAGTAATTACTTTCCGGACCGATCACTATAGCGCCACAGATTGCAAACAGTGACCGGTCCAGAAACGGGGGCTACACCAGACTGTACTACACCAGTAGTATTCATTTCAATATTTTTCTCATTCACTAAGTTTCCTGCCCCTTTGTGACAAATGATCACACAAGTCAGATACAAGAACGCAATGATCAGGAAACGTGACTCAAGTTCAAGTCACTTGAGTAGCATGACACGTGGCCAGTTCTCTATTGCAACACCATATATAGTAATCGTAACTTAAACTCATCCAATGACTAAGACATGATGAATATAATAAATAAAACTACTTGTGATATGGTTTTAAGCAGGTATATCAAGTTATGTAGTACCCATAACAAAAGCTCTCCTAAGTTTCATTCTGAATAAAGAGTTTTGAGTGGTGTAAGAAATCTGACTAATGACAATTTACCTAATACCTAATATAAATAAAGAGGTCTGTGGTTAGCCCTATCCGTCATCCTCCCTAGCAGGTATGGGTATCTGCTATATATTATATAGGTTAGATACATGATAGAGAAAGGGTTCAAATCCCGTGGGAGCCTAAACTTAAGGGTCTCAAGGTAATCCTTTGAATTTAATGGAATAGTCTTGTTTGAACTAAATAAACAGAAGACTTTCAAACGACTGTTACAGGTGCTAATTTTCTGATGATACCTCGTTTTTGGTATGTCAAAGAAAGAAAGGAGGAAGACAAGTTATTTTTACATTTTAATTACAGCGATAAAGTTGAGCACAACAGTTACTGTTATTTCCAAGCACGGCGTCATAATCCCATCTTAAACCGTTTACTCTTTTAAAACCCCGTATTAAAGACAATAAATAACAAATAGGCTTCTGAAATCGCCAACGTATCATAAATCAATGGACGCTACGAGTGCTTTTTTAAACCAGACAAACTCTCTGCAGGAACAGCTAGCTTGGTTCCGTTCCTTTTATTTGAAAGTATAATAAAGGTAGGCATACTAAGTAAGTACCTACCGGATAATTTTCAAACATTCAGCGAAAGATAAATGTGCTCATTTAGTCGCAATGACTAAATGAGACTTGTAGACTTGCACTCTTAAATGTGCTTGGCCGTGTCCCTGAAGGCAACGATGTCCTTTTCTCGCAGGGACAGGATCGCGGCAAGCAGATCGCAGGTTGAGAACTTTGTAGATCGCTCGGAGAAGCTGCGGGTGGCGAATCGCAGGTTTTGTAAGAACCTGGCCACACCACGACACCAACGAGTATAAACACTAACTCCCAAACGTTATTTTTGGCCGGCTCGAAGGACCAATGTTGCGGCGGGAGTAAGGAACGAATTAACTCGTCTGTATGAACTTCAGGCATCACAAGCCCACCAAACACAAGTGCAAAACTTGTAACCCTCATTCATTTTAAAAGTAAAATTATAACCCTTTGGAAATGTACGTCAGTTCAGATGTATGTATGTTCTTATCTACAAAAACTTATTAATTATTTTTTTGTAATAACTTTTAAACTATTTTTTATGGTTTGACTTTTTCTAATAAAATTGTCATGACCGAAAATTGTATATACTTTTCTAGAGCATGGTAACAAATTTTACGTGGTACTGCGTAGAGCATGATAACAAGTCTTACCTGGTACTGCGTAGAGCATAATAACAAGTCTTACCTGGTACTGCGTAGAGCATAATAACAAGTCTTACCTGGTCCTGCGTAGAGCATGATAACAAGTCTTACCTGGTACTGCGTAGAGCATAATAACAAGTCTTACCTGGTACTGCGTAGAGCATGATAACAAGTCTTACCTGGTACTGCGTAGAGCATGATAACAAGTCTTACCTGGTACTGCGTAGAGCATAATAACAAGTCTTACCTGGTACTGCGTAGAGCATGATAATAAGTCTTACCTGGTACTGCGTAGAGCATAATAACAAGTCTTACCTGGTACTGCGTAGAGCATAATAACAAGTCTTACCTGGTACTGCGTAGAACATGGTAACAAGTCTTACCTGGTACTGCGTAGACTAGCACGAAACTAAACGCCCCAAACAGTTCCTTTTTGATGGAGTCTGGCCACTTCTCCGTACAGAACTCTATGCTCTGCTCAACCCAAACCTGGAAGATATGAAAATCCTTTAGTTTGAACCCACAAAATAACCTAAACTTTGGTAACCAAGGGCTCACCAATGTATAAACATTTAATAAATATAATATTCTAACAAAACCGTCCTGGAATGCCATTGGAAGGCAGCATAGCTAAACAACCGTAAATAAAATCTGTTGTCGTACCCTATCTGGACCTATAGTTATAGCCTTATAGTTACCGTGTTGCAATATTTTTACAAAACATTAAATCTGCACTGAAGGCTGTTTACGATTGCTGTCAGTTAGTTATGTACCTAATCACAAGGACATAAAATAGACGTACATGAAGGTAGCAAAAACAAATTATAATTATTCTAACGACAGCATTATAAAGGAAAATCAGCACAACAAATGCCAAATAAAGCATTCTCCGTGTGTGTATTACACGGGGTGTATTAATCCAAAACAAAACACAACTTAGCCGTTTCAATTAATTAACGTGACGTGCATGTCATACAAGCTAGCTAATGTTTTAATCAGAGACTGCATTAGGTAAGATTACAAAGTAAGTAAGTAGGTACTGTTGTTTTGGTACATAGTCAGCCGCGAAAATACGTACCCAAAGTATTCACTTTTTAAGCGCCTTCGAAAAAAGGTGGTGGTTCTTTATTCGGATGTTTCCCGATTGTTCTGTTAATTTTGAACCCATTTTTATGTCTTTTTCTGATTTTGTATAGATAATGGTGACATAAATTCCACAGAGTTACCACCCAAGGTTGGTCCCATAGTAATGTATTCCCGAAGGATCTTTAAGTTGTCCCGTAAAATTTAAAAATAGTGTTAATATTAGTTCTTTTTTGGTTTTTAGTCTTTTCTTTTTAAAAACAATCATTCAGGTTATACTTATATGGTACCTGTGTAAGTATAACAAGCAACTACAAGTTTTAAATAAAAGTGCACGCGAAATTTTCATCAGTTAGAGTTATCGTTGTATCAGAATGATGGTAGGAATATTTATCATGATTTGTATTATTTTGAGTTTTCCAATATTTCGGCAGAGTTGCATGAGTGGCATTGTATGATCACGAAATAACTGGAGTTACGTCGAGTTACATTTTATTGGCAGATTTTAAGATCAATAAATGTATAACCTGAAATCTTATAAATAAATGAAATCTGAAATCAAACACTCAAAAGAGATTAGTAGCTTTGATTTCACGATCGCACGACCAAACCCTTGTACGATCGTCAATAAGCATTTCCTGCAAGCTTTAACTAGGATACTCTAAATAAATGTGTGTTGGTTTTATCAATCACATCGTTCGCTCGTACGATCAACCCCAATTAGGACAACGCCTGACAGTATCTGGACGCGGTCCAGGTATTATTCCAATGTGTCTTCTACCTACACTACAGTCTATGATATGCATTGCTGGATATAGGCCTCTCCTGATAGTACCTTATTGACTCTTACCATAATGGGGTATATTAGCAGGCAATAATCCCCTCTAGGCATGTGAATAAGAGATCACAGTTTGGTAAGGAATCTGTTCTGCAGTGTACTGCTGCCCGCCCCCCGTGAATATCCTTAGTCGCCTCGTCCATACCTACACCTGCAGGAGGAGTTGTGTGAGGAGAGGGTGGTGTAACTTCTAAGCCATACGGCAATTCAAATAAATATGTATAACAAATTGTTTTATTCACATTTTGGAAGTTGACTGTACTTTGTACTAACAAAGCGAAGGCACGCGATCTTCACTTCGCGTTATTTGATTTGCTTTCACTGGATTGCCTCCATTTAGCGGAATATTCATTACTCTTATGTCAATCACTTCAAGATACTGACTGTCTGACTGTGAATATAAATACTTTATTTCTTCTTTTATCGAGTTTTGGTTCAACCGGCTTTGAAAAATGGAAGAAGGTTCGATCTTCGGCAGCACGTGGTTTTGTGTGTTCGCCATTTATTTCGTCTATTGTGGGCTGATATATATAAATATATGTATTTATAAGTTTTATGCATGCTATGTCGGCCTGTAAGAGGTTGGTGCACTTAAAATAATTAATTTATAAATACAAATACAAATCATTTATTTGATACCATTTACATAGTTTTAAAACTAAAACATAATGCAACGATACTGCCGCTAAAAGTATAAAACTGTGTTGCGTTCAGTATCGCCCTCCTCTGGACAGGATTAAAGGAACATTATTCACAATAAGATAGGCATCATTTCTCTAAGTTAATACTAATATTAAAGTTAGTAAACATACACAATCAATTGAAAAAGTACTTATGACTAATTTGAATAATTCAACTTAATTTGCTATGACTGTAGTTGGGGAAAATAATAAATAAATAAATGTAGGAGTGAAAATTTCAGTACCCACGAGGACACCTGTCTCATGAGAGTCAGGGCAACGATTAGGTACCAATTGATGAGGGGTACAGAGTTGGGTGAGTAGACAATATTAATAAATTAAGATAGAGTAGACAGTATTAATAATAAATACTTGTAAGTTCTGGTGTACTCACAGTTGGCTAACCTAATTGTTAAAATAGATATATAAATATTGATGATTCTATTCGTTTGCATTATTATTGATTATTTTAACTACTTAAATCACTAACATTTAATATTTGCATGCCTGCTTGCGGGTTGAATACATTTGACATCACTCTAGTTATAAGATCTGACATGTACCTGTCATAATGTATTCGGCAAAGTAATGATTTAATTTGTGTAGGAAATCATATAAAAAATCATATAAATTTTACTTCCGAAGGATTACAATTGCCTCATAAAACAAAAAATATAAAGGAATTCGAAGTTGGTTTTTTCGTTTATGTAAACATAATAATTATAATTATATTTGTGGAATGTGGAATTTAATATAAATAAAAGCTCGAAGGAAACAATTGATGCTTAAAATATTTGATGAAACCACCTGCTCCTAAATTGAAGATCACAAGGAACGAAGATATGAGTTTAATTCGGCATATTGCTCTCTCTGAACGAACGTCGCTGTAGTTGGAAAACTAAATAACTAAGACATTTAGCAAAATCGACTTTATTATATTTTCCTAAATTCTAATTCAAGCTGCATTTTGTGTGTTACTTGAGTATCGATGTCATAATTAATCAAACAATTATAAACATTTATGAATCCTGCGAGTTGCCAAATACAGATAGCAGATAAAACTGATTTGAGATAGAAGCAGCGATGAAAAGTAGATAACTAGGCAACAAATAACTAAGTGACATCATACCCCATTTGAGATAAAAGCCAATAAGGCGATTATCAGGAAGGTCTGCGTCCAGCAGTGGACCATTATAGGCTGTTGAGGTTGTGGTTGAGGTACCTTATACTTGTCCACAGCTGGACATAGGGCTCCCCTGACAAGCGCCTTAATCTTATCATGAGGAAGTAATGCCATAATTCCCACGCTGGGCATGCTGGTTTGGGATCGCAGTGGAGGTGTTAAATACAGTAGAAAACTGCTGCTCTCCTACTGGTTCGATATCATAGTTGGATTTTACGACAGTCACTAGCAGAGTTAGAGAGGAGAGATATGGTAATCGATGCCTCATGCAAATTTTCTACCTACCGCAGTAATAGACATTTTGCATTGTAATTAATCCCAAATTCCACGAAACAGGATCGCACAATTTAACACTTTTGGTATTTGTCAATTCAAAATGTCCTCGGACAATGCCCTCAATATGCTGTGACAAACTAAATTGACTGTAAATATGCTAATCCATACATGGAAGGCGTTTCATGTGAGCTCTGTCATTCATTTACATTTTAATAAATGGTTTCAAATGATATAAACAATATACATATATCTAGCAATCTATGTATGGTTTTAGTACTGCGTTACTGTAATAGTCGCTTTTTGATTGGTATTCGTTTTTTTTTCACTGTACCGAATGGTCTGTTGCGTGACTATGGTAAGAGGCCCGACGGCATGACTAGTCCCTTGGGAGTCGGAAAGGCCTAAATTGTGTGGGACGCTACATGCGTCGACACACTCACGCCTTTCCAGCTTCCTAGGACTTCCGTGAGGGCTGGTGCGACGGCAGATTTGACCGAAGATCTCAAGAGGCGCAAAAATGCAATCAAATCAATCGTCTCAGAGATACAAATTTTGGTATTTTACCTTTGATGAAAGAAACTACAGTTTTAGACCTTCATTTGACCCCAATCTCACCGGATGGTAAGTGACGGTGTGATGGAGGGATACGTGGCAAAAGTATCAATGTTGAAACCATTCTATCAATCTATCCGAGTTTATTTCCTCTATGGATGGATGGATTCTGCGACGAAACCACTGTCATAGTAGAGCGATTGGTTAGCAGAACTCGTGAAAACGAGAGTCAATGTTCCTGATTCATTTTCGTGTACCTATTATTAACACTATCTCATGAAAGTGACATAAGAGTCGGTTTAGCTTGAAAACGAATTATAAACATCGATGTTCGTTTTCCGAGTAGACTGTGTGGTCGCTGGTGACCTGGTCTGTTTTCTTTTTCCTTAATTATTTACTTTGAGTTACTTAATCTAGAAATCACTTTCAGGTGATTCTGGAAGTGATTACCTGTTACCCGTAATGAGTGAGGCATCATCCGCCCATGATGCCTCCATCACCTATTATAAATGTCATATAATTAAAAAAAGAGAATAAAAAACATTTTTTTGTGAAATAGTAGACTGATCAGCGAAAGCAATTATGATGAGATTTCAAAAATTAAACAGTTCATAATCCCCTGGCTACACGGTCCGGCCGTGCCATTGAAAATTAATGAACGGTTAGTATTAAAAAGTTTTCGGATGACATTGCATATTCCAAAGGTTTAATTAAAATCGTGACTCTGACTCGGTTTCCCTTTCCGGGACATTGGACTTAAATGGGACGCTTACAGCTTTGACTGTAAAGTTTGGGTCTGACATTTATCGATTTCTAGGGAAATAAAGTTAATAGGCAGATATAGTTCCGATTTAATTCTGGGCCTTAGTCAAAGGGGAAGGAAAGAATGAACAAAACTTTCAACTTACCCAACTATTTATACCGAAATGGTGTAATCAATTCATCGCGCACACATATGGACCTGAACTCCGAAACCGTGGTATGGCCTTACCTCATAGTCTAGCTGTCTAAACAATAAGCATTATTCCACTCACCGGTACACCACAAGGTGCCGGTGCCGGCACAGGCAGTCAGGAAAGCAAAAATATATGATGTAGGTTATGTTCTACCATCTACCAACGCCGGCAATGGACAACAACGACTTTATACATTTGAAATGAGAAAAACAAAAGAACGTATGAAACCGTGTACCTACTCGTAACCTGAAGCGCACACTAATGAACATAGTACCTTATATACCTTATAGTACCTTTGTACCTGCATGCTTCGTAGGTTACCTAACCTACGAAGCATGCAGGTACAAAGGTACTGTCTATAGTTACTAAAACAGTGTGAAGTGCACTTAGCTTTACATTTTCCATAGAACATCAGTGAATGAAGCAGCAAGAAATTCTTTATCCAACCTCTCAATATATCACATTCAGGATCAAGGTAAACTAAGCCTACTATGTCCCTGGTAACTAAGAAATAGGCTTTGTAGGAACCGACCTCAATAATCTATGCAGGTCGGACCGCAGGAGACGACGAGTGAATAAATAAGCAGCCTTAACTCGTATATTAGTCTAAGAATAGAAGCTCTTCAATTTTTTTTGTCGTAAAAGACGTCTAGCAACCTTTGCAAGTGAAACATAAAACACGATTTGTTTCAATCTTCTGAAATGCGACAGTAAAGTTAAGTACATTTGATGCAAACTGATGGGTTTTATAATTTTATGTGTTTTATATTTAAAACAATCATAACTAAGCTTCGAAACGGATGAACCAATATAAATTGACTTGGTCGAGAGTGTTCGGTAAAATCTTCGGAGGTTTCCAATTTTAGTAAAATTAGAACCACTGGAACATTTTCAGCTTTGCAGGTACTAGTAAATACTATATTGTGAGGTTTTGTGTAAATATAAGGTGCTGTTCCGCACCGACAATAGTATTATAGGAGAACAATCTTAAGCTTAGTTTTATATAAATATTGACCTGTATCTAAATCCCATTATATTTAGACTTAGATAGGCGAATAACATTGTATTAAATTTTAAGCGTTATACACTTACTAGTGGTTTATTTTTCGCTTCTTCCACTAGTGGACAAAAAATTGAAGCGAACAAAATCAATAACATTTTGTTTCTTATTTGATAATAATTAAGCTGTTTATCTACCGCTCGAACAACCACCTCTGCTGTGTCAAATTGCCCTGGTTACAACAATGATAATAAAACAAAATGTTCATAAGTACCCACTTTACTTAATTAACTTAATTAAGTACTAAAAATAAAAAACTCCTACATCATTATTTTCATTGGTCTTGCAAAAAATTGTGAATCTGGAACATTTCCATAGGAAGCTAAGTAATTTAGTCTTTTTAAATGTTGATCCTAATTGTGCCACCTAAGTAATAAATAAAATAAAATATAAGCCTAATCACAACTTAAATTTAAGCTAAGTCCGTTCTGCATAATAGATTATACAATAAGATTATCCTGTATTTCTCTGTAAGCGAATGTATATTCTTTTGAGAAATAAAATTCTTAAACCATAAACCATCTATAAAATTTGACTTGTCTAAGTGCTTATTTTGTAAGCCTAAAGAAATAAAGTTATTGAATTTTTAATTTTTGTCACCCGAAAGTCGCGGACCACCGCTAGTAGGCAATTGATGGTTCTGAGTGGTAATTTACAATCGATCGCGGTTGTAATTTTAACTACCAACACTTAGTCGTCGTTTATTGTCGAAAATCTCCATAATGAAAGCAACTGCGTCGAGCATCTCGAATCGTGAATTAGCAGCAGAAAACACCTACCTTTGTTTTAGTACTAAGTAAAACAGACGTAGATGGACCACATCTCAGAACAAACATTCAACGATTCTTCTTATTACCTAACAAGCTGTTGTCCGCGGCTTCGCAAGCGCTTTTCAAGTAGTCTTTGTCCGTCCCCGGGATACCATTTACCTCCCTGCTAAATTTCATTACGTCCGTTCAGGTTATGGTAACAGACAGACAGTCAGAGTTACTTACGAATTTATAATTTTAGTATGGATAGTATATAGCAATACAATACAATACAATACACTTTATTGCACACCAAAAAATACAAAAGAAAAGAATACAGGAAAAGATAGATAATAGAGTTGCACAATGGGCGGCCTTATCGCTAAGAGTGATCTCTTCCAGACAACCAATAATTTATATAAAAATATTATTCTATATTGATGTAGTTAATTAACCTGCAAAAACACGCTAATCTTGACAGAGGTTACAAATCAGAGCTTTTTGAGGTGAAAACCATCAAAGAACATCACCATAATTATGATTGTGTATTAAAATTTAACAAACCCCTGCTTCAACACGATTTCTCCAAAATACAGTCAAAGTTATAACGCCGAAAAACTAAGCTCTGAAATAAAATAATGTCAGACAGGTCAGCTCTTTTCAAAGCCCTTTTATAGGTTTTAAACTCTTGTTTGTAATTAGTTTCGAAAGAGCTTTAATCGTCAATATTACTGAAGAATACCAATCAGGCGTCAATTAATTAACGAAAAGCTTCAAAACAGCTCAGTTAATAAAAATAATAGGGCAGCGTGTTGTTTTTATTCGATACTTGAACGGAAAGATTTTTGGGAACATACCTACTGATTTGTAACGTTTAAGGAGTACCCTGTATATAATATAGGGTGCCACGGAACGTGACATGTATACTAAGCTAAAAGGGGGTGATTCTGGAACTTTAGGGGATAAACTGTTGTTCTTAGAAAATCAAACATTTCAATGTCATATTTTTTTTATAAATCGAACATTCCTATTTTAGGCTTCCGTACCCAAAGGGTAAAAACGGGACCCTATTACTAAGATTCCGCTGTCCGTCCGTCTGTCTGTCCATCATCATGAGTTCATCTCATGAACCGTTATAGTTAGTTGAAATTTTCACAGATGATGTATTTATGTTGCCGCTATAACAACAAATGCTAAAAAACAGAATAATAAATATTTAAGGGGGCTCCCACACAACAAACGTATTTTTTTTCGTTTTTATAGATAATGGTACGGAACCCTTCGTGCGCGAGTCTGACTCGCACTTGGTCGGTTTTATTTTAAAAAAAAAAGAGAGATTTTTCAACCTATTCGCGTTCCATTTCAATAGTTTGTTTGTAATAATAAAATCGTAATAATTTCATATTGAAGTGAATAAAAACAATAACACCTTATTTCTTTTTTGATAATAATTACCATGAGTTCTTATTTTATAAGACTAGAGAAATAAAGTTACTGAGTTTGAGTTTTATAAAACACTATTTTACTGAAAAAAAGAGCAAAATACATAAATAAATGTGAAAAATTAAATAATGTGAAATAATGCAATAGTGCTTGTAAAAGAAACCTAACATCCTCCTAACCTAACAAATCCTAACAAAAAATTCAATTAAAATAAGTATTTAGTTAAAAAGTCATTACAAACTCACATGACATGTACTTGTACCACAAAATAGTCAAAAAATAAATAAACAGAACCTGCCCTTTCTACTTTTCACTTCTTCTCGGCAAATACAAGAGCATCTGACAATTTCACAGTCCAGTAAATAAGCAGTGAAGACAATAGATTTCCTCTGAAATCAATTTCCAAGGATAACTCGACCCTTTTACGAAGCTCACTCCATTTATCAGTGTCACCACACATTCCACGGCGAGGAAGCCTCAGGCAACACTTCTCCGTTTTCTAGACATTCTAAATGTCTTGGAAAATCTGTAGTGAGTTCACGACTGATTCTATTTACTGGTTATTTTTAGTTTATTGGCTTGAAATAAAGTTGATAGAGCGAGTAAGGTTGCAGCTACTGAATAGTAAGTACCTACTGTAACACTGGTCAGTTTTATAGATACCTAGTAAGGTATAATGCATCTTGAATGTACCTATAATAAATAACTCACGGAGTAATAATCAAACATGAATTTTTATTCACGTTTACACAAACGCGTTAATGACAGATATTGCAGCTTCGACTCAATACTTGCAATATCTTGCAAGACAAACATATTCAAGTTTGTCCGCCTTCTGTCGAGCGAAGTTCTCCACAGCAAGTAAGGTATATTTGCTGTCAAACATGTTGAGAACTAAACCGAACAACAAACATCCGGACATCTTCGGAAGTTCATCATCTTACAATATGCATCCACTACACAAACACAAAGTGTGAGCACACCTGTAGACTCGAAGCTATTGCTATGAAATTGGTTGAAATGATCAACAAAGAAAGAAAATCTCGTTGAGAATTACGGCTGATATTACGCAAAATAAAATTACGATCAAATAATAGAAAACCTCATATTTTGTTCAAGGTGGAATTTGATTGAAAGCGGATTCTGCTCAGACAGATGGAAGTCTTACCATTAGAATACCGATTTTAGGAACACCGATTTTATTTCCAATAGGAGCACCTTGACCTCAAAGCTTCGTTCTTGCCAATGTTTACTTGTGGGATGCTCCCACTCAAATGATCATGTCAGTTGAGTGGATTTGCCCACAGCAGTACACAGAATGGCATACCTACGTGATAGTAGGCACCGCTTCTAATCGCATTGCGTCTGCACTCGCCAGAATTTCCCCAGAGCTCCGGGAATACGAATCACGTGCGCCACCACGTGAAAAATGGTCAGTTAGATCATCATACAAATACTATATTCTAGGTAATCAAATCCTGTGGCTCAGCCACTCCAGTAGATCATCTCCAGTCATCCCGTTTCTGAATTATCAGTTAATGACGTTTACCAATTTTTTTTATTTACCAAATATACGTACTTACTTATGGATTTCTGGTGAGACCCAAACTAAGCACTATTCTTGTATCTTGGGTGTCAAGAGAGCACTAGTTAAAGACTAAACAATAGTTTTCATGGACGTAAGTTGGTACATCATTGCATGTGAAAATTTATAATAGTTTTAAATGACATAAAAATTGATTTGGACGCATAGAAGGTGGTGACTGGTGAGGTAAGTCTTATGGAGAAAAAAAAGTATTATGGTATGGGAATGTTTCCAAGGGAAGAAGGTAACAACAGAAATCTGCATTTACGTGACAACAGAAGTTTGCATTTAGATACGATGCGCTGGAGATACGCTCTAAAGTCGGTATTGAAACGTCTAATAAGACGCACCGACCACCGTCAAGATAAGAGAACCTTTCGTAGGTACCTAATGCATATCGGATCCCTGAAGTGCATTATGCTTATTCAACTCTTTAGAAATTCTCTAAAAACTAAAAGGTTAAGGTAAAAGGCTAAAAGGTCTCTAAAAGGTTTAGCGGGATACATCGCAATAATTTTTTGATCGATTCCATAAGGCTTTCAAATAATTTAAAACCAAAACTTGGCAGTGGCACTAAATGCAATTACTTATCCCAGGTGAGATTGATTACTTCCTGTTCGAGTGGAGGCGGGTAAAATACACCCCATCCATCGTAAATGGCCAATTACTGCAAACTTGCCCGCTTTACCTGATTGTGCTAATGAAATTTATTGCTGTTGAGTTTATTTAACCGCCTTGGGCTATTAATTCCACCATTTCGTATAAAAATTTTCCTTGCTGCCACGACACACCTCCTGAGTACCTTTGTAGCTATTTTGTGTCTGAGCCAGAGGCGTACGCAGTTTTCTATTTAACCGACTTCAGGAGAATGTTCTATTGTTCGGCTGTAAGGATTTTTTATGTATATTCTTCGATTGTTCCGTCAATTTATGGGCAGATTCTAGAAATTATTTCGCTATTGTATCGAGAATAATCCCGAAATGGATCTTCAAGCTTCAAAAAACGTCAAGTGCGAGTTGGACTCGCGCATCAAGGCTTCCGTACAAACTTGTAGGTAGTAAGTAATCAAACATTTTTTTTGTGAAGTGGCAACAATATTACGGTTTTAGATTTTTTCATTTTACTTTTTCTTTAAGGCCTTGCTTCTTACAACAATTCATAATTCTAGGTCAACGGGAAGTAACCTCCAGGTTTTGTGTGTATGTGATTCCCTTGGAAAATTCATAAAAATTGGGCATAAACGGCTGTAACTTTTGATTGCGTTGACTTAGAAATTGATTGAGATTTTTCCTTTTGAGGTACGGAACCCTAAAAACAACATTATACTTTTAAAAAATCAAGACTAGCTACAGTTATTTTGGTCATATCTTCGCGAATTCTTAATTTATTTTGATAAATATTTCCTTGTTTGTACAAAGGTTGAGTTTGAGGTTGCATCATAAATGTTTGATCCTCGAGGAATTTATACGAGCGCTGTATATAAAAACATCAGCAAACGATAATTTTTCAAATCACTGGTCACAAAGTGATTTCCATGGCAACGGGCGTAAACAAACTAAATTAGACTCGATTTTTAGCTAGATGTCGCCACTTGAAACATTTGATCACGTTGTCGAAGTGTTCCGGGCTTAGAACTACTTCAAAACTCATTTTCATTATTCAGGAGTTCGAAGTCGGTTTATAATTTTTAAAACACACCAAATTATGTTTAACACGAAGGCAATTTAGAAGTTTATGTTGCTCGCTAAGTTTGACAGGCCACTTAAAAGCTTTGTAAAGGTTTCTGTGTCTTGTGTGTCTGATAGGTACTTTAGTCATGCACTATGTTTCTAAGTGATGAAAACAAATCTCCCAGATATACCTAGCACGTCTTCTCGATTGCCGCTCGTCCTCCACTCTTCAACTAATAGATGTAAATAAAAAAAAAGTAGTTATCCCACTAATATTATAAATGTCAAAGTTTGCATGGATGGATGGATAGATAGATGGATGGATGTTTGTTACTCAATCACGCCAGAACGGCTCAACAGAACTGGATGAAATTTGGCACAGAGATAGATTATAGTCTGGAATAGAACATAGGCTACTTTTTATCCCGGAATTCTTACGGAAACGGGAACTACACGGGTGAAACCGCGAGGCGCTGCTAGTTAATTCAAAAATCGATAATTAAAGTTACTTGACGAACGACCAAACATATAATACCTGTGTGATGATAAAAATCTTATCCGAACTCCAATCCACCAACACTCTGAACATCCCAGCTTATATGTCATTGTACCCTTGCTGATAGTATCAACGAGGCTTTTCAGAGTGGGATCATACACCTATGAATACCTACTTACGATCTGTGATGTAATCGTCGTAAATCAAATGGTTTACACTTCGGCCGAAGTTTGGCCGATGTCGGTAGATCTATCTACAATCCGCGGCTATTTGCGGGCGAAATCCAACCCTCGTCTCTGAGACATCTGTCGGTATTTGTGCCTAATTGTTTAAACCAACCTCCATCAAACAACAAGCTTAGAACAAAAAGTATTTGTATTCCATGGAATAACATACTTATAACACTTTTTAAGTCGATGCTGTAGGTACCTCTTTGATAAACACCTTAATTTCTTTCGTTGAAAACTACCACCACTACTACCAAGACTACCAGAAGTATTGTTGCTCGTTGTGTCGTAATACATTAAAATTATACTATTGAAACACGGAGCTTATCTCGTGTGGGTTGACGCTCAGAACAGTAAGGCCTCAGACACATCACAAAGGAAGACAGCCAACCACAAAGCCGCTAAGTCCCTCAAGAAAACGCTAAGGAAAGCTCGTTTTGACCGGAATCGCCAACTGGTAACCAGGCTTGCCTCATTTCCTGAAGGCAGTAAAGCCTTCTGGTCACTAGCTAAATGCATCGAAGCTAATTTTAGCCGTCCTTTACTTCCAACATTGCTAAAACCGGATGGGTCACTGGCTGCTCAACACAAGTAGGCAGAAAGAAGCATTCGTGTATGAAATGCTAATACAGTTAAAAAGCTTTTCATCGAATGTTCCAAAAAAATGCTTTTGTTTTGGTGTTCTCAATCTTCATTCGAATAATGGAAACCTTTTATCAAATTGCAAAATTCAAATCACCTTCGTACAGTGGTGTCGTCTTATCAAACATTCAATTGTTATTTTTAAATTTACATACTACGATTGAATTACAAAATTTGATAGCACTGCGCGACATCAAATTGTCATTAAGGTGTCGTTACAGTTAGAACCGTGTGTTGAAACGACCCATCCAACACAAGGTTGCTCACTTCCACAAGAGAGGATTGTGTCTTAATCTTCATTGCCAAGATTTAGAAACGGTATTGTTTAAAATTGTATTTTCTTTGGCCCTTTGTTTTAATGACTCTATCCACTTCACTGAATGTGAAAGAACCAACGAAATCAATACCTACCTAGTCAGTTATTGAGGGCTGCTTTTGATATTGAATGTCGAAATTAATGACTCAGCGAGCGATCGGGTTGAATTAAACTTTGTTGTAATTGTATAATTTTCTATTTGCTGAATAAAATGGTTGCTTTGATTAAGATTAAACAAGCCGAAACGAATTGTTCAGGGATGTTTGTCTTTCCAACTCAATTCATCTATTTGAAGCACTGGATGCAGTGAAACTGACACTAGGAGAGTTGGAAAACCTTACCAATAGGTGGCCTACATTATGTACGGTATCAGGTTATGAAGAGAGAAGAAAAAATTAATAAAATTGATGATCATGGAAAACTATATAAATACCAAGCTGGTTTGACATCTAGACCGCAGTGGGACGACTAAACTCTCGGCGGAGGTCACCGCAACCAGTAGTGCAAATGGCATCTTTATTTCTATAATAACTTGTTAAGTAAGTATCATACTCCTTAAATATTGACGTGCCTTTACTCGGGCGAGATCTGCAGCTCTACTGTATTATTCCACCAATGTTTTTGTACCATGTCTTGTGTGAATAAATATTACTGAACTATTTTATGTTTTACTAAGTTATGAGCTAACCAGCACGGGAGAGTTGGCGATTCGCATCAATAGCTGTCACATTTACAAGTAGCTTACCGAACTGTTCCTCGATCTAGACAGCAGTGGCACGACCTCTCTCTCAACCGCCGCGACCGCCAGCAGTGGAGCGAAGATGGCGAGAGATATCAGCCAGAGAGCGGCGAGGAGACTACAAGCTCCGCGCCGCGACGGCATCCAGGGTTGTCTCAGCGATTGCGTGATAGCCAGGTACCGGTCCACAGACATGGCTGTGATGGTGAACACGCTGGATGCTACTGCCACTCCTAGGAAAGAAAATACGAATGAGTTCTGTCGGTTTGTTCGACGCGGCGTGGATAAATGTGCGAGGTGTCGTACAATTTACTACAATGAATTCTACATATTATTATTAGATTATTGGAAAGCTGGAGGAGCCCCTGTCAGACGGGTCTTAAAGAACCTCTTCAACGCTGTCCTTTACAGTGGTAAAACTCCAAAGGCGTGGAGTGAGAGCATGGTGGTGCCCTTTTTTAAAAGGGTGTTAAAATCCTCCTTAAAAACTACATACACATCATACTCCTGAGCAACGTCTATAACCACCGGAACAGGCTGGGTTTCGTGGAGGATATGGTACTATAGACTACATACACACAGTGAGGCAGATTATACAGAAGTCCGAAGAGTATAATCAGCCCTTGACCTGACTTTTGTGGACTATGAGAAGGCCTTTGACTCTGTCAAAACCTGGGCTTTTCTAGAATTCTTACAGCCATACCAAGTAGACTATCGTTATATCGAGGTGATGACATACATGTCTCTACAAAGCCGCCACCAAGAGTATCCAAGTACAGGACCAGCAGTCTAAACCATTCCGATTGCGCATAGGAAGGAGACAGGGGGATGCCATTTCGCCTAAACTATCCGATTCTCCAACGTGATCGGCTGTGTGATGATCATTTCAGAAAAACCTTCGATCAATAAGTATTATTGGAAAATGAGCTTTGGCTATAATCAAAGCCCTAATGACCTTCTGCTAAGCCAATAATTTGCGAGGAGTATTAATGAATGAGACATAATAACGAAGAATATTAATATTGCTGATAAGATGAAGTTCAGTCGGCTTCACCTTTACCGTAAATAATTATTTGTTAATAAGTTAGGACACTAAGTTTTCATACCAGCATTGTACAGGGTTATTGGTAAATCACTGACACTTGTTGAACTGCAGGTTCTGCCCATCATCACGAACAGGTTTGTGAAGATGCAATGTCTTAATTCTCAAACTTGGAATTGGTAGTAGATCCATGTAATAATCGTTCTTTAGAGATGGTTTACTTAAAACGAAACTTAAAAAATAGTTCTATCCTGAATTTACAGAGGGTGTCAGAGTAGAAAATTGGTCTTTAGTTATAAATTGGGTTCCGGACAAACACGTTTTTTTTTTTCATTTCATATTTCATTTATTTTTGCTTGCATGTACATTCGTAATAATTCATAACTCAAAACTGAGTTACCTTATTTTCACAATGTTTTAAATATAATTAAAAATAATTATAATTTAACAGTTACATAAATTCAATAAAATAAGTTCTATGCAAAAAAAAAAACATTAATTAAATTGAATTTAGAAGCCAGAATAGTCAGCTAGTCTCTGTTTCATCATAAAAATTGATATCAGATATGTAGCATTGTAGATTAGTTGATAGATTTCTTATATTTTTATGTTTTTGTTTGTGTGAAAATAATGTTTTAAACTTTATCAACAACAAGTACAGTAAAAAACGTTTACAGTACTACCAGGAAACTTTTTTTTACTTTTTTTAATGAAATGTTATCCAGCTTTGTGCCACCACACCAGGACCTGTCTGAAAATCAGCGCCGTTACTAGCTTCGGCTTGTAGCGGCATAATGCTGAGACAGGGACCGGTTTGGTTCCTTAAGTACCACATTTTTTGTAGGTATCTGTTTTTATCTTCTTTCTTCGTAGAAGTATAATGTTTCTTGTACTTAGTTATAATTGTTTTGTATCGTAGGTTCATGTGTTTTGTTTGGTTTCAAATAGATGTATTTTATATCTTACTTTCTTTCTATATAATTTCAAAAGAAACATATTAAGACCTTCAAGACTAAGTCTTCGCGAACTAGTTCGTGATGATGGGCAGAACCTGCAGTTTACACTATGTCAGTGAATTACCAATAACCCTGTACAAGTATTATGTGCTAAATAAATATTTTTCTCTAACTGTTGACCTGATACCGCTTTAGGTCTCACTATACGGGGAGCCTATAAAGGATCACTTAAAAGAGCCGTTATTATTGGCACACCTGAAAAGCACCGCTCGCTACAGGGCAGCACAAAAATGTGCATTTAAATTTGGAGTTTAACTCGTAACATTTAGATGCATTTAATATTGACAGCATCAGATGACAGACAGCTCCCGGACCACTCGTCTGAAACTTGTGGGAAACCAGTATGTAAAATGTATCTAAAGATGACGACTATAAGTCCATTATTTTAATGATTATTTTTTGCTGTGCGGTAGCGGTGCTGGATAATGTGCCATGTCGCCATGTGTCAATTACGCTACATTATTGAATGAAACTTATAAATAATCTTTTTGATTATTTATAAATCTTTTTTACTTAGACTCGTAAGTAACCTATTAAACTTCTGTTAATATTAAGTTTCGTGATTCATTTCTTGTTTTGGGTGATAATGAAATCGTACTGATTTAGCAAGTTACCGTCCGAGATAACGAAAACTTGCAGACCTTTTACTTCGAGGAAACTTATTAGGTTGTGCAAAATGTATTTACGGCGAGCGAAGTCGAAATTACTCGCTTCAGCTAAAACCAACTTTAACACAATATACTAGTGTAGATTAATAATATTAGCTGGAGTAGTCTGTGTTTTTAATGTGATGTCTGGTTTATTAGACGACAAACATTTATAGCCTGTGATCGTATAATTTAAAACACTTACTTATACATGACTTTCAGTACCCTTCGTCCGAGTAAAAGTAATCGAGCACAATTTATGTCTTACACGAAAAAGGCTTAGAATGAATATTTGTTTTCGTGCACTCGTATGCGTAAAAACACTGAAGTTATTATGCATGTCAAATCACACTTGGATTCGTTTTTGCCTTCGTAATAAAAATAATTCCTTATTTTTATTTTTTTATTGCCTTTCTTAAATTCACAATTCTTTCCATCCAAAGGTTGCCTGGAAGAGATCGTTTCTTAGCGATAAGGCCGCCCATTGTACTTATCTTATGTGATGTCTCTATGTAATGTTATTTTATGGTGTACAATAAAGCATTTTTGTATTGTATTGTATTGTATAATTGTTGAGTGAGCGTGTTTGACCTCAATGATTGACGTGTTTGGCTTCGACTTGGTAAGCTCAAGGAAAATACTTAGATTCGGTACAAATACCGAGCGAGATGTTTTCCCTTGTGTTCTATGTTGGTAGTGCTCTATCTACTTACTTTTTAATATCAATGCCGCAAACGTGTCTGCCGTTGTCAGTGCAACAAGTCACTCAAAATCAGTCGAAAATGTATAGGTATCATATTACGATAAGAGTTCCTCTTGATCTGGTAGGGGCGCTACAAGGCGCTAAATGTATTGGAAGGAGTCGAAATCGATGGAATCGATGGGACTCAAAATCCATCGAAATCCATGGAAGAAGGTATAAGTAAGACAATGCGTATTACCCGTACTAAACACCTAAGGTACCTATTTTAATAGCATCTGAAAACGAGATTTGGTCGATAATTACCTTGGACTGATTAAATGAATCGACCTACCCTAACATTCAATTTTAAACTTAATTTCGATAATAGTCTCACTAATATTATAAACGTGAAAGTTTAGATGGATGGATGGATGGATGGATGTTTGTTCCTTTATCACGCCAGAACGGCAAAACGGATCTGGATGAAATTTGGCACAGAGATAGATTATAGTCTGGAATAGGACATAGGCTACTTTTTATCCCGAAATTCCTACGGGAACGGGAACTACGCGGGTGAAACCGCGAGACGCTGCTAGTATTAAATAATCTGTTCTAATACGTATGTGTATATATATAGGGAGATTGAGAGTCGGATAACAAAAGTGTACCTTGGTCTATAACTACTTCCTTCTTTTCTTTTGAGTTACGGACCCTAAACGTAAAAAGTTTCAGGTGGACTCTTAATACCGTAGACCTATGAAATACTTTGTAAACATGACTTTATGAGTAACACAAAAATATCATAAAATAAATGCTTCCACGTTAAAGGTACAAAGCATAGGGTCGAGGACGAGTTCTCGACTGACTTGTAAAGAATTCAGCAAGGTTTTAACGAAATTGAAAAACTTCTCGTGACCCGAGAGATTCTATTCATTTTACCGACTTTAAGAGGAGGTTCTATGTTCGGATGTAGGTATGTATTTTTTATGCTCATCGATTTCTCCGTCAGTTATGGACCAATTAAAAAAGCTCTTTCGCTTTGGGATAGAAAATGATCCCGAATTGTTCCCATAAATTAATATTTTTTATTCCTGAGGAATAACTATTTATCCCGTTGAGCCTTCGATAAAAGTGAAAAAGGGAGATGAGGCATTACCATCTCGAAAGTGTATGGCTCAAGTTAGGTTCAACTATGTTCCCTTACCTCAGTCATAGTCGGACCAGCGCGGCGCGCGGCGGCGCGGGCGGTGGCGTTTGTGTTGCGCGTGCTTGCTACGACGTATAATTTTGTGTGATTTCGACTAAAACACCACGACAATGCCCTCGTGTTCATTCACCAGGTGTACAAATAGCTCCAAAACAAAAAACAAAGCATCACATATTTTCCCGCGTAAATAGATACTCCAAACTTTAAATTTTCTGATAATCAGATACCTACCTTATCATTATTTCATCTGTAACACGGTACAGTTTTTGAGTGAGCGCTGGTAGAACGTATCGTATCTTCCTTTTTTAGTTTTTTTAGTATCCATGGTAACGAGCGTAAACAAGAGGTTTTTACTACTTTGAAAATCAAATTACAAAGTTGACGGTTCCAAACCCATTTAAATTTTTAAGTATTTTAGTTGGTAATTATTAATATCTTACACTGATCTTGTTGAATAAAGCGAATAAAAGTTTACTTAAACAATGAACCGAACGAACAGATTTTTGTAAGTCTTCAATGGTAGGTGTAGGTAGGCGCGCAAGCGGTAGCTAAGGTGTACCATGGCACATACATCTAACACAAGAACAAGCCTTCAAATAAATATTTTTAAACTTACGCGATCTGAACACATATTTATTAATACTATTTAACAGGTATTTATCGCGTTTAATTACCTTATTTTCCCGACGTTTCGACAGGCTTACACACTGCCGTGGTCACGGGATGACTGGCGTACTCGAGTTGCCGCCTCTGCGAAGCGGGGGCAACATTTCTTGAAACTACCCTCACTTAGTTTAAATTTTTAATCCATTGTTAATGTTAGTACATCTATACTAATATCACAAAGAGGAAAAATTTGTTTGCTTGTTTGTTTGTTTGAATTGAAAAATGCAGATCATTTTGTATATCAATAGAGAATACATATAAAAATAATCAGTTTTTTAAGTCACATGCATATAAAATATATAACCTATTGTGTAACTTATTAATTGAAGTCAGAGCGCTGTTGTACCCTGAGCCACGAAACACGTTGTGAGGCGGAGACAGGCATCGATAAAACGAAATAGCATCGTTTGTCTTTGTTACACACAGTACCTCTGTAACATCCTGAGCTGAAGGTTAGGAACCGACCACTTGTGTAGGATTAAATGAAGACTAAACGAATTTACCTAGAGACTAGATTTAGTTACTTACCTCGTTCTATGCTTAGCCAAAGTCAAGCAAATTTATGCATGTAAATATGGCACCCTGCTGTTGGGTTTCGACAGAATTTGCACCAGTAGTTGTGTTTAATTTAAGATGTTCCATAAAATGCATAACGCTAACAATAATTTCTCAGCGTCGACGCCAAGAAGAGAATTTTAGATTCATTTTGTTCATCTTTTTAACAAACATTGTATGTATCTTGAAAATGGCTTGAGAACCTAAATAACGATAAAAAATATACTGAAGCAGTCGACAACGAAAACATTTAGTGTGAACTCATGGTACAGTCAGATTCAGGATTTCATCCCCTTAGTCGGGTGCGCAATAAATAAGGTAACCCATCCACTGGATGATGTAACCCTTTAGGTATACTACGTATGTTGTGGGTGAAATCTAAACCGATGCTATCAACGAGTCGGTTAACGAGGCTGAGAAAAGATCCTGGTTTTTGTCTGACATAACTGTTTCGATATAAAATGTGTACTTACAGATAAATACAGGATAAAAATGTCTCATGTACTTACTCAACAAACTAACAAAATAAATGAGACTAAAGTAACTAGTAGTTTGTAATGGAATGGTTTAGTTGTAAAAAATCAAATAAACAAGACTGCACATTTCACACCGCAGCAGCTTAGCCCTGGGAATGTAATTATGGTGGTTCGACGCGGGTTGACGAAATTTTTTTTACTGCCTTCTACAAGCAATAAAACTAGCGAAAAAGTAATTTGCCGCCAATTGTAAAGAAATAGCAAAAAAAATGACTCTCGCGCCAACCCGCGTCAAACCACCGGCACCTTGTGCACCTAAATATTTTACGTCGAAATTCTCACACAATCCGCGCGTTCTAAAAATGGGATGGAACATCGTCAAAATAACTGACAGCTCTTGTTTCAGCTCGAAATGGTTCTATTCGATTTTGATCGCGCGCGTCCCTATTATAAAGGTACGAGCGCGTTTATATTCGCTGTCGTTTTAACCCAGTTTTCAGCGATCATAAATAAACTTGTATAAAACTTTCCAAGAACGTGTGAATAGCTGGAAACTGCTTGAACTACATTATTTCCTCGTAGCCTGTTTATATTTCTCTTTACTAGCACGCATTACACCGGCTTTACACTATTTCAAAGTATTAGAAAGAAACTCATTCGAACCTCAGAGGCTTCCAGATTGATGACGTTTGGCTGCAGCTAGCTTGTAGTAAGTATCGTGCGCGAAGTGAATCGTGTTTGAAGCACAGGACGTTATTTAACAGCGCATTGTTATTCCATCAGTTATCTGCAAGCTTAACGTATGTAAAAAATAGGTAAGATAGGTACAACATAGTATAAATAAAAATATCAAATTATCTAGTAAAATGTATAATGCCTATCTTCCTTCAAAATCCAACCCTATTTGGTTAAAATTGTGTATAGGCAAAGAATGCAAAATGCTGCATTAAAAAAAACGAATTTCATGGTAACGTTCTCTTTCAATTGATGAGTTTATACATAATCAATAATTTACCGATATTAGCAATTTACAACCAGAATCAATATCAACTTTCAGCTGCAGGTACAATATCGATGTTATTAGCAAATATGACTTAATTTTTTTTCTCGCCGGGAACGTTTCTCTCCTATAGTCCCGTGTCAGCTAAGTCCAACTCCCTGGCAGCGAGCCAAGATAACGAACTGCCTTATCTGGTAGATAAGCCAAGTTCTGATCGCGACTAGCCTGCACGGTGCGCGGTGTTGTGTTGTCAGTGTGTCCCCGATGCGATGTAGTCCAGGAGCCAGGCACAAATTCGGTCAATTATTTCTTCTCGAGCGAAACTTCGTAAAATGCATTATGGATTTATATTATGAATATTCGCGTTCGTCAGCTGTGACTCCGTGGGTCCCCACCCACGGAGTCGCAGGTGACGAACGCAGAGGTAGCCTCGTACCCCTTCTCTATCGTCAGACTGGTGAGGCCACTTTTTGTTGTATGCATCCAGTTATTCTTTCCATCTCCGCCTGGGCCTTCCACGCGGTTTTCGCCCATTAGGATCCAGTCTATGATGGCTTTCGACGAGAGTTCTTCCGGCATGCGACATAAGTGCCAGCCCAGTCCAGCCCAGTCCCATTTCAGTCTGCCAGACTTCAAAGCTACGCCTGTTATTTGGGTCTTGGAGCGCAATGTTGAGTTTCTGATGCGGTCTGTTAATTTAACTCCTAGGATGCTGCACTCCATAGCTTTTTGGCTGACACCAAGGCGAAATTTTCAGACATTGGTAAGTGACCATGTTTGCGCATCGTACGCGAGAATGGGGAGAATGCAGAAAAAATTAAAACAAAGATGTTTTAATCTTGTGCCAACACGAAACGAACAACCATAATGTCTATTAGCGATGAAAGATAAATTAGCTTACCAACGTTTTGATTAAGGTAGAGGTAACTCCCCGAATAAGTTCTTTCCCAAAATTCAAGTGTAGAAATTGCTAAAATCCTTTCTGTTTATTTCAGTTCTTACTTAATGGATCACAGTCTAAACATCAAAAGTAAGATCAAATATAAACGGAAAGAAGATTCAAAAAAGGTTTGTGAAACTTTAGGAATTCTGAAGAAAAGAGTAAACTCACCTTGATTGAGTTGAGTAGGTACTTAAAGGTAAGGAACAAAGAAAACCATTTCCATTTAACTAAGTGTAGGTAGGATTTGTTTAAAAAAATACTACTTAAGAGGCGAACCTAGCGTGTTTGCTTGTCAAACTAGGACTAGATCTCAGTACTCACGGGATTCCCGTGGTTAAAAACTCGAATTAGGTACATAACATTCTAAATTTTTTCTGTGGGTCCTTGAACGTCTCAACGTGAAAACACGATTGAGAAAAAAAATACGATAGAAAAAAACATGAAATTGCACTGTTTTGCACATAATTTGGTCGAGACCTTAGGAACCCTGTGATCTATTATGTTTTGATTCGTAGGTTATTACTAATTACCTACTTGGTCCCTTCAGATAGTTTTTTCATAAGTAGTGTAGTTTTCTTGTAAATAAGCAAAAACTCTGTTTTTGCAATTGCGCCGTTCCAAAAACGCATGCTCTGTCCCGCTCCTATGAGCGCGAAATCCTATCCCTATCCTTTTCACAAAATGGCGCGCATTCCGTCCTCTTGAACGAAAAAGATCAGTGAATCTATGGCAACAAATTAATTTAAACGTAGTTCACCGAGTTTGGACGGGTGAAGTTTTATAATGATAATTAATCGAGCGATGAATTTTACAATCTCAATTGTGAAATTGCTAATCATCTTAAAAACGACGAGGCCGCTATGTTCAGAAAAGGTATTTCCGCAATCTCTCGACAATATTCGTGCCGAAATCGAACTATCATTACCATCATAGAGGAAAATATCCAGGGATAAGTGTTCCGCATTTGCTTAATTTTCGAACCAAAAGCGAAACTGACCTTCCAAGCCCTGAAGTTTTGTGCCCAACTCATCTGAAACTCAGTGGTTTCCGAAAGGTAAAACCGAGCATTATTTATTTTGTTTATCTCGTTACGAATGCCAGACTGACTGAGTGCGAAACGTCTCTCACTTGACCGGTTTACGGCCCACACGGCTCGCTTTAACTCATTATTAGGGAACACATTAAACTAAAAGTATCTTCCTAGTTTTACGGATAAATTTGCTTGTGGCAACACTTGCCCATTACCTTTTAAACTAATAAACAAGAAATAAATCACGCATTGCGTACCTACTCAATGATGATAATGAAGTGAAATTTTGGAAATTGTACGATATTTCCTAGAACTATTACGGTAAGATCTGCTCGATAAAACTTCAGTTAGTTTCATCGATTTATTTCCAATTCCTATTTGTCACCATTACTCATCAGAATATTTGCTGAAAGTAAGAATCCCGCTCCTATTACGGCCCCAATAGCCTTTCATAGATCCTTAAACTTTACCTCAAATCTGCCGGATGCTTCACGCCCCATAGTAATAACCCCCCTAATATTTATAGTAAGTATAAAATTTTACTTGTCTAAGTACTTATTTTGTAAGCCTTAATAAAAAAAGTTAATGGTTTTGATTCTTACCGAAGCGGTATTTATTCGGCGAAGCCTAGGTCCAGCAGTGGACTAAATAAAGGCTATAAGTGTTGTTATTCCGATAAAGCTTGAGTGGGAAACCTATCTAAGAATTCAGCGATAGCGGCCAAATGAGTGTCGACAGTACAGTCACGAACCTAAGATAAAGATATTTCTATTATTTCAACCATCTTCAATGGTCTCCAACCTAAATTAAATATGCCCGATTCGTATATACCTATAATCCGATTTAGAATCCTGGATATTTTATGTCAACAAAGACATTTATGAATGAAAGCTTAACAAAAACTCATAACAATAACAGAAAACAACAAGGTTTTGATAACAGTGACGTTATCACTAAAAACTAAAACATAAACTTCGACAACGGATAATCTCACATGTGTAGCGAAATATGTTAAAATTTGAATGCGAAAACGAACGAGAGATTAATTAAGTGTTGAATGAAAGCTTTCAAAACGAAAAACTGTTTCGACCTTCTGTGCTTTGCTTCGGTGATACCAATGTCGTTAAATATTTTCCATCAATATTCATTGAGGTTTGTTACCACTTCGTATACAAAAAATATCCAGGTTTTTGAATCGGGGTATAGCGCTCTCAATTCTGCCGAAGGAACAATCCCTTTAAGAGCTTTAAAGGGATTGGGTAAAGGAAAGCCTGCGCAGACAGACCAGAATGTGAAGCAAATCTTCGTGACATAGTCAAACCATTCTCAAGGCAAAATGTTTGTAAATAAAACACAAAACAAAAACGAAAAACTCCCTCTTTTTCGTCGCGTTAAAAAAATCATTCTGAGCATTATGCATTGCATTAAAGAGCTGAAATCGATAAGACTTCTATTAGATTTTTTACCTAGATTTAAAATGATTAATTCTGTGCAATTAAAGAAATTAAGGATAATTAATGAGGTACCTACTATAATTGTGATAATTAATTAAGTGATAAGCTAAGCTACCTCTCAAATTGCATTACGCCCTAACAAAGCTCCTAATACCTAGCATAAGTGAATTTTGTAAGATCTCTCACAAAATTCAATTCAAAATTCAAAATTGATTGGAGCTAATCATAGTAATCATCATCACTGCAATGCATCAACAAAAAGAAAGTGATTTTATGTTATGTATGGGGACAATGTTAACAGGTATTGTATCTTGTGTTTGGCCACTGGTCAGAGTTTATGTACCTTCACCATTCGTAAATTGTTCAGTTCGGTCCGTGGTTCAATTAATCTAGGTGATGTAGGTCGGTATTCATTATTCAACTAAAATATCAGTTTCGTTCAGTTGGATTGCTTTTAATTTACAAGATACAACTAGATACAATAAGATAATATTTTTTATCAAGAATTTACAGTCTTCTGTATTAAAAATAGCAGAATAAAACCTAAGTTATACGCGAATTCAGTGTCGTGTGAAGAAGGTATTCCATATCATCGTATCACCACCGTATATCTATTGCTATCTATTCTGTGGCTCTAGTGAATTGACGGCGAAGAAATCCGTTAAGGGTGTGCAATTTATGCATTTACGGCTCTGCTTTTAGTGCCGAGGAAGTATTGCACGCAGTTTTAGTGCCACTATGTATTTTAGTGCAGTCGCTAAAAGCCTGTCACTAAACAGTCATGAGAAAATCTATCGTATTGGACAAAACATCCATATTCACGTCACGCTTTCACTATAAAATATTAGTAATAAATAGAATAGAGTAATAACTCGCAGCCTCCAATGCGTAGGCAAGTGAGAAGCAATCCATCTCATTGACATATCACCGCGGAGAGAAATCTATTATCAGAGCCTTTCAGAAGTTGTGACAATGGGAAGTGATTTTTTCAACTTACCAATTACTTCTAAAAGTTTGTATTCGTTTTGAGAATGTTTAGGTAGGTATACCATTGTAGCACTTGCATTTAGGAAATAGGTGTTAATGTGTACTTATTTGTCGTCAGTGTTAAATAAATCACATAATCCAGATTTTCCACCTAAACAATTTAGTTTTCGTATGACTCTGGTAAAAGCATTTTATTTTACAGTTTGAATATCACAGTAAATAAATAATAGGGAAAAAAAACCACCTACCTATTGTTTTTTTTAATTGAAAAAGGCGTTGGTGAAATGAATAAACAAACATTACCTCACTTTGACAAGTATATCAAACTCCTTTTAAAAATACTGGCTGGAAAGAAGAATCCTACCCGATGACGTCACAGTCACTGACTGCCAACAGAAGAACCAAGCAGATGCTCACTGGCTGTGACTCTCGGATGTGGTGGATTAAGTTTTTAGTTACGTATAAAACTGTTTCAGATGAATTTAGGGTATAAAAATTGATATTCTATAACCCCATCTTTCATTTCTACTAATAAAATCCCATTTCAAGACCGATTCCATAATGCAGGTGTATAATAATGATAGAATTAGAAGGTCGTCGGAAAGGATTTGTTCAATGCCACACGCCTTATGCTAGTGAATATGTAATTTTTAATTTAATATTAGTTACTTCCAGCCTGCATTTTTCCACTTCAGGGTAAAGGCCTCCCTCCATTTATTTATTATTTATTCTATTTATTCATTTATTCTAGCTTTTCGTATCCTCAGATGTATGCCATGGATCATTCTGGACGGTGCACAATACGACTCATACATCACTCACTCACACCAGTATATAAGATGCATACCTTGCAGAAAGTTGACAGTCTTGCACATGACCTCCCCGAAGTACCACAGCAGGGTCACTGACTTGGCGATCTGCACCGGCATGCAGAACAGAGTCACCAGGAGATCTGCCACCGACAGGTTCACCAGGAAGATGTTCGTCACGCTGCAACAAACAAAAGGTTCAACGATTCAGTCTGCTATGGCATTCAGAACCTTAGAAGGTCTATAGGTAACTTAGCAAAAATCCGGTTAATTCCTACTCTCCGAAAACAGTTGTTAATTTTTCACGAATCAGAATTAATCAGAATCAATAACGTTTATTTAGAACCCCACAAAAGTCCTTAGCTTGTAGAAAAGTCGAACCTCTTAGATTAAACTGCTAGGTACTTATTTGATTTTCTTCGTTTCTATAATAAAAGAAACATCTAACAAGTTGAAACAAAATTTGATCTAAGTACTTAGTGTAGGTACCTATGTTCGTTCATTTTAATGAGCCTAGTACCTAGATGAAACTAACTGTATATCATTAATACTAACTGTATATTAGAACTAATATATAGTTAGAATCATTTTTCGAAAAAGAACTAACAAATCCGCTCTACCGATCCATTTTCCCAAAAGTACTTAGAAACTTGCAGTTACAGACCTTTAAACCTACAATTGTCCTCGCCCACGGCTGCCCTCGGCTCCGTCACCGCGCAAACAGATCCTGAACAAATATCTACCCATTACCCGTGTTACAGTTGTTCCCCACGATTATTGAACGAATTCACGCTGAAAGGTCTGTCGCGGTCACTCGGTACGAACTCATCATCATCCAGAGAATGAGGTAGGTAGGATGATCACTTCTTCCACAAGTAGACAAAAAAATTGTGAAACGAAAATCAATAACATTTTATCTCATCATCAACATCATATTTGCTCATTTCGCTGATACATCAGCTGTCATCTATCTAACTAAGTAACATCTGCTCAATTTTGTATTTTATCCACCTTATAATGTGTATGTCTGTGCTGTTCTGGTTGCTAGTCAGTACCATGACGACAATCAAGAAATAGGTAGGTACTACATTCTCAATTCACACAATATCAAACGAGACTCTACTCTGTTATTTTGGCTAGTAAATTGGGATTTATTATCTCTATAAGTCTCATTTTAAAAGCCACCTCAGAGCGTGACTTTTACACTTATATCAATTTCCTAAAACTCTTTAGGTTACAAAATAAGCACTCAGGCAAGTCAAATTATATACTATAAAAAGTATTATCAAATAAAGATAAAGATACATTTATTTGACTTAACAAGAACAGCACATACATACACATTTATAAGGTAGGTAAAATACAAAATTGGGAGTGTTTCACTCTTAAAAGAGTGGCAGTAGGGAATTTTTACTGTATAATTTAAATTATTTTGAAGAACAAACTAAAATAATTCTGAACGTTTTCATATATCATTATCTAGGCCCCAGGTAATGGAAAACAACTGTTCTATGAATGTGATTGTAAGCTTTGTGAAAATAAAAGAGCTTAAAATAAAGCATAACTTACGTGTGTCATCCCTCGTAATTTTTTCTGTTTATCATTTTGGTGGCCCCATTCATTTCTTTTTGAGAAAGCTATAGTCTTTTCTTTTATTTGAATATCCTTATTTTGTCCCTTAGTCCTAAAAGGCATAATAAAACTCTCACAAAAATGCAAAGTAGACTCGAAACACAACTCATAAAAACAATCACAAACACAAGTTCAGCAAACCTTCAAGTCCCTTGTCTGTAACTGTAAGTCTTCTAAACCTCGGTACAGAGTACGATAAAAACAGAGGATAAAAACTTTGTAGAAACATGTATTATATCACGCCTTTGTCCCAAGCATTTGTCCATGTCAAATTATAAAACGCTAACCCTGGCTTAGCTATTTATTTATACTTGTTTTTGGCTGGCAAACCAGTTTTTTCGCTCCCGATAGCATCAGAGCGTTGGGACAGTTTTCATCTGAGAAAAACGAAGGTAAAATGTACTCAATTAGATACTTTTGTTGTTGTAGGCAAGTAAATAAAAATAAAACTTCAATTGCGAGTTGAACTCGCACATCAACGGTTCCGTACAAACTTGTACTCGTTTTTTTTGTGAACTAACAACAAATTTACGATTTTTAGATGTTTTCCTTTACTTCTACTATTAGACCTTGCTTCTTGCCAAATTTCATGTACCCTATAGGTTTTTTGTGCTTGTGATGCCATTAGAAAATTCAAAAAAATTAAGCATAAACGGGTGTAACGAAGTTGATTTGAGTGAAGTTTTATTTATATCGCGGCTCTAAGATTTTACGAACCTGAGTATACGATGAGTGAACTTCAACTTGATACCTCCACGGGCTTCTGAGAAAAGAGGGTTGACAGACGGACAAACGGAGAACAAAGTGATCCTATAAGGGTTCCTTTTTTCCTTTTGAGGTACGGACCCCTAAAAATTAACCTCACTTAACTTTTTCGCTTCCTGGCTGATGAGTGATGTTGATACAAAGACACGAGGGTTATGTGAGAATGAAATGCACAACTCATCAAGACTAAAAAAACATAAGAACAATATTTGCCGGCAAGTACGTACACCAATCATGGACGACACCAGATCTATTCTTAAGATAAAACGTGGATAGAACCCAGGCACAATCAATCTAAGAAATCAATAGACCATGCACAAGGCAGATGTGCCTCTAATCAGTCGATACAAAGATAACATCCATCGAATTAGTTAAGTGAAGGTTGGCAAGCTTCGCTTAACTAATTGTGGTAATTAGTGTTAAAGACGTTATTAGGGTCAACATAATTGTACATATGAATCAAAATGTTTGTCCAATGCCTTCATTGCATATTTGCGAGAATGTTTTCAATTCAAAACTGTTTTATGAATATTTTTCATATAAGTGAGTTTACTTGTTTCTATGAACATCGATAAAACAAGCTGACACATTTGTGTAATAATTTGAGTTAAAAATTGCAAGCGTGCGTTAAAAAACGATCAGTAATCATCTTACTATCTATATAATACATTAGCTTAAAAAAAACACAAATTGATCCCTTCGGGGCCCAAAATCATCCCTTTCGGCTTAGTACGTTAGCCACATAACCTTTGTATGCAAAAATTAAAAATCTTTTTATACCTTATAATATATTGTTAATCACCTATACATGTATTAAATAAAAAAACATAGTATATTCTAAGGTTATTTTCGCGAGAACTCATAATAAAACACTGTTTTTACCGGATATATTTTATATTTACCCACCAATCCACCACACCACACCCAGCAATCCATAGCTACAACCCATCAAGACACTGTTAGTGATTACTGCGTACATATGGAACGTTATAATTAAAGTTGTATAATTGACGGTAGATATGCAAAATTCAAATTACTTGTAAAGACAAATGTCACCTCAGTCTGCCTGTGACCATGGACGCTGAAAAGCCTCCGAAACGTCAGGTTATAAACAAAATATAAAATATACGCGATCAATCCGGTAAAAACAGTGTTTCATTATAAAAAAACATTTTATAAGACGAAGTTACGGCTGGCTCCTTGTTTTAATATGATGGTTACATGCGAGTGTCATTTTTACATGTGCGTCACGTTACATGTGAAAGACATGTGCGTTATGGTACAATCAATTTGAAAACTTTTTTTTTAGTAGTTATAACTATAAAAGCAACATTGCGCGAGATTCAATTTGAAAACTATCCGTACGCTATGTTTCTCGTCGACGATAAAATCCAATAAACTGACAATATAAACCAGAAAAGAACCTATATCTAGCAGTGGACTAATATAGGTAGGCTGATGATGATGAAACCGGAAAACCGTTTGAAAAATACATACTACTCATATACTACTCACTTCTTACAATAATAATCTTAGCTACCCATAAAGATTTTCTTCTTTATTGGCACATGTACGTAGAGGCTCTGCAAGGCGCTAATGCATGAAACAAATCGAAAACATATAAAGCTATCGTAAACTATGCAAAATTCATCCTTAGAGTGAGTGAATCGAATTCGGTAAAAAAATCCTCAATTTTATCCCACATTCTGAATACATAATGAAAATGATTTATTATATGTCGTTATGCCTGTGAGAGTAGTACCTGGGTCTACGTTACTCTGTTACTCAGCACTTTTTGCTTTAATATGAAAGGAGCAGACGAGCCACATAAAGGTGGTTGCCACCTTTATATAGTCTTTGTCTTTTCTACTCTAGCTGTTCCAGCAGCAGGCTTTGCAGAGTGACGACCCATTTTCATAAAAATAGAGATAGTGATAAGCTTTCTCCTCCATAACCAGACCAGTTCCTAAAACCCCCACAAATGGGTATGGTAGGTAGTTCAACAGACAACAATGATCCATAGAAAAGACAAAAGAAGGTAAAGATTAGAAGCATAAAAACATGTTCTACCATATAGTATATAGTATGCTATAGAACTCATTTCGTTCAATAATGCGGTAAGGATAGGACCTGTATAGGACAATCAGCTTTTCAGATATTTTATGGCCATTATAGCCCCGGTAAAGTTTTCATAGCTGTACTAAAACTCAACATAAAAGTACATTTGAAGCTCCCTTCAGACCTCAAATTATCTCTGACTCAGTATCTAGCTATCAAACACAAGACTAGGTCTTTAAACCCTTCCTCAAAGAAGATTTTACAATTCGTGCCCGCGGCAGAGGCCTGGTTTCTTTAATCAGGGCCACAAAGCGGGTGGCTCAATCTCATTATGCCTTCAAACAGATCATACGATGTTTTGCACTGGGGTTTAGGTTTACAACACTCGACAAAAGTAAAAGGAGTCTAAAATAATCTACTGACTAAAGATTTTGTCAAATATACCCAAGGTTATCGACATAGCTCAAAAGATTAGCAAGCTGAAGTGGCAGACTAGACTGCTGGCAGATGCTCGATACGGCAAACTGAAGACAGGGCGCTATGGTGCTCATTAGGGGAGCCCTATGTCCAACTGTGGACTAACTATAGGCTGATGATGATGATGATGAAGCTGATGCTCTTTGTCTGTTCGTCTTAGCTTGCTAATTTACCATCAATATTTTTTTTTCAGTTTTTATGTTGTTCGAAATAACATTTCAAACGGTCACAAGTTATGAAATATCTTACCATTCAGCTCTAGATGTTCGAAAAGAAATTCAAAAGACTAAAAATATTCAGTCAAATTCAAATGTAACAAAATGTATAAGTATAGCGCACTCTCAAAATAAAACATACTCTTAAGTAAGTGGTTAAAACTTCGGCCAATAAATGAAAATACTTTCCAAAGTTTTAGTTTCTTCAGTAGCTTCTTGAACCTGCGATACATCAACAAAAATTCAAAACGAACTGCCAATTGCGTCATAGAACTTTGTTGTCAGAACTGTGATTTGACTTGTCTAAGTGCTTTTTTGTAAGCCTAAAGAAATAAAGTTATTGACTTTTGACTTTTGTGTTTTCACCTCGTTCTTACACAATCTCTTGAAGAAGGGTCAAATGGAAACTAAACTTAGCTCTTACTTTGATAAATTGGAGTCTAGACAAACAATAATAAGATAATTTGGCGTGTGTTAAAAAACTATAAACCAACTTCAAATTCCTGACAAATGATAAAATACAGCCTTAGTAATAGGATTTATGTTGGGACCCTTCGCGTAGAAAACCCTAACAAAATCATCAGTCCAGGATCAGTTGTCCTTCGTTTCAGGCGATCCGCCATCCGTCAACTATGTTAGACCTCTTGTTTACGTCCGTTGCCATGAAAACCAATAGACCAGTGAGTGAAAATTATGATCTGATTATGTTTTAGTTATACGTTCTACGGTGCACATATAAAGTCCTTGACAATTTAACGATCACTTTTTTCGGAACCACCTCAAAATCAACCTTTAGACTACAATGAAAGAATTATCAAAATCTATTGAGAATTGTCGAAGATATCACCAAAATTGTTGAATTATTTGTTGTTTTTTAAGCTTCACGGGATATTACTTAGGTATACCTCAGGAATATATTTTTTATAAAACCAATTCGGGATCATTCTCTATACAATATTACAATCGGTCCATAATTGACGGAGAGATGAAAAAGAAATGAAAAACACAGCCGAATATAGAACCTACTCTTTGGAGTCGGTAATAAGATTATTAATTCTACTTAACTTGTTGGCAAGCATAACGAGTGCACAAAGATAAGTCATATAGGTACGCGTAATTTTATGCTTAACACATAATTAGTTTATTATGTATGTACGGGTACAATAATAGATGTAATATGCTCCGTGTCAACTCAGTCCCCACGTAAAGCTAAGCCTTCGTGGTAAAGGTTTTACAAATTACTTTCGCTTTACGGCATTTCGCGGAAAACACATTTGTTGTTGCCTGAGTGTTTTATTCAATTAACTGAAGTTTTTGAAATTGATTTGGGTAATTTTTCATTTTGCTCCTTGCTATATTCCCATCAGACATTTGAATCCCTCGCCACATAGGAGAAACGAGTGAAACATGAGAAATAGAGAAATAACGAATGTAAATTTTTGCATATTCGCGAAAGCGAATGCGAATGTTGACTTTATCCACGAGAAGAAAACTCGACTTTTCACACTCCCTGTGAGGCAAGTGTGGTCTTTCATATGCCACTACTTAATTCTTATATTTTATGACCTCGATTCTAAACAAAGATTTTTTACTTATGGCAGTAGCAGTAACCTGACGTCCACTAGCGCTGCGACCTATTTTATTTTATTATTACGTTAAAAAAGGAATAAAAAAAGAACCATTATGCAGTTTGTGATATGTACCATAAGCTTTTCTTTAATACCTCTGTAATAGTTGTAATAGTTTTACATATTACAAACTGCCCAATGGTTTTTTGAATATTCCTTGTTTTAAGTAATAATAAAATAAAATAGGTGGCAGCGTTAGTGTGAGTTGAGGTACCGCATTAAAAAAAATCGCACAATAAGAGCTTTTCGAAAATCAAAAATATTTCCCATTATTGCGGAGTGTGTTGGTTTTTTCTTGATTTATAACTAAATAATAGAAATTAATGTCGTATATTAAAGGTATTTTTTATAATTCCTTTCATATTTTGCAAGGCAATTCAGAAGATACTTTAAAAGATGATATTTCTTTGGACCTAAACATTCGCATGAATTCTTGTGAATGCGACTACTCCCATTCATATACGGGGTACTCCTTATTTCGAAATAAAATCTCTAATGAACGATTTACAGTATAGGTACAGTAATATCATTCTTTAGAGCAATAAAATTGTCTGTAAGACTTCTGACTGTAGTTATATTACAAAAAAACCGAGTAAAAATGCAATGTTAATTAAAAGTTATCACTATTAAATAATAGTGCAAGCAAGCAGATTACATTTCAAAAGTAAAGTAAGGCAATGAGGTCGTAATGAGGGTTTCTCATGAGGACCGCTACAAAAACTGCGCGAGGGATTTTTATAACCCTACTTGTTAAATATGTTGCTGCATTTTAATGGGAAACCTCATTATAAATTACAAAAATAAATACTATTACGCCAACGTGCTGATTGGCATGCGCGATTCATGAGAAGTATACCTACAGGGTTATTGGTAATAAAATAAAATTAAAGATAAAAATATTGGAGATTCAGACATTGTCCACTGACATTCCATCATCACGGACACGTTTGTGAAGACGAAATCTTAATTCATAACATTTTATGTAAATCTACTACCATACAAAATTATTTTCGAAACCCAATGAATTACTAAACACCGATCTCCCACTCCGATTTAAATCCATATCATCATCATTGACCTATTTTACATCTATGAAAGATGATCTACAAGTGGCAGCAGTCCGGTCCCTTCTGGCGAGACCATAAGGGTTTCAAAACCGATCCTGTTGCCCTTGGTGGCCACCAAAATCTATTTTCGATTCTCTACCTGAACCAAATAGAATAAACTAACAGAGGCATTAACAAACTTTCAACAACAACATTCACAAACTGTGCGATGGATTTTTGAAATTTCCTTTATTAAACGGAATAATAAGATAAAGCAGGTGGCAGCGCTATTTGGGTCGGGTATGCGCCTTAAATATTCTTAGCAATCCATCGAAAGGTAAGGACCTTCTTTTTCGGTATTCTTTAAATAGCATAGTCTTTTTCTTCTTTAAATAGCATTGTCTTATATTTTTTGTATAATTTGCAAATGTTCGAAACCCTCAGCGCGCGAGTTATACTCGCACTTGACAGATCTTATTTTGTAAGATATTGAGCAATTAACTTGATTCAAGACTCAATACTCATGCCGTGAAGTCTTTGGAAATCTTCAAAGATAATCACAGTGCGAATCAACCTCTCTACCAATAGGCCTATATTTTGTGAGAGCTTTTATCTCAACTTGGCTCAAGCTTTGTTTAAGACTTAGGACAAAGGACGTCAGCGCCGCCGCCGCCTGCTTATAATTGGTCTATTTTTCTTTCAAATTCGTGAGACGAGATTCGGACTCCTTGAAATTCCCTCTTGAATCGTCTCTTGTACTGGAGTTGATATTTTTTTTTATTCATATCAAATATTCGTTTCTTTTTGTGAAGAAAGGAACTTCATGAGCACTTGTAACTTTGTGTCACGATATATTAAACTAAACTAAGCGACAAAAGTACATTTTTTTTATGAACATTGTCTGTTTTGAAAGAATGTAACTAGCCTTACGTAAGTTATAAACAGTTGTGCAAATCTGCCCTGTGCAACAACTTTTTTCGTTGACTACTATGAAATCACGAACGTAAACCAGTCTAATACAACTTTAAAAATAATATCCCAAAATATAGGTATGCCAATGTAATGCGATGCGACATAGATATGGCCAGAACGAGTATATCTGTTTGCTTTGACCTACTCGAAATAGAATTCCATTTATTCACTGAAACTGGACCACGATTCCAATTAATATCCTACGATCCACATACCTTGACCATCTGAGAGGAACGAGCCATGGCTTCGACTCTGAGAGCTGATACGGCACGGCGGCGGCGTACGGATGCAATGCACTTGTTAAGGAAAATAGGTAAACATTTTTATTACATTTAGACAAATTTGTTCCCATAGAAAAAGTCATTACCCACGAGTGGGATATGATTAAACTGTAGATGACAATGGAAAAAGAAAGTTTTCATTTCATCAAGAAATACGTAAAGTAGGATAATCTGCGCGTGGTCAACTTATACCAAATTTTTTTCAACGTCAATATTTCACGGTGTATTTCTCGTACGATCCGCGCGTTGTTAAAACTATGGTTTAATTGGTATGGTTAAATTGTTAATACTAAATGTGCAATCAATTTTCTTTCAGTTTGAAATAGTTCTATCCCATTCTCATCGCGCAATTATTATGCAATCCAATCGATAATGAGCATAATAAAGATAATATAGGATAAGATAAGTCTGTCTGAAAATCCAATCACTCCTGATCATAACATTAGCCCTTACACGTCCACGTCCACAGATCGAAATAAGCCTCCCCATACGACGCCACAAATCATCATCGACTCCCTGCGACCGCTACAAGGTCGTCGGTCAATCATCTCTTATTAACAAAATACTCATGAGTTCTACAAAACGTTTCATCCAGTTCAGTGAATCCACAGACCTTTACTTCCTAAACGGAAGTTTCCTCAGAGTTGGAGCCTGAATAAGACAAGTCAGGTTTCAAACAACCAAACATACAGCGCAAATAAACCGTTTGACACAAACCACGTGTAGACGTCATCTCTCTGTTTGTTATTGCACATCAATTGAAACTTTGCTTTGGCAATGATAAGGAACATAATTGTGTTTAGTGCTAAGTTTAGACAACTTTAGACAAATTTACTAGCTAGTAGATCTGTTAGCTTACATGGCGTATTGGGTTTTTTGACGTAAGAGGTGGCATGTTCGATTTCTGTTGCAAACAGAACGAGCTATTTTTATTTGGAACCAAACAAAAGAATTTTTTAGCAATTTCTTCGTCGTGAGTTCAAATTAGCAAGGATATTGGTTTATAAAATGATAAGAATTTATGACACACTCATTATCTAATTAGATTATTACACTAATGACACAAATTAGCTTTATGCTTTCCCCACTTGGCATTGTTTTCTCTAATATATAAACCCCAGGTATGAAATCCTGAGCATCAGTATGATCGTGAACAGCTCAAAAGCATTTGAAATGGATAAAGAAGTTTGCGTTAGTGTCTCTGGCAGCACGAAAACAAACATTTTTGATCAAGTTTACGACGAAGAACTTTACAACCTGTGTGAACAAGTGGATGTTTTTATCGATACTGATAATGACGAGGACCTTTGTGATATCTGTGTACAAGCCGAAAAAGAGTTTATGTAAGTAGCACCTTTAATCTACTATGTTCGCGATTTTTTCCAATGCAGCCTTGTTATTCCAGCTGGTGTATTCGATTCGTAAATGTATCAATCATTGGCTGCATTTTCATAAAGATTACGAAACAGAAGAAAATTAACGAACGAGTGACAAAAATAACATGATCAAGGTTTTTTTTTTTGTTATAGTGCTTTAACATGATTGTCATGTCATAACATAATAAAATAAATAGTGCTGGACAATTCACACAGTATTATCTAGCCCCATTCTAAGCAGAGCTTGTGTTAGGGTACTAGATAATACAATACACAGATAGATACTTTTAATAGTCATAGAAAACGACCAAAACACCTGGAACAAATATCTGCAGATCGTACAAACATTTGTCGCGAGGCGGGAATAGAACCTGCAACCTAGCGTATGATATAATAACTGTCCCATTCCAAATGTTTCCCATACAAACTAAAAAGCTAATCATTGAATCATTTTTAGATCAACCAATCAAGAATCTGGAGGACCCCTGAAGAGAGGCATCGAAGACAACAACATTCATGTGACTCCTAAGAGAGTTCGATTCGACGGTGAACCTGTACTATCCGCTTCCTCATCTGAATCTGCGAAGCACAAGGGCTAGTCACCTCCTTGCGAGCGGCGAGAGAAGAGGCTTTACAGCAACAGCCTTTACACATGATGAGCGCCTTATTGGTTTTTATCATTAGGTAATGGCATAATCTGTTGGGATCGCAGGTCGCTGTGTGGTGGATATCCCTAACAGCCCGGCCACATTTGCCAATTATACAAATATATACTATTAAATACCGGTTAGAGACTTTGATATTTAATGAATACCGAAAAATAGTAGGTACCTTTCAGATGGATCGCTTTGCAAGGCGAGGAGATAAAGGGGTAATTGTAAATTTTTCGATTTTTTTCAACTTATTTCAAAAAGTATGAAATCTACAGCAATTTCAAAAACTGTTTTGAAATGTACAAACCTTTCATTTCATACCCCACTCAGGTAGGTAGCCCCCCTGTCAACTCCCCCCTCCCCCTTTGACCATATTATTTCTAAGTGGTATTTTTACAGACAACCCCCTCTGTAAAATATAGATCTACTAGCGGCCCGCCCCGGCTTCGCACGGGTAGATTGTATGTATTTATCAAAAAAAATAAAAAATTTAACACACTCTTGACAGGATTTCCATGCTTAGATGTCCTCTATGATACTGTAGAACATCACTTTGCTCTATTGTGAATAATTTCCTCAGCTTACGCGCTTATAAGGATTTTTCGGCGTTACTAATGTATAATTTTAGTTATTGTGACATTACTATGATAGTTAGACGCATAGTGTTAAGAAGTTTTTTGTAGACATGAATGTCTTCTATAAAACTGTAGTAAATCACTTTGCTCTATTGTCAATAGTTTCCGCAGTGTACGTGATATAAGGATTTTTCATGGTATTTTTTTCACACCTTGGGTTACATTATCGAAGTTTTCATACGGATCCCTAACTTTTTTGAAAATGTTCTATAGCCTATAACCATTAAGGGTAGTGTAGAATTCTAATGGTGAAAGAATTTTTCAAATCGGTCCAGTAGTTTGGTCCGGTGCCTAGTCCCGTTAAACAAACAAACTTACAAACAAACAAACAAATCTTTCCTCTTTGTATTATTAGTATAGATGTATATTTACAAGCGCCACCTTCATTCCAGAAGTAATTTTTTTGACTTTTATAAAATGTTTCAAAAAGTATGAGTCATACAGAAATTTCTAAAACTGTTTTGAAATGAAAATCCTTTTATTTAAATCATTTGCTCCCATAGGTCTCTTTCAAAATTTCAACATCACAGTTAGTACTAAAATTGTTCATTTTCGTTTTATCTTTTTAAATAATTAGTATTTTTGAAATTTATCACTAATGGCGCATGAAATGTATTATTATTTCAAATTTCACGTTAAGAGCTGCGCACAGTAGCATCCCGAAGTCAGGAAGTTGGCGGTGTCACACCCCCGTGCCTCGGAAAGCACGCCAAGCCGTTGACCTGCGCCTGGCCTCACTTCGGTCGTGTCGGTCTGCCGTCCCATAGGATGAGAGTGCACGTGTTTGCGCATACACTTGTGCGCTATAATATTATGTCCTGTGCACCTGGCTAGTCTCCGTTGAGACTGGCCGCCGTTGTCGAAATCCGACTAGGAGAACATCACACATCTGAGATTGAAAATGTGTAAGGTAATAAATATCACAAGAAACTGGAGTAAAAAAGAAATTTATTTTTAATAAAACTATGACAGTTTAAATGCACCAAGAAAGACGTAACTTTTAAAAGTTTCCGACATCTCAGTAGAACTAAATTCCTCCGGCTGACGTTAATTCACATATTAGTATTATAGTTGGTGGTTAGTGATTCACTTTACTATATATTTGGGTTCTTTCGACATGACATGACCTGTAAGTTTTGTCCGGATGTGTCATGAGTCTGTTATCAAAGGCTCAAAGTGTTTTACTCGTGTGTATAACTTTTTTACAAAATATTGCAATTTAAAAAAATGTCCCATACCTTTTCGTTGCATTGGTTCATTCAGTCCAAAAACAAAACTTTGTTTTCATGATTTTAATTAGCAAGGTCTTCAGATAACCTTCAATTATTTATTTTTAGAAGCTACAAGAGGAAATTCAGATTGAAAGTTTGGCTTCCGGTGCAAAGTTGTTTATATTCACGGCTTCCGGTTGAAATTTTAATTAAAAATGGAAAGTAATTTACAGAACCCTTCATAAAGACGTTCTTCATTTTCTTACACCCAATCTTTAGGGGCTTATTAATGTTTTTAGGCAACTCCAAGATCGGACGGGCAGTATTCTAAAATCATATCTTGAATTCATATTCGCAATAGCTACGAGTAAGTTTATATAATATTAATAAAAGAGTAGCTTTTCGCGAAGGTATAATGCAGCGTTAAGCCGGCTACTGACCAGTATTACAGGGCGTAATGTACCTTTTACAGCGAAAATGAAACATTACGCCATATGCGCCTTCTTTCCCTGTACTGATTGCACGAACGCTCGTTGTGTAACACGTTATATTACGTAACATTGTACAGTATCCAGCTTTACATAACAAAGCGTAGTGTGACGAAGTGCAGTGTAGTTACCTTTAAAACAAGTGACCTTTAAAGATAAAATGTCACTTATATCAAGATCTCAAAACTGTGCCAAACACAAGTTTTTATGTTCCTAATAAGTCACCAGCGAAAAGTTCACGATTTATCACGCGATCGCCAAAGTTTAGATAACCTACATTCTTCAGAAAACAGCATTAATCATACTTTAAGAAGTATCGTGTTAATATACCCATAGGAATGGTATTTACGAACAGTTTGATATTTCAGCTACGTCATCAATATCATCACCGACAGTCAATACTTGCATCGCCCTGGTGAGACACGTGAACGTGGGTTTAATGATAAGACTAAGCGATCGAATTTTTTAGTGAGTTTTGAGTCTCGTTGAGTAAGCATTTTCATACAAAGTCCAGCTACACGATGAGCTGCTACTTCTGTATAACGTGTGTATTTTACGCGACTCATAAACTGACAAAATTCGCTCGTTTTTCCTCAGCCTAAATCGTCATTGTATTCATCGACGGATTAACTCGAACTTGTGACGCTGTTTGTTGTATTGTTTAAATTAGTTCTTAAGGAAGACCGATTTAGGCAAGAATCATCAACGGCAGATCAGCTCACTGCGCCACAGCGATGCGGCGCGTGAGAGGCGGGAAAATTAAGTTACTTCCCTTTCCCGTTAAATTTTAAAACACCTGTGTACCGTGGCCAGCCTAGGCTTCTAATTAGACTTTAACGTTCCACGTGATATTTAAACACAATTTTTCCCGGGAGCAACATCTGGGCCGCTACCCGGATGTTGCTACGCCGGGAAAAATTGTCTTCCACTCTAAACTTGCGTGTGGGCTTTGTCACATTCTAGACAGCCTTACTAAATAAAAAGAAAAAGCCGTTTCAAAATGTATTTTACTACCGTAGATCATCTTTTAGTATTCAATTTTGTTATAAATTAAAAAAATTGTGTATATTAGTTTCGTCTTGATATTGGTGCGCTAATTAACGCGGTGAAGCCGCGCGCAATTTTGGATAGTAAGTACTCTACCTTGTGCCTACGAATAAACAAAGCGAATAATGTAGTCGTAAAAACGTCGTTAACCGGCTGCGCGTTATGTTTATCACAACATCCTGTCGGGAAACGAGATTCTTTTGAAAACTTTCACGCAAAACTAAAGTTTGGCTGACATGTTTTGTATAGACATTGGACACGTCATGTTTGAAAAACTCATCACGAAGAGGCACGTATTTTCAAGATGGTCGTTAACGGTCTTGTGATTTTGTGCTTGGTCCACTTCTACAGCGAATGGTTGCCACTCCTATCTTCAAAGCCAGTTTCGACCAAAGCATACTTGCTTTGGAACTGGACTTGGAATTATGACATAATTTTATGGTCTAGCAGAATCTAGTCTGATCTGACAGTCAACGCCTACGGGCTGACGTTTACACATTTGTTTTGACACACTTTGCATGGAGTGAGGTATAAGGATTTTATGAAACGTTTCCCTAAGAACATTTCTACTTTGAATTTTTTTTATCCAAGCCGAAACGGTACGAAAAGCTTTATTTGTAAGCAATAAAAGCTTTTATTCGGTGAACTTAAAGAGCTTTTACCATTGCCGCAGCAATCTGAATCGCGATAAATAATAGCTGTCGCGTTACTCTGACGGAACCCGACGAACCGATCGCCACATTACTCCTGGCGCTTATTCTGGAAAACAACTCGTAACTCAGTTCCAATCACGATTTCGTTTCAATTCTTAGTCATTATTTTCACGATCTTGGCATTATTTGAGAAAATAATAGCAAAAATATACCGACAAAGTCGATTTGTTTTAGTATCTAAATTATTCCACTTTAATTTGGGTCCAATCGTGCGGTACAAACGTCAAAATTGGCCTCAAAAGTCAACTTTGTGATGGAACCGGCGGCGCGGCTTACGATCGAGCGTCAGGAGTAGCCCACCGAGGCTGGCTTGTTGATCGTGCCCAAGGTTTTTCTTTCCCGTGTGCTCGCGTGATGAATGTTCACTAAAGCCTTATTGACAGACGCTTTCCGTTCGCGAGATCAAAAGTGCCTCGGCTTTTCGGACTTACGAGATTGTTCGGAGGCTTTGTACGGGAAAAATTGGGAACTCGTTTATGGAAGGGACAATCGAATGGTACGCCAATGTTATTTGGTAACCATAACTAAAATTGGAGGACGCACGGAATTCATTGAATCGCGAGATGTGAAAGGAGAAAAAAGCCTTAGCCTAATTAACCTTACCTACGACCTCTCTCTTTTTTTCATCGAGCGTTAAAAAGACCTAGGTCTTAGTGTATCCTCATCAAGGAAAGAGGAAGAAAAGCGGGAAAAAAAGCAAAACCCGCTTACAAAATGGGAACAAAAACAGAAAGACTGGAAACTAGGCTCCTAATAGTTAGTTTATGTTGTTTCCCTAAGAGAGCAATACTGTCAAAATTCATCTAAACATGGATAAAAACATGACTTTTAACAAAATGATTAACAGCGTTGTTTTAATTATGGAAGAGCCCTTCAGTTTTTGTGGTGTTGTATAATTTCAAATGATAAACAGCTCCGAGGGTTGGAGCTGGCTAAGCTTGCAGATTGTTAACGATGTTGTCGCTTCTGGTAGCTCTTGCTTGGTAACGAAAATGATTCTTTTGCCCCTAAAAATACAAACTTTTATGGACTATCTTACCACATCATTTTGATTGCTAGGCTTTAATTTTTAGGTTGCACATGCCATTATATTACAATGTTTTTAATTTTTACCCACAACCCGCTATCCCAATTCCTCGTTAGCCTACCCGACGGGACTGGATTTAAAATCAGCATCGCATGCTCCTTGCATGCAGCAAAAAGCACAATTTACTCCCTTTGCCTATTTTTTATTTTTGTATTTTTTTTGTATAATTCTGTTTAGGTTAAGAGATTTTTAGGTAATAAATGTTTTTTTTTATGATAAGGGCGAAGTTGAAACCATTGCTCTGCAATAAGTAACCTTTTTGCCGAATGTCGGCCACGGCGGCGGCCAGTCTCGACGTATACTAACCATATGTGTAGGACATAAATCATAGCGCACTGGTGTGTGCGCAAACACAGGTGCATACTATTCCCTCATTTTCGTAATGCTATGAGACGATAGACCGACACCACCGGCGGAGGTCAGGTACAGGACCAGCAACGGGTTGGCGTGCTTAGCAAAGGTCTTATATTGGGCTAATTAAAAAATAAACTAAAAAACTTCACAAACGAAATATTTGGTAAAGAGATACTTTCTAAAAGTACTTTAAAAATAAATATTCCAACAGGCTTCTCAAGACATGCTGAGCTAAATCAGATGCAGTTTTATTATTCGCGAGAGCGCTCGACAATGTGATCCGTGGATACTTTGCATAATGACTACCCGAGGCCATGGCTATCAGGAACTCTTACGGATTATTAATATCCAGTTAGTTATTTTAATAAGGTATCTATGAATCTGCTTCTGACTTCTCGTGGCTTTGATGATAACTTTAAGAAAATAAATAAGTCTATGAAGCCTAGATTATTCATTCTATTCGATTTCAAATTGAAACTCGGGATAACAGAGCGGAGGCCTAACGCCGCTTGTCCATCGCCACGTCAACGGTGACGTCTTGTCGTCTCTTCATTACATTTTCCCCTGTTTCCTAGTACCCAAGATGTACGAAGTACAATGTGTTATTCAGGCTATGCGTGTGATTTCAAGGTTGACTTATGCTATATTTTAGTAGCATAATGTCAACTAGCAATACATGATGTTTGTAATTCCGCATTAAACCTTCATTTTTAACTTAAACCTATTTAATAAACAGTTGCAAATAATCAGCATTGGAGTATCAGTCCCATCCCTATGGGTTACCTGTAACATAGGCTGATGATGTTGATGATGACGTACGTTCGAAAACGAAGATTTAAAAAAAAATTAGATTTTTCCGCTTATAAGAAAACGATATATCACCGATATACCACCCATCTAAGAATTAGCAAGCTGAAGTGGCAGTGGACCCCTATTGCTCAGGCGTTGAGTCGGCTCTGGCTTATGCTAGGGGACAGGTTATTATTTTGATCTATACCTACTTATTTGCTTAGTTTTTGCCAGGTTAGCAGGTTCCGACCATACAAGCACAAGCCCCTTCAACTCAAACAAGAATCGAGTTTGAAAAAAATTCCTGAGCCCATTAATTAAAATTACGCCCAACGATAACAGCACAGGAAGCCCAACGTCGAGTAATTAGCTACTGTAAAATTACCAATTATCCTTCAACGTTTATTTTTTTTAAACGAAACTATTTCGTTTAAGGTTTAATGGGTTCTTTATTCAGAGGCTATTTGGTCCTAGGTTTACACCGTTTACTAAAATGTAATGGGAAGGACAGATTAGGTTTTCTCAATGGTTTTGTTGCCCAACGCAATCCCATTTCCTTTTATTGTTTTTCTGTCCTCAACATCTTTTACCTGTATTTATCCTAAATCTTTCCAGCGTAGACGTTTATCTACTTCCTTCATTTACCGTGATTTGTTTTATTCCTTGTTCTAAAATATTTCCACCTCAATTAAACTTGTTCAAAATCATAATAGTTTCGAAAGTTTTATCTATACTGTCTATTACAATCTATTCCAAACTGAACTATGATAATAAAGACAGCCCTTTTCAGAGTTAAAATGAGTTTTCCCTAAAGTTGAGATTCATCAAAAGCGCCTGATAAAATCATTTGCAAATTCCCTCCTCATTACGGGAAGCAACAAGCCAAGCCTTAATCCAGCCCCTTGGGAGTTCCGTTTCATTTTCTGATAATTTAGGTTTGCTTAGTTTTTTTTGGAATAGAACCCATTTATCCATATTTTGGTGAAAATTCGTGTTTTTCATAGTTGTTTCTAATGAAAAAGCTTTATTATCCACATTATCACATTACAAGAAGAAGATGAAATACATTTATTTTTAACAACAATACAACAGTTAAAATCAAGACTCAATTATAGATAGTATGTATATAAAGTTTTTAAAAAGGTTCTAACTCAGCATAATGCTGGCTAAGCTCCCGTAAGAGGCCTAGCCAGCTTCCGTTAGGACCTGTACAGGTGACGTCACGAACAAGCCTACGCTATGTACAATACAAGGAAAATTTAAGAAATAGGAGCCTGTGTGCTGACTTTCAGCGAGAGTTTACTAGCAATTAGGTCAAGTTGGCACAAGGGAATACGGTAAATATAATATGAGTTATATTTACCGTATTCCCTGTGCCAACTTGAATTATTGCTTTTTCGCTACGTTACTGTATTAAAAGATCAAAATTCCATCCAGTATTTGTTGTAATTTCATCAAAACCAAACCTGAATCTGTCATCCAGCTAATAACAAAAAAGCTCTTCAGCATCTAAGTAGGAGTTCACGTGGTACCCCGAACCTCTTAGAAATCTTATCCCTTAAGTACTTAATGTCTCCTTAAGCAATTAGAAGGGTTTTACTGAAGACCATTATTTCTAAGGCTTGCCTACACGTGAGGACATCAAAAGGGGTTAGAGCCTCATTGACCCTGTAAGTTTAAAGTAACTTTAATATTATTCTGAAACATAAGATTGCACGTGTACTAGGACTAGTACTGCTTTGTAGTCGTACACGAGTAACTTGAAGTATTACAGGTACCACGAGAGTGAGGTAATTACTAACTAGACGTCTCAAATTAAAACACAGTACATTGACGATCATAGGTAGGTATATCAGCAGGGACTTTGGAGTAAGTGTTTACACAGACAGACAACCTTTACGCACATCGTCCTTTTTAGTTTGCGGTCTAAAAAGATTCTTTTAAAAAATGAATTTTTTTAATTTCTCTGGACCTCCAAGGTCTGAATCGACTCTAGTTCTAGAGACGGACTACTACAGGATATCCAGTATTTTTATTTGGTCCTAGGGGTTTTACTGGATGATTGCTAAAACCTTTCACTTTCTACTCTAACCAACTGATAGTTAGATACTCATAGTGATTAGGAATAACTAAAATTAACTCTAATATAACAACCACTCCGTGATTTAACAAGTACAGTCAACATAATAAAATATATGCGACAAAGTTAGAGTAGTAATTTAAAAGGTTCAAGTAATTCCATTATCTTATTTGATGTTTGGTCGGTCGACTGAAAATCAAATAGATATAGATAGTCCATCGATGTTGTAAAAAAAATGACAAAGTAATATTAATATATACATATATACATAAATATTAATTTGACCAATAATCAACGACGAATGATTATTGATGTGATATAAACACTAACTTAATTTATTTCGAATCAGAATATTCAATAGAATCAAATATTATTATTTTTCTTGTTTTATTTGCTACTTGCTTGTGCCCAATTCATTACACGCGTTTTTTCGTGACAAAAAGTAAGGCAGATTGAGTTTTTGTTGTAAACAGCTATTAAATTATAGCTGTTTACCACAAAATTAATATTTTCAATACTTTTCATGGAAAGATCATCTAGAACAATCTTTGTTGCATACTATGTCGGCTCGATTAAAATCAAAACATCCGAAAGTCCCCATATTTTTCATGTCGACAGATTCAGATCACTATCTGGTTAAAAGAAAATGTATCTATGAAGTACTTAATCTGCCATTCAGTGTTCATTCACTAACCTGTCAACAATTAGGGAACTTTATAGGCATGCATGTACCCAGAGTAAATAAATGAGTAGAAGGGGTATAGTCGGACGATTACTCCATAGATGATTATATTAATGATGTTAATGCTTGGCCAGATGTCGCCCAGTTCCGCACCGACAATAGTTTATAAGGAGAACAATCTTAAGCTTAGTTGTTTAGAAACATTGACCTGTATCTAAATCACATTATATTTAGACTTAGATAAAATTCAAAATTCAATAACTTTATTTTTTTAGGCTTACAAAATAAGCACTTAGACAAGTCAAATTTTATACATAAACAGTTTTATAGATTATCATATAAGAAACAAAATGTCATTGATTTTGTTCGCTTCAATTTTTTGTCCACTTGTGGAAGAAGAAGAAGGGCGAATAACATTATATTACTTATTAAGTATTATACAAATTTACTAGTGGTTTATTTTTCGCTTCTTCCACTAGTGGACAAAAAATTGAAGCGAACAAAATCATTTTTTTTTCTTATTTGATAATAATTACTATTTATAAAACTGTTTATTTGACTTGCCTAAGTGCTCATTTTGTAAGCCTAAAGAAATAAAGTTATTGAATTTTTAATTTTTTGATTTCAAATTATTTGAAGTCTTGTCTTGATAGATGTTTTAATACGTCGAAATCATGCCTGCGGCGGCGGGCAGCGGTCCTCTCCGAGTACCAAGCCGCCGCCTCAGGCACCGGATGTGCCGGAGACAGAACCCTGAATTAGAAAGTGACAAAAAAAAGTAGTACCTCACTCTTGCAATAAACCATATGCTTTCAATATTTATAAAAATAAAACTAAGCCAAAAAAAGCATACCTATTTATTTTTATCTCCACTTTTCGTTTAACCACAATATTTTATAGTGACGATCATTTATCGTTTTATGAAATACAGGTAAATACAATAACAACATCAATTGTGGTCGCGACGTAGATATTACGAGATGTCAGACTGTCTCCTGCAAATTACACTGCCCTTTCAAAGATTGCCACAGGGGCACGAAATCGCTAAATTCTGCCTATTTTTATTTACTTTTACTTACTTTTTTGAGGGGAATGACTCAGATTAAAATTTAAGGCGACAGTGAACATGCCCAAACAATTTTAAATTACAATTTCTCGATCTTCGTCTTGGTACTAAACATGAAATATTTTATTTATTATCTGATGATATAATCTTTCAAGATGAATCATAAATTTCAGGCTCAATAAATTGACAACATGTAATATCCTGTCAATTTAAAGTACTGATCGTATCGAGACCGTACAGTCCCAGAGATCTTATGTATAGGTCGAGGTTTCTGGCTCTGGTAGAGTCCATGCACCTAGAACTAGCGTGTCTTCATTTAGAAACGTAGTTAACTCGTTCACTGCCAGGTATCTGTGATGCGACCCGCAGGGGCACGCACCCTTTTACACATTTTATTGATTTAGATTAAGTTTTCGCAAAATAAGAAGGCCAAAGCCAGCGAACTGGAGCTAAGGACACTCCCGGCCCGGAATTCAGACGAATGTTTGAATACCTCATTTAATTTTATGAGAAGAGCTTTAGCCGGTTTGTTGCTTAGAGGTCCCCGACAACCGCTTACATCGATACGTGCGAAAAACATGATCCCTTAGTTGGTACTTAAGCTAGAGATAGCTCTAACTGCTTCTGCTTCGTTCATTCATGGATAGCCAGCGCTGTCTCAGGATGAATGGTTTACTTTCTATTTCTGTAATAATAGAATAAGCGGCTCTGTGGCCTCCCGACACCACCGACCTCCTGCTGTCTGCCTGTCAGGAACATACAACCTTTTTCTTTATTTCTCTACCTGCCTGCCATATTGTCTTTTCTTTAGCTTTTCTTATTATTACGGTGATTGTGGCGAGAAGATATTTTATTAAAATTGAAACGTTTTTGGTAGACAGCGGAAGCGATCGAATTTTGAATGTTTTTAACGGATTTTTTGCCTGTCGCGTGCGGATTTCCTCTACTTGTTCCAAGTCCACTTGCGCTTTCGACCAAAATTCTTTGTACGACCAATTCCAAATATTTAAATAATTCCAATCGCCTTGCCATCGGAATATTTCATGAATTTAAAAGTGGATCAGTAATCGACGTGTAGTGAGGAATGGAGCACCCACGCGCCCGTAAATATTTATAACGGGAATTCATTCATGGAAGAACAGCGCCAGCGCTGCTTCGGGATGAATGATTCGGTGATATTACTCAGGCACATGCACATTCGTGGTCGATGAAAGAAAAACAAAATGCTTACCATCCATCTTCGAAGATTTCTTTCATACATGTTTATTTATTTCCCATACAACAAACGATTTTTTTGCCGTTTTTGTAGATAATGGTACGGAACCCTTTGTGCGCGAGTCCGACTCGCACTTGGCCGGTTTTATGTCCTTTATCTTGCCTCTCGCTAACTTCACTCAGGATCATAAACGTTTAGTCTGAAGCGTTTATGTGTTCTCCAAGGAACCGCTTTCGAAGTACCTTCTTTACCAAAGGATAATACTATCAATCATGTTAATTTAATTCACCAAACGAATCCATTGACACCTCATTCATCAAAATTTGTAGGTAAGGCGCTATTCGATTAATAACGTGAAAAATAAAGTTGACTGGTAAAATCATCATAATTTTTCCTTTTAGCTTTGCCGGATATCCAGTAGGCTAGCAACAAACATGTAAAGGTAGGAAACCTAGGTACAACTTATTACTCAAATGGGCAAGTAATAAATCATGATAAACATGCTTTGACAAGAGGTTTGCTTGGTTATAGGACAGCAATCGAAGTTATCATAAAAAAAGTTCCATGAATAATCCGTCATAATGGATGTATCCGTTCATCACCTAAGCCATCCACCCTTACATATCCAGAAATAAACCCAGGTCCAGCAGTGGACTGTTATTGACTGCTGAGTGTTGGTGTTGTTGTTGTTCTGATATCAATCAAAAGTTGGTTCTACAAATAGCATTAGACCGCCACATGGCGACCGTCACATTGGATATCTTTGTCCCGCAGTGGCCTTTTAGGGCTCTAAGGCTCAGCGGCCCAAATTATATTTTGGCCTCGTACACAGCACAATACTTCCCTCCTGGTATGTCAGTTCTGAGCCGTCTCCAACCAGATGCTAATATCAAAAGTAATATAAAATATCCTCTATTCATCGAAGGTCCGTCTACCCCTCGCGGGATAACCTATTATGAACGACCTGAATTGTGATTGCCATGTTATCTTATTTACCAAGCTAATGTTTGCCGTCGGGTTCGCTCGAGTGGCAATGAAATAAACCGTTCTTTATTAGCTTTGGATCTAAGGGTACTCGTATTAGGAGACAAGAGCCTTAATTGAAAGAAATTAGAAGTAGAAAATGGTGGGCTTTGAGCTTTGGGCGAGACAATAAAATTCATACCTTTGTGAATATGCGTTTCGATTCGATTCTTTTTTCTATTCTTATGTCAGATTACTATGGATAAATGTAGAAATAGACAAGTTGTAAATTTTATTATTGAGTCATTTTCGCATAGTCCACAAAATCAACAAAAAACTCATTGTGTTACGACATAACCTGAAAGTGTCGTATGATAAAAAATAGACCCCTGCTGTGACCGTCGATATTACAACTTACAATGAATCGCTCGATCACGTTTAATCACCTTTCATAAGACAGGCGATAGAGCATTGGCTTTATTATCTGACGTTGGGTCAGATTACTGAAAATCTTTTATCACTGACGATACTATACCAAAATATTACCTTATTTATGTAAAGTTTATCCACTATGTGGATGTGTAAGTTCCAGACTGGTTCATAACGTCAAGGGACTAATGGGAAAGGCAGACCCTTGACGTGCAGTGGGAAAGTATGCCTCAAAGATGTGTATTAAACCATAGTCGCACATCTTTGCTAGGTAGGTAGGTATAAATAGGTATTTATCTAGTAACAGAGGAATTTAACGATTATATTAATGCAGATGTTCGTCTGTACCCGATGTCTATTTTCATAACAATGAGGATTTATAGACCCATTTATTCATACAAAATTCTATATTTATCCAACAAACATCAGCCCACAGGGCAAACTTGCTATCAAGGAGTTTGTTCACTCTGAACAAATGTTTGCAGGAACGTTTAGTGCACTCTACGTGGGTAGGTACTTGCAATAAATCAAACAAAACACAACTGCACAAACTGTGCGGAAAAACATATCTATTTGTTATGATTCTGCAATACATAGTATTCCCATAAATTTTAAAACCTAAAAATAAGAAAAGATGCTTAGAATCAAAATGCTTTCTATTCGCTCAAAGAGTTCTTTGAAAAATGGTGGTCACCTAAACGAAAAAAAAAAACAAAAAAACTAAAATCGAGTAAAGGAGTTTCTGGAGGCGTGGGAGTCACTTAACAACACTTAGGTACGCCTGTTATAAGAACCACTTAATTTATTTATTTATAATTATATTGAACAAAGTCCACAGCCCTTAATTAATACAACTTTGTCATTTACTACGAATAGTTACTTTTCAAAACTTACGGTCAAAAACTTTAATTCAACTCTTTATTTCTTCCACGGAGATCAAGTTCAAGTGACAAATGAAACATGAAGTCTCATCCGCCTACAATTATTTTGCTAAATAAACAACTCCTACCCAAGAACTACTACACTAGCTACCGAAGAAATTCCTCCTTATGGGATGAAACGTTGGTTTTCTTCCAACACAAATAAGGTTCGTAGTTTACCCTTTTACATTCATAATTAATTTTAAAAAAAAACTATAGTTTTTATAGTAAAAGACAGATACCCAACTCACCTCCTCATATACTGGAACTTGATGACGATGAAGATGAGAAGCGTGTTGGCGGCCAGCGAGGCCGTCAGCACGCACACATACAGCACTATGATCAGCACATCCGGGTGGTAGAACACTGCCAGGTCCAACGGCGGCATCCAGAGGTCGCTCTCGTTCCACCTGGACAGGTTCTTGGAGACCAGGCTCTGGTTTGCCGTCCCGTTCATCGACATTGTTGCTTATTTTTGTTTACAGTTTGAGATCATGTTTTGTTTTTATCAACGCACTGTGTTGTATGAACCATACACTTAGTTTATTGTTTATTTTATTTTTAAACGCAGTTTAATTTATAATCATTTTCGCCGTTCCGCATTCAGAGTTTATTTATATCCTCGCACTTTGTTTTTCTTCAATTGTGGACTATTTAATTCACGGTTGTATGAATCTTGCACTGGGTATCACGATTTTATCATGGTGATTGAATTTCCATCACGATTTTTTCTTAATTAACTATGAGCTTTTTAGTGAACTTTCCTAGTTTCTAACATCATAATAATGATGGAATACATTATAATAATATAACTTTGTTATAGTATGCAATGATGCTACTAAACTCCAAATGGGACGGCTAGCTCCGTCAGTTAGAAGTACCTGAAGTTCATAGTTAATTCATTTTTAACGGATTGAATTACAATAGGGTATTTATTTTATTGGTTTTATTAGTCATTTATGTCAAATGACTTATAAAACCAATAAAATGTCAAATTTGACCATAGGTCATCGTTTCGTGTTTGGTAGGTGCGAGTTCTTTTTTTGTGGTCTTTAATTTCTAAGATTTTAATATTTTTTTAGTTTCTGAGCTGAACGTGAAGTCTGCTAGTAAAAGGATTTTTTTTGAGAAGAATGGAATTATGATACCTACTATGATTTTGATTAATTACAGTTAATTCGAAACCCGTTATAGGATCCCAAACGAAACAGGAATATTTCGTCATCACAATTATCACAGCAATCCGATGGTGGCTTACGGATAAGCGGATTATCGTGGATCACCGGATTCACAGGGTTTTGATATAACGGTAAAGCTCTTCAATAACGGTACAATTATTTTGCTGAAAAAACATCTGTCGTTGATAAGGAATCCTATTACCACTCTGGTCCTGAGTGATCACGGGCGAGCACGGTGAGGGTTACCACCTACCTATCCATCATCATCATTGACCTGTCTGCGCAAAGTCTGCGTAATGTGCCATCTTACGAAGTAATATTACCTAATCTATGGCATTACTTTGGTTGCGAGTTTACCGATCACTTTCGTCTGTGGCTGAAAAGACCTATCAGGGAGCGGCAACCACGGAATTAAGCTCTGTACATATTAATGTAACGCCCCGCTGCCACGCAGCACAAAAATTGCATTCAAATATAGGCTTTAACTCGTAATTGACGGCCTCAAATGACAGACAGCTCGCGGAAAAATCGTTTGAAGCCATTTAGTCACTGAAAAAATTATCTAAATGAATGCACATTTCTGTGAACCTCTGATCTACGACAAGCTTTAGACCTCTATTTAATGTCAATTACAAATAGAAATACACTAGCAGCGCCTCACGGTTTGACGCCATGAGTGAAAGCTAGGTTCCCAAATTAGCTCTTCCTACACGTAAATGATGGCGGTCAATCAAATCGGACTGAATAATATCAATGAAGCGCGTTCAAAGGCGAGGTTACCCGCAGCCTACGAACCCGCAGCCGCTAAAAGAGTTCGCTCAAATCTATTTCTAATGCTGGAATGTTATTTTGATTTAGGAGAGATTTTTCGCAGTTTTACGATAAGGACCGAATGCGGTTGAAAAAGGGATATGATTTAAATGATAGATTTTGTTTTTGTACACGAGCTTTTACCAAACGAAACCTAACATTATGTAGGTACCTACTTACGTAAATAGGTATTGAGCGATGGGATGCTATTGTCACCGACTCCTTTTTGTAGGTTTCATCTTATGAATTCAGATTTAGCTAAGTAATGGGCATCTGTCTCTGACAAAAGAGAACTTGAAGAAAGAGAAAAGATAATAAAATTTCTCTAAGCCTCGGAAAGATAAAAAAATTAAGTCAGTCTGTCATGTGTCATAAACTCTTATCATAAATAACATAATGAAAATGAATTATTTTGGAAAGCAGCACACATGATAAATATTATAATGTAGGTATAGGTACCAAAACATTCATAACTTTGAAAGCCATAAAACACAAACAAATCTTTGATGTTTACGCGCCGTTAAACGCTTGGTCAGATGTTTTTGGGTACTGATGGATGTTATAACTCGTATATAACATTTAACTGCTCTCATTTTGCTGATTTTATAAACTGAAATGAGTTTTATAGCTAAATCTGTTCGTTCGAGGTCTTGAAAAATACCAAAAAATACGAAAAATACCGAGTGAAATGCGAATAAATTTGCGCTCCGTTCGGAAACCTCTTCCTCGGTATTTGATTTTTATTTCCTATTTCCAGTACATGAAACTTTTTGATTGAGAAGTAGAATACAGTCGAGCCGTAGTAAAAGACGCAATTTTCATCTCTATTTATATCTATGTTGTTATCGGTTTCCAGGAAAATTAAAGCAATTGCGACGTACTAGGAGGCACTAGGTAGAGTCCTTAGAACACCTTTGAAATAGATAGATAATAAAATGTAGCATTTGGGAGAAGATATATTTTGCATCTGAGGCAAACCTCGCACTACGCCACAAATGGCGTCAATATTTGACTCATGTATAATATTCCAAAAGTTTGTTTTGTTTGTCTGTGCGTTGAGGTATAAATCGTTGATATTCGTTTCTGGACGATAACTCGTGAGTTTTTATTGCCCGTGTTTGCAGTAAACTCGCTACTTTATGGGGTTTCAGGGTTATGTAGAATGATATCAAACTTTTCAAGTTCAAGAAGACTTTCGAAGGATCTTGATGGGGCAGTAAATAAGCTGTGCTGCGATGCTGTGTTTGAGGTAGGTATTTCTAACTTCAAGTTGGTAGGTACTATCTACCATGTCCATGGTAGGTAATACCTAGTAAATACGCTCAAAATATTGTTTGAAACTAACATAAGAAAAGATTATTAACATAAGAAAACCTTGTGTTCTTTATTATCAAGTTTTCTAATATTAATGAAATAAATATAATATTCACTATGCATCCTACAAAATATTCTCTATCTAGATTTTTTCGCCTTTCATTTTCCTTTACCTTTCTATCCAGCTAGACTTATTCGTATGTTATCAAGACATTGACTACGTGACAATATTTTACAAATATTTGCTAGATAAGGACAAGCTAGGAACCTAATTCGTTTTGGGACCACATTGGCCTGGTACCTAGACAAAATTGATTCCATGACCTCATAATAAAAAGGGGTAGACGTGATGTGATTTTATAAAATAAATAAGAATTTGTGGTAAATTTGTTTGCCTCAAGAAAATCGGTGAAGACAGATTTATCTTCTTGTACGTATGACTAGTGTAATGGGATGACGATTTGCGAAAGACTGCTGGCATATACAGGATGCGGCAAGCTGAAGACAGGGCGCTATGACGCTCATTAGGGGAGGCCTACGTCCAGCAGTGGACTGATATAGGCTGATGATGATGATGATGATGATAATGCAAAGAGTGCCCGCCCAGCCCACGATAGCTTTTTTACTACCCCAATTAAGAAACCGTAATAAAATAAATTGATGTTTATGATGTAGCACAAAGCCCTCAGTGCGCGACTCCGACTCGCGCTTAGCCAGATTTCTACACCTCGGTTTACCACAGTTAACTAACACCTAGGAAAATATCATTCATAGCCACTCACTGATGCTAATGGACGATGCGGCCGATGACGACGTGTGACGAAACGTACCTACGGATCACAATTTTTACTTTTGGTAATACTTACTTGGACGCGGGAAGCCCCAGGACAGAAAAGGCTGGCAAAGCGAAAGCCCAGCAGTGGGTGATACTAAAATGATGGTGACGACTGTGGTACATTTTCATTTTTAATGTAAACGGAAAGGGAAAGAAGTCTACAAAACATGTACAATATAGCCTCAGAAGTTCATAATTGTGAGAGGCCGGAGTCAATACAAAGAGGCCGTATAAAGTCTACGCTACAGACGTAGTTCCACTGGGAGGGAGAAAAGATACAAATAAAGAAGGCAATATAATTTTTATCTCGTAGATTTGCTGCTATATAAATTACATTCTAGGTGGATTTTTCGGAAATGTGAATTTAGACTTTGTACTGAAGGGTTTTTATCAGTCTTAATTTTTATGTAAGGGTGCGTCTAGTGACGACTTATTATTTATTCGTAGCTGAGCTAGTGACAATCGGAAGCAAAAACAATTGTTTTTTCATATTTGGTGACACAATTTTTCCAAAATCATAAGAGCATATTTTGAATGAAACATATCGGATTAAATAAGTCCCAAAATTTTTCGATTTCGGCAGAATTCGAACCTGCGCCCCAGCCCTACCCTAGCAGGTTCGAATCCTGCCGAAATCAAAAACTTTTGGGATTTATTTAATTTCTTAGAAATTACGCAGAGTGCAAGGTTAATACAAAAACCTTAAACATGAGGGTTTGAAATAATTCACCCCAGATTGAAAAACAATAAAGAGTAACCTCTAGTAAAAAAATCAGTGAGTCAGTTAATTTGTTTGCTCCCACTCGAATTGCGCTTCAATATTCCAACATCAATTTGCTCTTAACATTTTGTCCAGCAAATTTGCTTCACCTTCCCCGGGAGAGAAACAAAACGTATGTCCCTCAATACCAATACGAATAAACACAATGGACATAACAAGCTCTTTTCTGTCGAAGCGCATAGGGACAATGGACATTATGAGCCGGTGATGCGAATACAGCTGTATTTCGTTCATCTGTTTCACTTCAAAGGGGCGGATGTAATTCTTCATCTGTCCTATGTCACAGTACCGGAAACCTTTCTGTAACTGCACTGAGAATTTTATCAACCCCCGATACAAACAGAGAAGTGTCTCTGTATTTTCCGACATAGCTATTATTAAAAGTATCTATCTATGTATTGTATTAAGTTTAACACAAGCTCTGCTTATCTTGGAACTATATGGTGCAGTATGGATTGTCCAGCATTATTTATTTATTTATTATTAACTTTAAGCTCCTGAACGTATAAATAGTTTTTTTTTTGCAACGTGACTTCATCGACGCCTGTGTGTAAAAGCCTTTGGTATTGCTCTGTATTCAATAAAAATGAGTGCAGCCATTCTAATTTTTTGATAGTTGGCCGCTGATTTTCGAAGAATTTCTATGGTGAGTTACACGGAAAATCAGCGGGAGTTTGAATTTTTCTGTAAAACTAGTTTCTTAGTACCTATCTCAGACTAATTTTGGCGGCGCCTTCACGAAAATGAGACTAAAGGAAACTTTTATACCCAGAGGTCAAATTGAAAGTGGTCTATAGGTGATGATGATAATGCACAGAAAAGCTGGCTGCCCTGTAGCACCTGCTGTACCTTAATGGGCTACTTTGCTGAATTATTGCAATATTTATCTTAGTATTAAGGTCAGTGGCCAATTTCCGGATTTAGATGAGAGAAGTTACAGCTACAGCAGTCAAGGTAGTAGCTACAGTAGTCAAGGTGCATTAAATGTAAAGGAGAACTCAGTGCCTAGACAAACCTAACATAGGCTTTAAGGCACTACTAACCAAGTTATGTAACCAATGTTTTATGAATAAATTATATATCTATCTATATCTACATCAAGGTTATCTGGAGAATATGGTGAGTTATTTGGATAGGTTATTGGTAAGTGGTTATACCGACCGGATGATATCCGTCCGCCTATCACTATCACTATCACCCTATATGGACCAAAGACTGGGTTTATAGGATGCCTACCGGTTCGGCCTACCATTTGGTAGATGCGTGAACGAACTAACTGGTAGAAACTGGTATGGCTACATGACGTTTGAATGGAGATTATAAGTTACTCGTACATAATTGGGTCTAGCTACAATACTAGGTACATTCAAATCAAACAGTTTAAGTAAATACCTATAATTTTTTGCCCGGGGTTAAACTACGTTTATTTCTTTGAACTTACAAAATAAGCTTATACTTATACAGGGTGGTACGAAACATGTGTACCTACTAACAAAGCTGAAAGAGGGTGATTCTGGTCTGGACCCCGAGGGGATCTACTTTTGTTCTCAGTTCCGTGCGCGCACTCGCACCGGTCGGTCACACTCGCGCTTACTGCACATTAAGTAACGGCAAAAACTGATCTACGATGTCGAAATCGACGCTAACATCGCTCGAAAATTTACTAGTTAAATTCATAACGCCCATCGATCAAAAATTCGCGACTGTGATGAAAGAACTGAAGAAACTGGAAGAAAAAATCGATAAACTCGAAACGACAAAGCACCTATCATCCAAAGTGGAGGGTAGCGGCAATCGCAACTCACCGGCAATATCGCTCGCGAAACCGCCGACGACGTTGAACGCGCACACAGCTGAGCGACAGCAGCGTACCTTGCAAGCGAAGCGGCCTACACACACATCGACAAGTCCTGCCATAGCAGCCAAACAGGATCGCGCCCCGCACCCGCCGCCGTCGCCGCCGCCTCAGCCTGCGCCTGCGCCGCCGTGTGCCGCTGCACTCGTCTCAGTGTCACCCGTCAGTCAGCGGCCGGCCGCGCCCGTGGTCACTCCACTGCGCAGGCCTCCGCCGGCTAGACCGCTTGCCCCTGCTTTCTCGAGATCGTATGTAAATAAACCCCAGAAAAACGACGACGAGTGGAACGTCGTAAGTTATAAAACTAAACGCCCGCCACGACGACATAGGGAAGTTATCACGGGTATGGGATCGACCGAGAACGATTTACAAACCGTTGAGCGAGTGAGAAAAATTCACGCTTGTTTTTTCAAGCCCGACACTACGCCGGAATCTATTGTAGCCTTCATGAATAGAAAGAGCCCGAACAACAAATATGATGTAGTTAAACTGAAACTGACACATACTTATTATTCATCGTTCGCAATCACTGTGCCGTGCAGCCAATTCGTTTTCTTCACTTCGGCCGAAAACTGGCCCCACGGTACAGAGATAAGCGAGTGGTTTCGGCACAGCGACGGACGTGCGAGAGGCACGTCCAGGCCCACCCAGGCATCACAACGACGCAAGCACAGCTTCGACGCCGCCCGCCCCCGGAACAGCTTTGCGGCCAACAGCCCCCGCGCCGCCCCTGGTGCAGCCCCCGCAGAAGCTCCAGCCGACCTTGCGGGCAGCGCGCGCTAAAAACTACCTCACTGTCTGTCACCAGAACATTAGGTGTATAACAAATAAGACTAGGAAATTAGAAGTGCTCTTGACAAAGGACTTATACTGCGACGTGTTAATAATAACTGAACATTGGCTAAAAAGCCACGAACTAGTGTCTGTTACGTTAAACAATTTTGACCTTATATCTAATTATTGTAGACCGAAAATCGCCCATGGTGGAAGTTGCATATTTGTTCGCGCTGGCACGACAGTAACGAACAAACAAGATTTTTGTGATCTATCACACGAACAAGTATTTGACGTGTGTGCCGTGCAACTTGTTGTAGAAAAAATACTCGTAGTAGGAGTATATCACTCCAATCAAACCGACGACCATGCATATTTAAAACATTTCGAAAAACTCCTCATAAAGATATGTCATGAAAACTTAGAGGCTATTATAATGGGAGATATTAACATAAACTTCTTAAAAAATACAAAAAGTAAAAAAGAACTCGTAGATATTCTATCTAGGCACAATTTTGTACAGCTTGTAGAGACAGGCACTAGATTTGACGGAGACTCGTCTACTTTACTCGACCACGTATACACGAACCTCTCCGCGGAGCGCATTGTGAGCTGCGCCGGCGTCGCTACGCACCTCAGCGACCACGACGCTCAGCGTCTCCGAGTGTCGCGAGCCCCTGCCCCCCCACCGCAGTCCGTTGCAAGACGTTCGCTGACTGCGGCTAACAAATTAAATTTTGGTAGCGCTCTCGAATCGATTGACTGGACTTCGGTGGTGGAGCGGTCGGATAACTGTCACTCTCTTGCTGAAACTTTAATGGCGATCATAGTCAGTCAGTTTGACATCTGTTTTCCGGTTAAAAAGCAACCTTTTATTCTAAAACACAATACCTGGGTAGATAGCGAAGTCCACGATTCAAAAATGTTTTTGTTCGATTTAATTAAGTTAAAAAAAACTTTTCCTGGAAATACCAACCTCATAGATATGGTTGACCGTTACACAATAAAATACAATTCGTTAACAAAACAAAAACGCCACGAGTTTTTCTCCAAAAAAATTCATGATCACCCGAATAAGGCTAAGTGTATGTGGAGCGTCATTAATACCGAACTCGGACGGGGAAACCGCGAAAGAGTCGATTATACAGACCTCGTGAAAAACTCCGCCGGGGCACCCTATAGCACGAAGCAGCAATTAGTAAACGAGCTAAACCTCGAGTTTACGACCGCCGCCAGCAAGTGCGGTGCCGCGACGGCCAACATCACCAGCGCCTGTACGACTCTGAGCGCGAGCACGACAGTGCGCGACATCTCGCTACGCCTTAGATCTTTCACCACGGACGAGATCGGTAAAATAGTGAGGTTCCATATTGCACCAAAAAATAGTACCGACTTATACGGAGTATCGTCGAACCTACTCCGTACCGTCGCCCAATCACTCGACCATATCATAGTCTACCTATTTAACACCTGTATCCGGGAGGGCGTGTATCCTGCAGCCCTTAAGCGGGTTAAAATATCCCCCTTATATAAGGGTAAAGGTAAAAAGTCGGAAATGAAGTCTTACCGACCAATATCACTAGTACCAGCGATTAGTAAGATATTTGAGGTGGGACTTAATAAGAGACTTCTACGTTTTATAGGAGAGGGCGACACAATGTCCGACAGACAGTTCGCGTACAGGGCCGGGCGCGCAACAACTGACCTGGTGCGAGAAGTATTGTGGCGCGTGCTGAGCGCGCGCGAGGCGGGCCAGCACGTCGCTTTGCTGAGTTGCGACCTCTCGCGCGCGTTCGACACTGCCGACCATCATCTGATCGCCAGCAAATTAAATTTTTATGGAATACGGGGCCCGGTTCTGTCTTTACTAACTTCCTTTATGTCGCACCGTACGCAGACAGTGGTCGGCGACCAGGGGCGGTTGAAGTCAGTGGAGCTGGAGAACACTATGGGGGTGCCGCAGGGTTCCTGCCTGTCGAACACATTGTTCAGTCTTTTGCTCAACGACTTACCCGAGTCAGTGAGCGAGGCACAAGTCTACATGTACGCCGACGACGTGGCGGCAGTTGTGACTGCGCCGTCAACACTCGAACTTGAGGTGAGACTGAACAATGTAGTTCGAAGGCTCGAGCAATGGTTCAGTTCAAACGGTTTAGCCCTCAATAGAGAGAAGACCTGCTTCATGACCTTCCGCTTAAATGGCGCTTCATCGCCACCCTGTACCGTGATCGCCGGTAACACCGCACTGCAGATGGTCGACACTACAAAACTTTTAGGGTTCTATATCGACAGTGGACTCACTTGGGAGGTACATATAGAGGAGCTCTGCTCCAAGTTAGGCCGGACCTGTTTCGCACTGCGACGGCTCGCTGGAACCGCATCTCGCAGCGTAGTAATGTCTTGCTACTTTGCGACCGTCCATAGCATCCTCACCTATGGTGTTGAGCTGTGGGCACGAGCTGCGGATGTCGAGCGGGCCTTCGTGATGCAGAAGCGAGCCGTGCGCGCGATCGTCGGCGTGGATGACGATGTGTCGTGCAAAGACTTGTTTAAAGAGCTGAAAATCATGCCTCTCCCCTGTGAACTTATATATCAAGTAGCCCTTTTCACTTACAACAACATTGATAAGTTCCAGAGGAGAGGTGTGAACACCGCCCGCGCCCTGCGCAGCAACAAGCGCGCTCACGTCCTCGTCACGCCCCCGCACAAGCTGCGTAAGTCGGAGAGGTCCGTGTATATAATGGGTCCCTCAGTCTACAACAGGTTGCCGGACACGATTAAAGATGCAACTTCCACAATAGTTTTTAAAAATCGACTGAAGAAATGGCTTCTAGACAAAACTTTCTATTCTGTAGCAGAGTTCTACCAATTGCCAATTATTTAAATAAATTATATGAAATATTATTATTATTATATTACAATTAGTATTAATTAAGTCAATATAACTTTTATATTGCTTACCTTTTTGGACCTGTAACTTGAAGTTATCAATAAATGATTTGTATTTGTTCTACGGTTTTATTAATTTCAGTTTTTTTTTATTAGTTAAGTACCTTTTTTCTTACAATTCGTGTTCTCTTACCTACTTATCATATTATTTTCTTATTATCCGTTCTATCATTAGATAATGTATGTGGTTGGTGAAATTGTAGTGAATAAATTAAATGTTATTTAAGTTGTCTAACTATTTACAATACTTTGTGTAGTTTTGTAAATAGTTAGACATTTATTTTACCCATTATTTTATACAACCTTTTTATGATTTTGAATTATAATTTAAATATTTATTAAATAATATGATTGTTTTGAAATTTGGTTTTGCTGTAAAAAAGAAGCCTCCAACCGAGAAAGTCTCGCCACTACAAGTGACTAGGTAACTGTGAGTCTGCTCTTGTCTTCGATCAAAAATAAGTAGTTCGCGGCCGGGCCGGCAAAGCCGGAAATTTTTGATCGAAGGCTCTTGTTCATTAATCAAAGTATTGTAGACTTTGGTCTTACTCTTAGCTAAGTCTTAAGCCGTTACAGATATCAGCTGATTCGTTGATCCACAAGAATCGAACCCGCATCTAACGTCTACAATAGCACGGACAAAGCATCGCAATCCGTCTGAAGGCATCCTTAATTACGCCATCACCTGCAAAATTACCTCGATTCATTACTTCCTGCAAGGTTGTAATTTAATTATTCTTCGGCTCTATAAATATGAACTGCTGTGTAATATTCCACCCTTACATCCAACTTCCTTCATATACGAAGGAACTACATGGTTCCTTCGTATACTTCTATACTTCGTATACACCTCACTTTTGCAAATAAACTTTTTTGACTTGACTTTATTTCGTTTCTTGGCTTCACTTTCCACGAGCAGCGATTTTTAACAAAGGAAAAATCTGTGATGAGAAAAATCTGAACTGGCAAAAGTAAATGGATATTACATTATTGCACATTTAACTAAGAAATAATTTACAAAAGAATAGTCAATAAGTTATGATAAGGATGCAGCGATGCCTTCTTTTTTTCTAAATTTTTACCTCTGACCTTCAAGGTAAAAATTAGTTAATGCTGCCTCCTCGATGCGGCCAGTCTAAGTTCTAACTAAGCGATGCCTCTATCTGCTATCCAAGCAACCGCTTTGCGGTGCGGCCGAGGTCATTAAACGTTCACACATTAAACATTTACTTCTTCTGTGACATTTATCCAACGCCGCTACCACGAAGCAAAAAAATCTGCATTCAAATATGGGCTTAAAATCGTTATCCTTACGCATTACATACATATAAAATATACATTACATACATTTTAAAGTGTCAAAATTGCTTCCCATTTGCTTCAAACGAGTGACCCGCGAGCTGTCAATATGAAATGTATCTAAATGTTACGAGTTATAGCCCATATTTGAATTCACATTTGTGCCTCATGGTATCAGTGCGCCTCTGATCTGCGACGACCTTTAGGTAGGTACAGTTTCGAATCCACGTCATCGGGACGGTCAAGCTTTTGACACGAAACTATCTGAGCTACGCTTCGGCCGTAAGTTCGAAGAATTCCAATTAATAGCACCAATATTAAGAGCACCACATTTAGAGCATCTATTTTATTCCCATTTAGAGCACCCACGATCAAGTTTCTGGTAACTATGATAGTTTGATTAGGGGCTACGGCAGTGGCCCTGCTAAGTCGAGTAGATTGTGTTTTTCTTGAAACATTAGTTTAAATTAAAGTAAGACTGGAAGACCATTAACTTTAAATTTATTTGCTTAGATATTTTAGATTTAATCGTATTCCCGTTTGATCTGTGCAATTTTTGGAAGGGACATTCGTGTGAAAATAATCTTAAATATTGGTAGGTATACCTATCTACTTACTAATTGTCTTATTTTTAAGTGATAGTTTGAATATATTTGCACGTCAAAACTTTTTCAAACTTTTTAGAAGCTCGCACTATCATTTTCGTTCATTTTGTAATATCGTAAACCCATTGTCACTATGTTGTAAACTTTAAATTTGTAGGTAAAATAAGTATTCCGGAGTTTCAGCCAAGGGCGTGTCGCGCACGTCAGGCCCGCCTCGCCGCTACGGAGCAACTGAAATTCAGACTCTGCTTTCTCAGCGCTCTGCACTTTTCTTATTGTTGGTAAAATTGATAGTGGAAAGCCTGAAATTTATACTTTGCCAGATTTTTTTTCCAATAAAATTGGTTGGGTAATTATTATTTTCTCTTTGATTATCCGGGCTATGTGATGCCATAAAAGTCAGGTGCAGTGCTACGAATCTACAAGATGAAAGTTTGAAAAATCTGTGAGTTTGAGGGCGAGCTGTTAAGTACTTGTCTAAGCCAAGGTGACGACCTATATGGCGCGGCGGGCGAAGAACCGCCTGCGACGGAGGAAGTTACGGGTTCGATTTCCGCCTCGGGATATAATGTAAATATTTGAAATATCTGTACGATATTTGTTGCGGTTACTCCGGGTGTTTTTTATGTACCATATAAATATCTATCTATGTACTGTACCTATTGTTACATATTTTTAAGTAAATCAGTCATCTCGTACCCATACTACCCATAAAACGAGCTCTGCTTAGCTTGGGCTATTTTTAACCGACTTCTAAAATAGGAGGAGGTTCTATGTTCGGCTGTATGTATGTTTTTTAATGAATGACTGTCAAATTAAATTTTGGGCGGCTTTTGAAATTGTATTTTTTTAACAAGGGAGTAAACCACCCCATTATATACGAGGTTGTTATACTCCCGAGTACAGCGAGGGAGGATGACAATACCGAATTTAAATGGGTGATTTTAGCCCAAGTAAAAAACTCTAGTTTTCATTTCGATTGCAAAAAATTTAAACAATCAAAACTTACCTTCCTTTTGTAGACTTTTTTAACTTCTCTACTTTACGAATTTGTCGTAAACCTTATATATTTATTTCGACCGCAAAGATAGAATCTTATGAATTTTTATTAATTAAATATACACATTCTACCACGGAGAAAGAATCACCCTTCTTAAAAACATCCAACCATCACCAAGAAGACGCTTTCAGTTCCCATATCAAAAATAAATAAATTCTAATAAAATGTATGTTTTTTGTTATTGGAATACTAAAAAGACGAGACTTAAATTCGTGATAATGTTTCTGGTGTGACTGAAGCGAGGTTTCCAGCGTCAAAGTTACACCATTAATTCATTATCATTAATAACGGTGATTTACTTTTCCGCCTCTCGAAGTTTTTCTTCTCTTTTTCGAAAGTTAATTCAGTTTTTGTTCGAACCAAAAAAACATGAAATATTAACTCTTACCTCGATGCAAAAACGTGGTATTTTTGTGTATACAAAGCGGTTAGAAAACTCAAGGAATATTGGTGGAAAATATGTTTTCTACCAATATTGGTTGCGGGTTCGATTCTGGCCACGGGACAAATGTTTGAAAGATAAGCGGGTAATTGTTCTTAAATTCTTTAGTACAAGAAACATAATACATAAAGTTAACAATTAATGGCTATGTACAAAGGCGAGCTCCTAATAGAGTAATTGTTCCGAGTGCTTGTTTTCGATGTTTAATTTAAAATTATAGTATCTATGTGACATAATATAACATTCGAAGATTTGAAATCACCTATCTTTCGCGCAGCGCATCAGCATTGCTATACAGCGGGGCAATGCAGCTAGCGTCTTGGGCACGCTTCCGACTGGTATTGATATGGATCAGTTGAGCTACTTGTAGATTGTTTGCAACAGTCTACAGTTAGCTCAATTGTTTTAATTGTAAATACTAGTTTTAATATAATTCTATTATTTGATTGTAATTTTATTTGTTAATAAAGATGTTCCTCCGATCTTTGAGTTAGTTGCCTGTATCAGATATCGCGTACCCATAAACAAGCTCTGCTTAATTTTGTGATGATCTGTGGATTGACTGCAAGAAAACGGATTATTTTTAATTGTATTCTCTATATATATTGTTAGAGAAATATATCTGCATACTATTTTTTGTATTTTTTGATGTTTTTATTGTGAAATGATTAATTGAAAAGTAGATGTTTTAGGACTATAATTTCTAAACGTGACGTCACCGTTCATCGTACTGTTATAAAGCTTTTAGAGGGATATATTTTTTGAAAGAAAGTAAATTATGATTTAGAATTAGACCCAACACACAAACAACAAACATGATGCTTCTTATCATTTCTTTGTTTATTATTTTATTTTGATTAAAGGTCCAGAAGCACTTCGAGTTGATCAACTGAACGGTGACGTCACAGAAAAAGGGCAGCGTTTTTATCACCTGAAACTGAGTGTTACCATTTTTCTTTTTTTCCTTATTAAATTAAAAATTAGTGGGTGTTATACTTCAGCGACACAATTAACCGCCCACCCATTTTAAGTGGTAAATTTTGATATTATCGCAGTTGTAAGTTATTGTACGTAAATTAGTCAAATTTTCTGGCGTGGCCAGGCCGGACTCCACACTTATATCCCATTGAACACATATGGGACAATTTAAAAAGACGTGTTCGAAGCCGTATACCAGCTCCAACCACCATTGAGCTATTAAAACAATCCGTGATTGAGAAGTGGTAGAACATACCACAACAACAGATTAAAGATGTCATCCACAGCGTACGTATACGTAATAAAATAACATGCAAAAGTATTGCCAGAATTTTTTTTATACAAAAAACACAAACAATTATGGTGGGCGGTTAATTGTGCCTGTGTGTATTTTTTTCCGTAATGAAAAAACATAAATAATCGACAAAAAAATATTAAAAACTACGTATACCATATTAAGTACCTATTTTTTATGCTTAAACTATCACGATGGTTCAATTTACTATTTTGGTATTGTCTAATTCAGCTAAGATACTATAAGTCTATTAATTTTCAAATATTAGTAAACTTTATAATCAATTTTTCAGTATTCTAAAGAGCTTTTCTCTAATGTGGTTTGCCGAAGTTGTTAAAAACTTTATTAATTTCATAGCTAATGAAATATAACTTATAAGTGGATATTTGTAGGCAAGTAGGATGGATGTACCGGTCTAGAACCAGCTAAGGACAAATTTTCACTTTAACATTTTGTTATTTAGGTTAGATGTGAGATTTGCTTATAGTTTAATATTTATATTAAGCTTTGTTTTATTATAGTTAATATTAGAAAAGAAGAACGCTGAATTCCTTTTGTTTTTTGTTTTTATTACATATTTAAGTCCAAAAACTGGAATGTACCCTATTTTGACCAGCCAGCCCCAGTCGTTGACAAGTTTTGTACCAAAAGTTGACCATTTTCCAAAAGTAGTCTTAGATGTCTAACCTTGAGCGTTAGATCATTAAAAACAGGATAAATTAATGGAATAATTACCTCGTTAGTATATACAGAACAAAAACTAAAAAGAAAACGGCTTTTAATTACTTATAATCAACTTTATTCTTAAGACTCATTGAGATCAATCAAACTAGCATTTTCAGTTTTATTAAATTAGGAACAATTTAATAATTATTTTATTATTATTTTATTTTATTATTATTTTTGTTAATAATATATTGTTGGCGGCCCCATTTTTCTTTGTATTGGGTTTCTCATTTTTAATTTATTGATAATTGTTGAATGTTATATTTACGGCATGTTTCTCTAATTTTATTTCCTGAATTTATTTCTTCGATTGATTTATAAACATCGTCCTCACTATACTGAAAGAATTTCTTTTTTGGTGGCATATTTAATCTAAAACGAACAAAAAACTTGCCTTAAAAAAGCTGGTCAATTACAGGAACAATTTTTATTTCTTACGAAGTCCCAATGTCAAACCACTGGTCAACGAATGGAACCAACGCGATTCAAACCTTAAATACTCAAGCTGTGTCAATTAACATACCAAAGCTGTGAAAAGACAAAAAATAACCAAGAAAAAAAATAATAACCATCGGCCCCAGCCGTTGACCAGTTGGTCAATCATAGGAACATCGAGAAAAATCATGTCCTTTATTTAACCAGTTCAAAAAACTAGAGAAATATAGAAGTTAGACCGAAAATTACTTTGAAATCGTAAATATAAACTTAAAATCATTACAAAAATCAATAATTAGAAAGAAGTTAATTAAAAAACAATCCAAAAACAAATAAAATTGTCTCACCTGTTAAATCCCGCGCACTACTATAATGGCGCCTGAATGAGAAGTGTCAGTGACAAGCGGAAGTAAATCGAAATTGTAAGCTACACTGTTTGTCTCATTCCAACGGCAAGGTGATTAGTTGATTTGTTTTAGATGATTTAACAATTTAGCCAACATAAATAATACCAATAATGGCGGGAAATCTTAATATTTAAACTCAATGCCGCAAGTGGTCAACCACCGGTGTCTGGTCAACTACAGGCTCGACCATCCTACTTAAAAATAATCAAAATGCTTCGAAATCGATCCTCCAAAATTATGTATTGACTATTGATTGTACGTACAGTTAGTGTTTGCTGGCTGGTTAGTGTTGGAGTCCCGAGTACATTTGACGTTATTATCGAGACGTGATCGCGACGTCTCATTTTTAACTGACTTCGAAAAAAGTTTAGCTGTGTGTATGCTTTTTAATGTATGTTTGTCGATGTCTCCTTCAATTGACGATTTTTATTTAAAAGCGATTTTAAAAATTCTTTCCCTATTGTTTAAAGAATTATCCTGAGATGGGAATTATTTCCCGAGGACTTAGCATTTGTTCTGTAAAACAGTGTGAAATTAAAGGACTCAAGTGGATTTTTATTTTTTCAAACCATTTGCCATTGGTTTTGGTCCAGCCAATTAGGCACCTTTAGTCCCCTCGGACGACATCCACTGTCTAAGTTGGAAGGGTAGATTCTTTCGCCGCGAATACCTCGGCTATTTTTAATAAGTACCTAAATATTTTCGGTAAAGGTGCTAGAGATTTGAACCCAGCAACGGTTGTGGATTGAGTCTTACTATTCTGAAATAGACAATCAGCTCCGATGTTGTTTGTACAACGTGATGAGGGCATGCCTTGGAACGTAATTTACTAAACAAACACTGCATAGAAATCTCCAGTCTACATACAAACTTACTTCATATTTAGGTAATGAGCCTTGTTGATGAGTAACATACACAAGTAGCTGTATGTTGTGTTTAAAGTCGTAAGTCAATCACGTTAAAATCGTAAAATATAAAAATGTTGTTTTGCACGTACTAACAGTGTTTTTACGTAAAGGAAGAGTTATATACAGGGTGGAAAGAATCTGTGGGCCCTGGAGGGGAACTACCTTAAATCGTTTAGTTAGCTCATTTTAACGAAAGGAAACATTCCTTTATTTTTAAAATGTAACATAATTGCATTCAAAGATCTTCTAAAAATTCATTGCCTCACCTGGGAATCGAACCAAATAAAAATTAAAAAATGAACCCTCGCTATTTTATTATGCGAATCAGTAGGATTATTGTTCAGGATAAAAATTGTCTAATAAACATTGGAGCTTTCACTCATCTGTTGTATAAGATACCCATGAAATCGAATATTTATTACATGTTCATGTACTAAAACTAAAATATTTGAAAAAATAGTCTATATTTCTTTGTACCCTGCCACTTATTTTAAACGTACAACATGGATTCATGAGGAAGCGCTCAGCGGAGAGTAACTTTGCGAGTTTACTCATATTGTTTCAGATGCTATGAGTCGAGGATTTCAATAATTTTTCGATGTTATCTATACCGACTATTACAAGGCTTTTGATAAGTCTGTTCTTCATTCATGCTGATTCCGTCTGGTGTGCCACGGGGGTGCTCCACCATCTGCCTGGAGATGTCTAGTGACGGAACCATGACCCAATTTGGGTCGCTGAGCCACATGAGTAAGTAAATGAAAATAAATGAAGTAGGTGTGTAAATTTAATATTGAGAAGCCCGTAGGTGTAGCTTTCTCAAAGCTAGGCTGAATATATTATAGGCAATGTTTTGTATACGCACGCCATTCAAGCCCTATTAACAGTCACCCTAAGGCAATAGCTACGTATTAACCGTTACGTGAATTACGTTATGCGGATTACGGCGTAATTAAATGATTATGGCGTATTACACAATAAGATACGTTACGTACATAATAAACTCGTATACTTACCTACTTCTTGCTACTTAAGAAGAGAAAGCGAGTTTTCACAAAACTCACGACATGAGTTTGGTACCTACCTATTAAGTTTAAGATAGGTTCAGTTATACCAACTTTGACTTGCAGAGAAGTTAAAGAGCTCCCACTCATTCAAGGGTCCATTGCGTACTGTGCTAAAACTTTTCTAACTTATTGAATAATAAGCTGGAAACAAAAAAGGAAGAAATAAGCTTCAATCAAAACTTCGGGTTTTTTTGACCTAATCTTGGTAGGCATAATTATATGAACTTGAAGAATAGACAATTTTGATCGACTTCGCGAGGAGCTTCTATGTTCGACTGTATGGATAATTTTTTATGTAAGTTCATCGATTTCTCCGTCGAATATAAAAAACCGGTCCATAATTGGGCCGATTTTTTATTATTTCGCTATTGTATTAGAGAATGCTTCGACAATCGTCGCATACATTAAAATACTCCGAGGGATAAGTGTTTATCCCGTCAAGCGTAAAAAAACCATATAATTCTTTAGAAAACTCACGACTATCTATGATAATTTCGGTGATATCTTCGGCAATCCCTAATAGATTTTGACTATTCTTTCATTGTTGTATTATGGTTGATATTTTGAAGTGGTCCCATAAAGTATGATCCTCGAAGAATCGATATGTGCGCTGTAAAACGTATCTCAAACATCATCACAAAATGAACGTAATGATAATTTTTAATCAATGGTAACAAATTGTTTCCACGGCAACGGGCGTAAACAAGAGGTCTTTTCATTCGTCGTTTCATCCATGTGTCATCCTTCACTCATCACATAAAACTAAATGAGCATCGAATTTGAACTAGATGTCGCCACTTGAAATATATGATCGCGCTATCGAAGTGTTCCTTCCAAACATATTTCAACTATTTAGAAATTTGAAGTCGGTTAATAGTTTTTAAAACACATCAAAGTATTACTAATAACAATAATAACGTCGTTCAGAGTCTGCACACCGAAGAAGCGGGTAGACAAATGTCGTTCCAACTCTTTTTTTGCGAATCTAATAATAAATCTTACCTATTTATTTGATAAAACAAACATTTAGTTTTTTTTATCAAATTTAATCTCATAAGGTGAGTGTGTTTTTTCTCAGTGCAACATTAATTATTCATTTTATTTCAACTTATTAAACCTAATTTATTAATGAGCCTCCTACTTGGCATCAAATTAATACAAAATACAAGAATATTAACTTTCATTTTAGTAAATGAGACAACGCCAAAGGTATTAGATAATTCCCCGAAGCCTTGATGAACTTTAGCTTTGATCACTTTTAGGACAAGTAGGTACTTAGGATTTGTACAGATTTGAATTTTAATCAATCATTAATCAAGTTGATTCAAGTAAGTTTTTTTGTTTTTGTTAGCAGGTTACTCCACTTTTAGGAAATATATTATACTATCGGATTGTTATCCTAATAAAAGGATGTAAAGTTTGTTTTATAATGAGTTTGACTTTGTGTAAAATTAATCATCTAATTGACCGTCTCCTGAAAATTAATTCAAACTATGAAAATGACTAGCAGCGCCTCACGGTTTCACCCGCGTAGTTTCCGTTCCCGTGGGAATTTCCAAGATAAAAGCCTATTTGTTATTCCAGACGTGCAGTCGTTCTGGTGTGATTGAGTAACAAACAGCCATCCATCCAAACTTTCACATTTTTAATATTAGTGGGATAGTGGGATTTCAATAATACACAGATCACACCACATGAGCTTTGTAAGTAGGCCGACTTACCTACCGCGGGAACGAAGCCAGCGGCTTCTGCTGCTAATTCCATTTTAATAACATAAAACGAAATAAATTCTGGGAGCATTGATTTTAGCGGGCGGTAGGCAACTAGGTACACAACGTGGTTTTACACGTTTTAGGAAAAGCACGCCAAAAGCAACGAAAATAAAAATGAACATCACGAATATCGGGCAGCGAGGAGATGGAATTTTAATCAAGTGATTTTTAACCTGCCAAGCTTCGAAATCTAACTTTTGTTACTGTAAAACAAACTCCACACATAATAGATTGTCAACCTTTTTTGGGGGTTTTCAGATGCAAAAAGCTGTCCTTTCTGGGCTTTTAATGTAGACCACGAGCTTTGTGCGAGTCAAAATGTAAAAAAATAACGTTTTGACTCACACAAAGCTGCGTAGTCCAATACCAACCCGAAATTTATAGTCGTCGGTCGCTAGGGAAGTGAAGGAATCACAGCCTTCCTTCCTTATTATGGTAATAGGGCTTCCGAATCAAAGAAATTCTGTGTTGTTCGTTGTTTGACAAATTAGAGTCAATTGGAACGAAATTGCTCAAAATAGAGAAATAAAGGTTGTTATTTTACAAGGGTTCTTAAATCCAATTATTGTATTACAATTATTGTATTACAAAAATCCCGAGTAGAACCGCCAACCTAATTAATAGAAACAATTTATAGGTTATAAGTTATAAACTATAAATTGTTTCTATCAGTCACAGTTTCACCAATAAATCAATTCAGATGTCACAAAAACTAAACTCAGCACAGAAGTGATACCTACCATCATTTTTATTCCAATAGATAAGAGACATAATATTTTTAGTTTGAGTGGTATCAGAATGGTCACGATTATCTACTGTGATCACAAATTATTTCGTAAACACTGTCAAGTAACGTACACCACCTGTGCTACAGAGTGGTACAGCCATTATTCAGGAAGCCGCAACGTTAACCAGTTCCCTGCCTTATTATTTCAAACGGAACTCACGTAGAGTATGTTAACCTGAAGCTTAATTTACCTACACAAAAACCACAGCGCTAGCGAGCAGTTTAAAAACATGATTTTAAATTCACGAAAATGCTCCGTCAAAGTTTTATAACGCGAGTTTTCTCTCGCGTTATGAGGTCAGTGATATAGCACCGACCTTTTGACTTATTCTAGAAAATATTCATCAGGGTAAGTGCGCGCTACAGAGCATCTGCATTTTAAGCGGAGTAAAACAAAAAGTTTTCTAAATCCTCGCCTAAGCGTCGGTAAGCAGTGCGAACTAGCAATCGCCCACGGTTCTTGATTACCTGTAAGAATGTACAGGCTATTCAATATCAGTGGGCCGTTCCTTACATTGATGAGAAACGAGAGAACCACTAAAGATTGTTGTCATTAGAAACGTAGATCGTTCAGAGGTGGATAGGTTTCTTATTATCAGAGGCCACGGTAGTGGCATTATTAACATGCAAGCATAACCCATCTTAAACACAAGAAATAAAATAAATAAACTATTTATAAAATCTGTTCTTGTGTCAATTTACAAAAAAACGGAATCAGTGGGTATATCACCGAATTTGGTATGTCTTCCCAAAGTCTAAAACCAACATTTTTCACGTTACCAGCTCGTAGCTAAAACTTTAGGTGCTTTACAAAACGGCCTTTTAGCGATCAGACGGCAACAAAAATTCTTCTTGATTTTACTTCTAGCATACCTGCAGACTTTAAATTTGAAATACAGGTTCTAATTAGGAAGAAACTACTTGTGAAATTCTAAAATCATGATTTTTAGGGTTCCAACGTCGTAAACAGAACCCCAAAGCTACTTCCTCGTTTTTACCTAGTCTTGAAATTTAAAATGCATGTTCTACTTAGGGTGAAAAGAAATGAGGATATTCTAAAATCTCGATTTTTAGGGTTCCGTCGTCGAAAAAAAGAACCCGTTCCTCCCTTGATTTTACATCTATCGCACCTACAGACTTTAAATTTAAAATCCATATTCTTATTAGGGAGATAGTAATGGGGAAATTATACATTCCATTTTAGGGTTCCGCAGTAAAAAAAGAACGAGAAGAGTATAGTCAGCCATCACCTCCGACTATAAGGTTGACAAATTACCTACTCGAAAGTTATCCTAAACTTCTTATCAAGTAATTCTTGGCTGTGGCTTTTCTCGTGATCTCTACAATTTTTACGAGACGAGACTTATTAGGCATAATTTTTACATTAATGTTTTGTTCGGATGCTCTTTTTCCATTAAGATAATACTTAACTTACCTATTTAAAACCAAACAGTAATAAAAAGTGAACAAAGTACCAAAAATATAATATTTATTTCATTAATTTCCCATACGCCTCTACAATTCGATAACAATCAATAAAAAGTTTCTATTATACATTAGCCGCTAAAACACCACACGGCACCCAAAATCATGCACCCCTTATAAAATAAACCATAAATAAATACATTTTAAAACGTTTTTCTCATTAAATCCACGTAATTAATTATTATACTTTCAAAAAGTATTTACAGATAAAGAGACCTAGCACGAGAAATAAGTATAATTTTCATGATTTCTTACGAGTTCAATGCACTATTATTATCATCTAATAGTCAATAATTAATAGGATTCTAATAATTAATTACTCCAAACTCACTTGTTTCATATTACTTCAAAAGTTTGTTTGATGGTTTTAAATAATTAACAAGTTATAAACAAGAATATGTGACTTTCAGAGACTTATTAGATAGAGGCTGAATACATTATTTTGACAACACATCTTCATCAAATGAATTTCAAGTAATTTATCGCAGCGTTATTTTGAGCAAGTTTTCTATACCTATTTTAATTTAGATAGGTATTCATATTGAAGTGTAATTCCTACTAAAGTGGTCTTAAAGACTGCAATGTCTGCAATGCAGAAGGTATCTACTTGAATAAAATGCACTGCAGTGTACAAAATGTAACTTAATTAACATTCAGTGAACCCGATAGCTTAGCATAGGCCAGTAACTTTACACACCCTGGCGCATTTAGGGGTAACCACGCGTTTCAGATGTTTTATATTTAATTTTGTTCTAGCTCATGGTCTCTTGTAAGAGTTTTGTTTGCTACCATTACATCTCTTACAAACGTTTAAAACTTTAAGAACAGGAAAATCTAACGTTTTTATGCTTGCCATACAAAAAATGCCATGAGCGATCGTTCCTAACTGAATGACTTTACACTCAGCCTCAGCTATCACGCCGAAAAATCACGATTTCGCCTCAATCGTGCACAAATGCAATAACCCCATATCTATGGTGGTTATAACAACGCCGTATATCATTTCTTCCCTAGCAGATCATCCAGTAGATCCTGGTTGCTCATCCCGAGATCGTTCATCAAGTTGGACCTAGAATCCTTCGAGCCTCGTCTACTAGAAATGGATCGCTTTCTGGCCGGTGGAGCATCACCGAACACCTGATTCGTGAGAACCTTGAAGTTGTTGTTTAGTTCTGCAAGCGCCGCACTGGGGATTTCTCCGGAACTGCCGACTAGAGAGTGGATCTTGTCAACTGCTTGTAACTGTTGGACAATCTGCTCGTTCTGGAATCGAGAAGTTTGGAACTGCTTCACGTGACTGTCGATAACTTTGCTGCTCTTATCGATCTCATGGATTATCTCCTGACAGTATTTCTCTATTATCGGCTTCCCTGCCATCTTTTTCTCGGTTGAGCTGAGCCGTCTTTCCGCCATGTTAAGGACACTGTTCTCTCTTTGAAGTTTCGTTACGAAGCTATTCTCTCTGTGTGGTTTCGAGTGACTGGTCGAGTCGTTTATGGCAACTGTTGTCGTCGATTCTTCAATATCAACGTTATCGTAGAAGGTGACACTTGAGTTCCTTCGTCCTCGCGACTTCGGGCGTTCCAGTTCTTCTTTTTCATCAGCTTGTTGTTCGATAGACTCCTCCGTTGACATTATTCGACTCAAAGCGCTTGTTATCCTTGGGTTTTCGTCTTCCTGAGTTCTGATTTTGTTCATGAGATCGGATTTCAGAGCCTCCATTTTCTTCTGCGCCTCCTTTTGTGTAGCAGGATCGACGGATAAAACGGGCAAGTCATCTGATATGGCGAGTTCTGCCATTCCATCTTGGACAGATTTAGCTAGTTCTATCATATTATCGTCTGATTCTTTGGAGTTTTTTCTGTTAGGGGTAGACCTAGAGGAAGAAGAGTTGGTTCTAAGCTTGGTGGCGTATCTGGAGCGAGGTTCTATAGCCATCTCTTCTTCGTAAGAGAGTGCGCTGCTGAGGTTTCGCGAGCTTTCGCACATTTTAACTATTAATTGTTGGTCAGTCTGTAAAAGAATTATGATTTATTAGCTTACTCGGCTTTTGGCTTTCACTTCAATTTTTACGCGATCGCAAGTCTATTTATTTTTATTTATTGACAGTACATAGAAATGTAAAGAGATTCAATAATATTTTTCTTATACCAGTAAAGTCTCCACTATAAATATTTATACATTTAAAAACTAGTGAACAGACTTATCAAACAAACGTATCGTGTGGAAATTATCTTAGGTAGAGAAATGAATTTGAGCAAAATAATTAAGTGAAATATCAAAATTAACAACGATGAAACATAATTTCAAACAAAAGAGGATAAGACTAAGTTAGTTCATTGTTGGCGGCAGCAAAGCCTACAATGCTTCTACGAAACGACATGGCGTTTGAGGCGAAAATATCACTTTCGTTGAAATATTTATTGTAATTATTGCAAGCTCTATTCAAAAACATATTCTGTCTATAATTAGTTCTAGATGTTGGAGTCCAAAAAGTTTTCTTTTTCCTATATGAAGCCCGTGGGCAATGTAAATATATATTTCCAAGTAGTAATTCGGAGTCGATCTGATTGTTTAGTAATTCATACAAAAACATTTGATCTCGTACAGTGCGACGAATGTGTAAATTTACTATAGAGTCTGTGGGAGCAGTAGGAAAGCGGAATAAATAGTGTTTTAAAAATTTATTTTGAATTCGCTGTATATCTTCCATAATGTACTTTGTATTGGGGATTCCAGACCGTTGATCCATATTCAAGAATTGATCTGACGAAACCGTCAGATCAATTCTTGAAAGTCATATCGACATCGATGAATTTGTTTAGTGAGATAGCTTTAAGCTAAAATAAATTAATCAAATTCAACAATGGTATAATTACAACTAATATTTACACTTAAATCTATTTGTTTAGTTATGTTGGCGTAGATAACTGTCGAGATTGAAAAAGTAATAGCATAATTCCTCTTTAAAATTATTTTTGTCAAAAAGGGACACCCGACATAATAGGTTTTGCTTCAGACAAACTTTCAAATCAAATAATTTCCTTTAAAATTAACCTCTTTAGTTTTCAATAGCTATCGTAGGTGCAGTGACTTACATTATGTCTCTCGTCGCTGTTCCGTCCGCTGGTGTCGAGAGCGGACTTGCTCTTGCCGACCTTGATGGGAGACCGGCCGGGCCGGATCGCCACCGTGCTTATCAGCTTCTCTTTCATCTGTGATCACATCCACAAATATTTAAAGAAACAATATCATTTATTTAGACCAGTTTATCCTCGAGGTTATTAGAGATCAGAGGTGAATAACGTTTATTTTGTTAAGCTTACAATATAAAGTATTTGACTAGTCAAATTTTATGTTATAAATTATTATTTCATAAGAAAACAAGGCGTCAATTGATTTTCTCTTCCCGTCAATGTTTTGTCTACAAGCGGATGAAGTGAAAAAGATTTTTATAGTGGACACTTGCTGGTATCAGTAGTAGTAATATCTTAAAGTATCTCATTAATTTACTCATTTTAATTTACCTATATTAAACTTAAACTATAGTATTAAAATGAACATACTCTACCATCGACCTACACTATGATTGATAAGTTTCGCAGGCCAAAAGGCTCTGCCTCGTAATGTTACACAAAACAAAACATTTGGAGCAACACTGCTTTTCTGGCAGAATTGTTAGTACCTCATATAGGAAACCTTTCTATTTGATTATTCGAATAATAACCTCGCATGTAAAACATCCTACATGCATCCGCAAACTCCGCCCTCTTCATCCGGTATCCAAAAGGACAGACGAGTCGGATATTTGATACGGATTATGAAAGGTTTAGAAAACTCCAACTGGTAATAGAGTTTTGTTACAGATACTATTGTTCCTATTTCTCACCTCAATAATAGTAGACAGCTTATCAGCATTATTGATGGCCAGGTCGAGGTCCGCCCGCGTGTCCTTGTGTTTGCAGATCTCGTTCTGCAGCTGGTGCTTGAAGTTCTTGGCTTCCAACGCTAGGCGACGCTGTAGCATCGATATGGTTTCACTCTGATGTTGCACCTTCAAGGCTAAGTCAGCGTTCTGGGCCTGCAGCTTCTCTCGTTCTAGGAGATTCCTAGGGTAGACAGTGTACTGTTTGAAATAAAACTAAAAAATCAACATTCGCGTGCGCGTATACGCTACGTAAATTAAATTGACGCCAGGTGGGATGCGGTAAGCTGAACACAGGGCGCTTATGGTGCTCATTAAGGGAGGCCTATGTCCAGCAGTGGACTAATGTAGGTAGATGATAATGATCAACATACACAAAGAAGTCGACCTCTGTGGCGCGGTGGGCATTTCCGTCACCCTATACAACCAGCGCATCAGGTATGGTACCAGGTATGGGTCTCGCATTTACACACACACATACTCACAATCTCAAACATGTTCTTAGAAAGTTTTTCTTCTCCTACTCACTTGTCTTTGCACAGGTCTTGTAGATGGTTATGCTCGTCCCTCAGATTCTGCAGCTGTATATCCCTTTCCTTGAGCTTCTGCGTGACTTCTTTCAGCTGTGCCTTCAGTGTTTTGTACCTGGACTGCTGGATGCGGATCTCTTCCGTGTGCTGGTTGAGAACTTGAGGCAGTTCCGAGGTTGAGTTCTCGTACCTAGAAACAGCACCAACATAATACTTTATTAATTTATTTATCACGTCTGTTTTCATCGGAACATTCCGGTAATCCGTGAAGCTTACGATAGAATAGATAGATAGAAGATATTTTATTTAAAAATATAGATAAACCTACCTACCCGTAGTCGGGTCTCAAATGAAAGGTATTGGTTTGTACCGTGTTGAACAATTTTAGAATTTTTTGTAGGTTTCATACTTTTTGAAATATTTTGAAAAAAGTCGAACTGGAAGGTACATTTTTGTTTAATTGGCAAATTTTCGAAACCCTCGGCGCGCGCGTTACACTCGCACTTGACGATCTTGTTTTATTTGTATCCAAGGGGTGCCAACAACAACGGTTCAATACCCGGAACCCTAAAAATGGATAACGAAGCGAGCCTACATAGCTACTGTATTCCGTAGCACCGTAGCCCCGTAGCTCGTAAACTGTCGTAGCTGCTACGCCGTAGCAAAGTCGTAGATAACCTTTACATGAATGTTTTGCCTTTATTTTCGGACTTTCTTTATCTACATAAAACTTTAGTCAGTCAGCACTGTCACCATACGAATAGAGTTGAAAATCGGGTCCGAGGCAAATTTACTCAGTTACGACACAAAGGTAACAAAACAAGTGAACAAGAAACACACGCTTACCTTTGAAGGACTACTTCATGCTTTTTCTGGATAGCTCGAAGAACACGGTTTTCATTGCTCAGCTCCTGGAAATATGAATTAACATTATTTAGACACGTGTTATTTTGTAAAGGGCAATTCCATACCATAGCAAATTAGCTTGGCTTTTAACCAAGCAGGCATTGTATAAACGCGGTATATTTCAAATTTCAGTCAAAATTTCTTAGTTTTGTCACTCACTGACTGACTGACAGATCATCAAAACTCTGTCACTTCTAGCAGACATAGAAACTTCAAATTTAGAATACAATTAGTGTTTATTGTATAAATCAAGAAAAAACTAAAATATTTCGTAATTTCGGTCCAGTTTTCTAGATACACCAACTGCATAAATAACTTTGTAATCCCATATTAATGTATGGGATTACAAAGTCAAACAATCTTATTTAATATAATATGTATTACTTGTGAGATATATTGTGTTTTCATGCGATGGCCAAGTCAATCTATTTTATTTATAACTTAAGATTTTTAACATTCATATAGTAACTATAAGATGTTGTTAGCTTATCTAATTACGTAATAACTAAGACAGAAGGTTCGTTAAGTAGGGACTTAATTAAAGTAACCGACTTGGTATTGCATGGATCTCACAACTTTTTACGGTAGAAGAATTGAGTTGCGATACTTGGTTTGTCTTACAAGTTTCGTTTTTATGGCATATACCTACATACTTTGAGGTCTAAATTTCTGCGTTTCATGTGAATCTTCGTCGATAGCAAATATAGGTTACAATACAGAGGTCACCAATACCTACATTTCGATCAATTCAGAACTAACCTGCAGATGATAATGCGCGTCAGACAGCTGGTTCTGCAGCTGCTTAACGCGATGGGCCTTGGCGGACAGCACGCGCTGCGCGACAAACCGGTCGCCGCTCTTGCTGCGCGCGGACTGGGACATGTCCGCGAGCGGAGTCAGGCGCTTGCGCTTGTTCAGCAGGTTGAGGCGAGAGCTGCTGCTGTATACCGACTGGAGCGAATCTTTTCTGGAAGGTTACAAACAGTATTAAGGCTCCTATTTCGAAAAAATCAACATTTCCATGATCTACCATGACTCCTATACCTAATATTCCATTTCATTCTGTACAAATGCGCCAAGATAGTTTTTATATCTTAATTTTGATACATACTTGCATTCGGAAAATAAAGCATAGGCAGGGTAACAGATTCGCCAAAATAAATATTTGATTACTTGAACAGTACTCTTTTAATTAGAAGAAATCTTAATTTCTGCACACGCGCTCTGCTCTGTCCCGCTCCTATGAACGCGAAATCCTATGCCTATCTTTTTCACAAAATGGCGTCGTATGGTAGCCCCTTAACTACCTAGGTCCTCATCATATAGCTCACAAAGAAGTCCCCACCGCGGGTGCTTTAAAAATCAACAGGGTCCAACTGGACTGGACTATTCACACAGCATTATCTAGCCCCAAGCTAAGCAGAGCTTGTGTTATGGGTACTAGACAACTGATATACATAATACAATACATTACATAGATAGATATTTTACTACATAGAAAATGACCAGAACACCCGGAACAAATACCTGCAGATCGTATTAATAATAAATAAAAAATTTGTTTGTTACACGATATCTCCGCCCGTTTCGAATACAGCTTATCGGAATGTCACAAACACAAGCACAACCTCAGGAAGGCTTAACTATTAGCATAAAACGATCGTATTCGTTAGGCTAGACAGATTTGGCCTAAGCTTGTGGAAAAGTACATAAAAGAACAGCTGCTGTGCTCAAGGGACTTAAAGATAAGTACCTATCTAGATTCGTTTTGCAAGGTATAGATACTCCACTAATGTACCTAAGACATCTCAATAAAACAATTGTGGTTGATGAAACTAGTCTAGACTTCATATTTATGAAGACTATAAAAGACAAGCATTTCCTATCTGTTACGTGATTCGGTGGGAATTACTTAGGTGTCATGGTCACCTTCTCGAAATCGTTTCCGAATACACTTACCTAGGGCAGATTCTGCAGTTAGGTAAAAACAGTTTCGAGAAGGAGGCCAAGAGGAGGATCCAGCTAGACTGGGCAGCGTTTGGGAAACTACGCCGAGCCTTCTCATCATCCACACCGCAATTCTTGATTATAAAATGGATATCGCACTTCCTACAAGATTTCAGCTGGACACAATGTTTTGTTGATACAACAATTCAACAAAACATGTGTCCAGCCGAAACAGAAAGAAAGCATTTTCTTTCGGTTATTCCTAACTCATGAACAGTAAAAAATACATTTCTTTAAATTCTGGCATTCCCTTGGAGTCTACAAAAAAGTCAACATAAGGTATTAATGTTGCCCGACGGCGAAGTTAACTTTTACAACGGTGATTATGGACCTTCTTGCTAAGATTTTATGTCACACTATGGAACAGTGAGTCTGGTAATTTCGGAAAAAATCAGGCCTAGAAACAGGAAAACCGCCTATTTTTACATTTCAATGAACGGAATGATTTTCCTTAAAATTTTCGGACCCTTTGTCTGACGATCACGTCCTAAGCTGTGCAATTTATCATGCGATTATCCAAATAGGTAAAAGTCGTACGTACCTACCTACCGATATCAAATTTATCACTGGCAAATAAGAAAAAACCATATTATACAGGATAAGGTTCGGTAGGTAGTAGGTACTCTCCTAGTAGACGGAAAGGCGTTTCTTCCGCGTCCTCACAGAATCTACAGCATTTGGTGTCGCATAGCCCCAATTGGAACATGTGCTTGTTAAGGCGACAGTGTCGAGTTAAGGCTCTTGTATTCACTCTTACTTACCTATTATTAATCATCAGCCTGGGACAATGGTCCCACTGCAGGGCCAACGTACCTACTGAGGTCTTACTTAGTAGGTAACTACGGTCTAGTTAGATCGCTAGTTCTGCTAAAACTAAGGAGACTTTTCCAACCGATATTGAAAGAAAACATAAAATTGCAGACTTATTCGCAAGCGAATACGATAAAAATAAAATTAATAAAACTTGAAATGAATGCACATTTAGAAAGTCTCGGAGCTTGAAGCTGATAAAATAATAAAGAAACCGACATCGATTTCGAAACGACGCCCTCAGGCGAATTTGAAGCTTCTTTCAATATAATTAAAGAGACTATAAACCGCACTCTCCCTACGAAGTCCTCGTTAACCTAAGGGATGAAACGTTGGAGTTCTTCCAATACAAACAAGATTCGTAGTTAAAGCACTCATTTATCATGAGATTTAAAAAGACTCGGCACGTCTCTATCCCGCCTTGGTGAGCTCTACAAATGGTGCCGATAACAAATATAAGTATAGGCATCTACCCGCGATGGTATGTAAGGTCCTTTAACTCGTCTATCGTGATGAGTTAAAGGACTGAAATGCTACGTAACTTACCTGTTTAGGAAGGAACCTGTAACCTAGATCTAAAAAAGTGTTCGTAGTGGTAGTAGGTAGGTACCACGGTGGTAGAGTAGCATTACTTATCATTATTAGCAAAGTTCATGATTCTATATTATCGGCAGGGCTTGTAACCTCGTGGTAGATAATGCTATAAATTTGGTCTTTATACAAACATATTGAACTTCTTCGGGCATGTAGCGGCCTAAATGTAGAGTCACTTAGGTATGTAGGATTTTTTTCAACAAACCTACAAATTGGAAAATTCAAACTAGAAATCTGCATAAAATCTATAAAATAGTGGAAACCACGAAATGTAGGAATTGTTATCAAGATAATAAGAATCTCACCCCAACGAATGGAAACCACGGGGTAGGTGGTCTGGTCACTATACCAAATGAAATCAAAGTTGTAAAACTTACTTGTCTTTCCGCTGATCCTCTGGCACTAAACTCAGTACTGACATCATCAATAGTCCATTTTATTTTCTAATCCGATTGAAAAATCCGCTCAAAAATGAGTAGAAAAATAAAACGTTTTGAGCGCTTGCTGTTGTGGCCGCGTTTCCATGACAACGGATATCAATGTCACGTCGTCAGATCGATTTTGAATTAACATTTGATAGGCTGATAAAGAGGTATCAAGTGGTTTTAGTGATAGAAAAAGGTTTTATTACTCGGTAAAATATTTCTTGCTGCCTCATGCCAGATATTAAAACTCGTTACGGCTTACAACAAACAAAACACTAACGTTGACAAAAATGGACAAAGGCTGGCTTTTGTTTCGTTCGGTCATCATAATTAGCGTCACTTACCATGTTAGGTACCATCATAAGTTAGTAAATAGGATCATCATTCAACGTGCAAATTTTTCAGCATGCAGCACTCTGGTTTGCTTTGATTATGGTTAGGGTTAGATGGTAAAGTCAGTCAACATAATCAAAGATATGCACTATTGGTCTACCAGGTACTACCTACTCTGGGAAGTTGTTTGAGGAGTCACGATTGAAAAACGCTGGGCGATATTGCCAGAAAAGAAAATGAAATGGCTATCTAATGGATAAGTAGAATTTGTAATTTAACTTCGAAATAATTCAAACATTTTGATTTACAAAAATAGCAAATAGTAACGTGAAAATGTTCCTTAAATGGGCGAAACGGCACCGGTAATTTTTTTAAATAGTTTTTACGCCCATTGTGCGGAAACAATGGGCGATTCAACGCTAGGTATACAATGAACCGGTCAAGAAAGGTTATGGTAATAGGGCGGAGCCTATGTTGTTTTTCATATTTGATGGTAAATTGTTTAAAAATAAGCTATGCGCCGCCGACTTTAGTTACTACTCGTATGAGTGGCGGCGGCGCTCGCATTAGCTCGAGCCACTTCGAGTGGCGCGGCTACTATTATAATATAATAGTATACACGCATACAAAGATAATATCTTTGTATGCGCCAATTTACCCAAAAATCAAGACAACCCGTGAGATTGACTTGATCAAGTGTTCCATTTCATTTGAATTTATGGTAAATAAATGATTTGAATTGAATAAAAATAAAACGTCAAGTGCGAATCAGACTCGCGCACCGGGTTCCTTATAATTATAAGACCTTATTTCTTGCCAAATACCATGATTCTAGGTCAACGGGAAGTACCCTATAGGTTTTGGTTCAAAAGGTTACGGATTTGAGTATTTGAGGCATTCCTAGTCGGTACTTAGTCGGTCAACGCTGTTGACGATTGGGAAATATAAAGGTCCACTTGTTCACAGTGTTATGTTATGGTAGTATTATTCCCGATCGTATCTATCTAGACAATAGTTATGATGTGTCCACAACCGTGCCGTCAACACACTGTTGACGGCAGCGTGTTACGGACCGAGAATGACTCTTGTTGATTTCAACTCGATACCTCCACGCATTCCTGAGAAAAGAGGGTTGACAGACGACAACAAAGTTCCGAAACCTATAAAGATCATGCTAGGTTAAAAAGCTAAGATCTACAAAAACAAAAGCCCAAGTTTTAAAACAAAATAATGTACTATACAACAATTCAATATACAAGTTCAGTATAATATTTACAAAAAACTTTACATTTCGTAACATTTTAAAATCTAGCTCGACATCACAATTTGTTTCAAAATAAAATGAATGATTCAATTAAAATTATTATAGGCCTGGTCAACCATAGCGATACATACACATCACGAAGTTAAAAGAAAATACATATCGTGATTATTTTCAAGAGCTTTTGTGAACTAAACAGTGTTTACTATCTACATCTCGCTATGGTTGAAATTTGTCTTTACTTTAATGGACAGTTAACAATTACTGTACAAGGTTTTTATTGTCTAAGTTGTCGTACTAATTGTTAAACTTGAATGATTTTGTGAGCAGCCGCATTGACAATGTAGAAGCATTATAAAGTAAAATAAAGGCATGTAATTTGCGAACTAAGACAACGTAGATCGACTTTCGGAGCAAAAACTCGAACTCGCGTAGTTATAGGACGGGCTTGAAAATAGCGACGGTGTTGTAATGTACGGTCGGCACAGAATAAAAGCAAAAATAAAGGAGACCAGTAGCTTCTTTTTACTAAGCTGCTGTCTTGTTAGTTTTGCTGCAATGTCAGTCTATACAACTATACACACCAAGAACTTTAACTATCTTAGAGTACCGAATTCAAGAAACGTATAGTTCTTAGAACGAAAATTACACACTTTATTAATTGAGGTAGAGGGCAGCCTACAAAATATGGATAACATCAAAAATAAATGGTTCAAACGAATCGATATCTGTTGATCAATTCACTGACCGAAGGCGGGTCGATTCGCAGGAACACGGCGATTTATTAACAAGAAAGACTAATAAACGTCACGGTACACTTGTCAGCAACGAAAAGTTCAGGTCAAATTTAGGAAAATAAATATGACTTTATTGGCAAATTAGCTTTTAGGAGCATTCTTATTTTGGCGTCTATATCTTCTAGGTTCATATTTCAGGACAATTTGACAGGTTTGAATACTAATAATAAGGTATCTAGCTAAATTAATGATTGCTAGCTTACATTTATTCGTTGCGGACGAGTGCAGTGTCTGACTCAGATATATTGTGATCTAACAACGCACAGCCTTAGCCTGTCCGACTCTTTACACAACTAAACTCAAACGTACGTATGTATATAAACATAATTTCATAGCCCGAAGCGGCGCGCCTTGGCAACTAGGACTGCAAGAATAACCTCTCGTGTCGTAGGCACTCAAAGTGTTACATATAAATATTAGCTCAGGAGCAAGACGCAGGAAACCAGGATATACGATCGATTATTCGTTTAAAACTTTAACAAAAGTTCTTGATAACTTTGGGCGTTAAGTTTCAATTTATCTAAATAGATAGATAGATTTGATTCAAGAATTAGTTTCGAGGGCTTACACATTATAGGGGCGGTATGCGATTTACAAATCGCTCTTATAGTACCTATACGATTGAGTCCAACCACTCCACGTGTTCAACGCAATCTTTGATTTAACAATAACCTATCTGCACTCCTATCATTTGGTATCACCGAACGCGTCGTGTTTCTGCTTCTCCCACAGTCTCGCGTACAGTGAACCTGTCTTCGCTATCAGCTGCTGGTGCGTGCCTCTTTCCGAGACATTTCCCTTCTCGAGAACTAAGATCTCGTCTGCGTCCGCCACGGTGGAGAGGCGATGCGCTATGCAGATGGAGGTGCGGCCCATGGTCGCTGCTTTTAGCGCTTGGAGGATCGCCTGCAAGATAACGGTTACGATTAGAGGACTTGCAAATCTAATAATATTGCACGGACCGGCTCTCAGAGATGCCTGCGTATTAAAATAAATAGATTCGGATTCAATGGTTTACGCCTTCTTGATATACGTAGTTGACCGACACTCTAAAGCCTGAGCCGTAACAAATTGCAGAGGCAAGTTTGCTTCTCGACCGCACGGAATACACGATAATTTGTTTTAACTATTTTAGGTATTTTAGGTTAAACTAGGACAATAAAATTTAAAAGGAGCCTCCCTTTTGCTTTTTCAGCATTTACAAAAATTACTTGGGAACCTTTTCACTTATGTACAATGTCAGCAAATATCGAAATGCGTAGGCTAGTCGGCCCCAGCTATCGCGGGATTCACGAAGTTCCACTTCGTGAATCATCTCGGCAATCTCCGCAAACACGACGCTGCAGGATATTTGGTAAAGTCTTGTGAAGAAAGTCAAAAATCACTTTGTGCCTCGGAAGCACAGCAGTAAGTATACTAACATGTTCAGTGATCGAGTCCAGACTAGAGGTAGCCTCGTCAAACACGATGATAGGAGAGTTCTTGAGAATGGCGCGCGCGATGGCAACGCGCTGCTTCTCTCCGCCTGACAGCTTGAGGCCGCGCTCGCCTACTTGGGTCTGGTAGCCCTATAATATAAAACACAACTTTGGTTACAAGACGTGAGCAAGTTGTCTGAGATATCTATTGTGTTAGTTTTTGCGTGGATGATCTTGGCATTTTGATTTCGTGATTGCGTTAAAATAGGATTAGGCATTAGATGCTTAAAATATCATGTAAATTTTTTTTCTGAGTGTCGGTTGACAACCACTTGTATAAAACGAAGAAAATGTCTACAGCTCTTTTTTTCATGAACAAGTCTATAAGTAGAGAGTGTGAGGGCAACACAATAGTGCCTATACTGGATCAGTATTCAAAAATACACAGGACACAGGCCGCACCTGAGCGCCAATAACGCCCCACCTTCAGTGTGGTGCATCCAGTCTTCCGCAGGTCGTCAGACGTGGCCGCAGGGCGTCCTACATTACGTTTGCCAAAATTATATTTTCAAATCATCATCCCACCATGCATGTACACATAAGTCCGATATGTTATGCATGTACGTTACCTTAGGCCAGGTCAGCACGGAGGCATGCAGCTCCGCCATCTTGGCCGCCTTGTAGACCTCCTCTACAGTTTTGTCGAGGTCGCCGTAGTGCAGGTTGTGGAGAATTGTATCGTGGAATAATACGCAGTCCTGTAAAATAATGACTGTGATCATAACACTATTTTATAAAGGCGGAAACCACTCCGTTACTATATGTCGGTGCAACATTTGCAAGTAAACGTGGGCTACACGTGGCAATTATTGAAAAGTTGAAAAATGATGGTCAAGAAAGAGTAAATGTATGATGATGATGACGAGTATAAAGCGCACGTACATGATTTATTTATTTATTTAGAAGTACTAACAGAGGATGCACTCATAGACACAGTAAAAATCACATTCACCAGTTGTGACCCATCAATTACAGGTAGTTACAGCTTACACAAAAATAGATTCAATGATAGCTTTTATGAGTGATCTATACAGCGCAAGTACGAAGAAGACTGCCCTCAAAGTTTATTCTGCGATATTTTTCTATCTGATTATGTTAGAATATTGTGGTAGAAACTACTTTTTTAAACATTTTAGAAAGAATCGAACATAATGTCAGTGCTCGTAAGTTTACTGCAACAATGTCTTATGTATTAATTGATGATCATTTGATTTGAACCTTACCTGAGGTACAATAGCGATAGCTTTCCGCACGCTATTCAGATCCAACTCTTTGATGTTCTGTCCCGCTATGAGAATCTGCCCTGACTGTGCCTCGAAGAATCTGAACAGTAGTCGCACTATAGTCGATTTCCTGTAAAAAAAAGTTGTAGGAACCTTAATAGAACCTGCCTGAAAAGCTATTGTTCCATTCACGCAGAATTAAGGTGCTGTACCGAATCTCATTCAAAATGGTAATGGTTATGAATTGTTCTTTGTACAAAGTAGTTCTGTTGTACATACCCACTGCCGCTCCCGCCGACGATCCCGATCTTCTTGCCCGCGGGTATCTGCAGACTGAGGTTGTTGAGGATGGGCTTGCCGTTGATGTACTTGAAGCTGACGTCCTTGAACTCGATGGTGGCTGTGTTGGCGTCCACTTTTAGAGGAGGCGCTTTGTCTATTTCCTGTAACGCGAGTGCTGTCATCATCACATTAATCACACTGTATAAAAAAAAACACTATTGTACACCAGAAAAAGAACATTACAAAATTACAAAAAGACATTACATGAGACAAGTACAATGGGCGGCCTTATCGCTTAGAAGCGATCTCTTCCAGGCAACCTTTGGATGGAAAGAATTAAGTGAATTTAAGAAAGGCAGGGGGTGTACTTAAGATAAACAAACTAACACATAAACTAAATGTACACATTAAATATTTATAATATACTTCTGAGATACATAAATAAATATTATATATGTATAGTTCTAGACCTGGAATAAAACATATCAGTTCCCATAGAAATAACCTTAAACGTGTGCGAAGCCGCGGGCAGAAACTAGTATTACGCCATAACTACTGCACGGAACAGGGTAAAATTTTGCATTGTGATGTAGGTCATTCTAAGTCTAGACCTAGAATGTTTTTACTTAAATGCTTTTTATCTCATAAATACGTCCATAAGGATAGATACTTCTGAATCGTTGAAAGGTGAATAAATTCTATAATACACTTCGTGTTACGGGTATGGCTATGCTGGTTATCGGCAAATGGCAAATTACTAATTGGATCAGAGTTTGCAGAGGTGTTGTCACACAAATACAAAATGGCGACCATGCGGTGAACAACGAAGCGAGCCACATTTAATTATGGTCGCAATTTAATGGCGTTTGGAATAATAAGATGTCGGATATGCCATCGCGGCGAGCCGCAATACGAGAAATTTTACATAACTACTAATATGGGTACATTTTTGACGAAACCAACAGGCACAGATTATAAATAATCGCAGGTCTTGCATCGAAAAACAAGTTTTAATCTGTGTGAAAATACCTTGATCCTGGACTGCACAGTCATAAGTGTGAACATGGTCTGCATGTCTACGAGCGCCTGCCGCACCTCGCGGTACACGGAGCCAAGGAACCCGAGCGGGATGGACAGTTGGAACAGAAGGGCGTTCACCATCACGAGGTCGCCTACTGACATGTTACCTGGGGAGGGAAATTGGATGTTACACCTATTTTTTAAGTGGCATATGCCCCGCATTGCAGTAGAACAGCTTCTCTGCTTCGGGCCGACTTATTTGGCCCACTCACTTTCGTGAGATCTTTCGGCCGGCAGGTATTGTAGAGTTGTTCTTTATTACTATAATGTTGTGGAATCAAGTATTTGCATCACCCATGCCCATGATTCGGGCTCAATTTACACTTTCCTTAGCGCCATCTAGCAGAGATAATTTAAAGTTCTTAGGGTAAAGACTATCGATGCTGGTTTCGGTGCTTTTTCGATATGCTGTTGAATGATCCAGACATGTAGTTCGAAATAACAGACGATAGATAGCGCTATTTACAATGGATGTCGCCGCAACTAGGCAGATAATGAATTATTATTAGTAGAAAATTTTACCCTGTGCAATCTGGTTGGCCGCCATCACCATGATGATGCTGAGCCCGCCGCTGAAGATGGCGTGCTGTCCGAAGTTGAGCAGCGCTAGACTAGTGGCGGTCTTCAGCGAGGCTGACTCGTAGTTCTTCAGGCTGGCGTCGTATTTTTGTAGCTCGTACTTTTCGTTGCTGAAGTACTGAAAAATACATGATATAAACGTTAGATACCTGATTATGTCTAGTACTCTAAACTTCGTTCCATAATAACTTGAAGCTCATGAGAAAAATAGACTTGGCATTATAGGCACTTGTGTAAATTACTTTTTTGCTTCACAGTCTTCGATCAAAAATAAGTAGTTCGCGGCCTCCCCCGTAGATTCCTAGAGCCTTACAAAAATGTCAATCAAAATTGTCTACGTTTTGTTTTGACGCAGACAGTTTGCGAAGAGCCTGACAAGTTTTTTCCATACGGAACAAGAGATTGGTGGAGTCGAATTCATTTTATTTTATTTTGTAAGTAGGTAGGTACCTTCCTGAGAATTATATACCTACCTACTCAGTTTATTTTCTATAAGGATTAATTAACAGAATTCAGGTAAAGATAACGAATCATTTATTGATGAAACTATAAATTGGTGTCTCAACAGTAGGTATTTATACAAAAGGGTCATTTCAGACATACAACAATTTAAACTTAAAATACAATTTCACGCAGGCACTCTAGATTAAAAAGATCTGGTTCCTGTCTGCGGCTTTGCACGAGTTTTTTTTACGGGACAAAAAATAAACGTTTTATAAATTCATACTTCTGGTAGAAAGACTAGGTTCTTACCTACCTAGGTAAGAACCTAGTCTTTCTTTTATTAGAGAGTCTACGCAAATGAAATTTTAGGGCGGGCCAACTAGTTATTTTAAAAATCATCAACTAGTAATATTAAACTTATTTTTATGAAAAATATATTAATACATACTAAAAATGAATAAAAAAAAAATTAGAAGAAATAGCCTCTCCATTTATCAATTTAGAACAAAATTTATATTTTAACATAGGCAAACCAAACAACAATATTTTATGCTGATTTCACAAGTATATGACTCACATCTCAATATACGGGTAAGAAATATATATAAACTTACTGAAAATAAGAAATTCCATCCTTTTTCAGCACTTTGGACGAGTGATTCTTGCATTTTTTGTACGAGCACTTACCCATGCTTTTTGTCTGAACGCTAAAATGACACTAGTTGAAAAGCTTTCCTAACATGTCAAAATGTTTCTCTTTTGCTACTGAAGGTTGTGGCGTGCGCATTGTGAATCTAAGGGGGGCCGGCAAAGCCGGACATTTTTGATCGATGTTCACAGTAGATGAATTATATTATATATTTATATATATATATTATAATTATCAGATAATTCTTAAAAGAAGTAAATGTTTGTGTAGTATATTACCCATTTTCTTACGACTGTAAATTATTTGGTAATCTTTACGTACCTACCTACTATTATTTTACAAAATATTTTATGATCAATAGTTAGTCTTCGAAAGCCGTTAGGTACTTAAAAATCATACTGTCCCAAAAAATCCAACCTACAAAGCATTCTGTACAAGCTTTTACGTGATTTTTGTAACTGCTCAATAGAATCCGGCGACCAGCAGTGGACTATTAAAGGCGATGATGATGAATCAACAACTTACTTTAACCGTTTCATAGTTGATCAAGGAGTCTATCGCCTTATTCCCGGCATCGTTCTCAGCCTTATTCATGTAAACTCTGAACTTGGTCCGCCATTGTGTGATGGCGAGCGTAAACACGGCGTACACGCCAACGCAACTCAGCGCGAGACCTGCAAGTGAAAATAAGAGTAGGAAAGCAAACGCCAATAATACTAAGTCCATTACAATCTGTGTAACACTTTGTACTAAAAAATGACTTCTCTTATGGGAGGCACACTTCGGACTTCTCCAAGACTCACTTCTGTTCGCTTAGCTATAAATTAGAAGTAATAATTATGTACTTTGTGTTCACCTTGATGTAGGTACTTAATCTTTAGATTAGATCCATGTCTGTCTTGTCAATCAACGACTAAACTTACTAACGAACATAAATTAAATACGAGAAATAAGAATAAACTCGCTGAGCCCACAACTAGGCTACACAAGATTAATGTAACTTTTAAAGGTTACGAGTATTGTATACGCTTCTATAACAAAACTCTAAGTGAGTTGCAAAAATTTACAGTAAATAAATTCAAACAAATTGTTAAACATATCCTTTGTAAAAAGGCCTACTATAAAATATCAGATCAAGAGGATAAAAAAGCTTGGGACGAGTTTTGCTCCAACTCGGAAACTAACGTTCTAACAAGGTAAAGGTTTCTTGTTCGCTTCTTTACTTTACCATAACAAGATTGAACAGGACAAAAAATCAAAGTGATTACTTTATTTCCTAGTTTTACTTTATCTAATCTGAGTTTTTTGACGTGTTCGACACGTCAAAAAACTCAGATTAGATATAGAGTCCTGTAAGGTCTAAAGGAAATAAAGCACTTTGAGTTTCGAGTTTTGAACGGCTGGGCGGATCGAACTGAAATTTGGCAGTGTTAGATTTTAGCGACAGATACGACATTGGGTATTTAAGCCGACTTCGAAAACAAGAGGAGGTTCTATGCTCGGCTGTATGTATGTTTGTTATGTACTAATGTATTTCATAATCGGTCCACAATTGACGGAGAAATCGACGAGGATTTCCGTCAATTTTATGGACCGATTTCGAAAATTCTTTCACTATTGTTTAGAGAATGATCCCGAGGTGGTCCCATATAAATGTTATTCCTGAGGGATCAGTACTTATCCCGTAAAACGTAGTAGCTTTTATTCCGAACCTAAGACTACCTGTATGCAAAATATCAGCCCGATCCGTCTAATAATAACTTTATTTCTTTAGGCTTACAAAATAAACACTTAAACAAGTCAAATTTTATACATAAACAGCTTTATAAAATAGTAATTATTATAAAATCGTCAATTTGTTTTGTCGTGAAGAGGTAACAAACGTCCAATCTTTCGCATTTATAATATTAGTGTGACGTGTGATACCTGTGAAAGCGAGCCCTCCCTTCAGTCCGAGTATGGTGGCGACGAGCGTCAGTTCAAACAAGGTCGGCACTATGTTGAACAACATTGCGGATAGCACGAAGTTTATGGCGCGGGAGCCGCGGTCTATCGTCTGTCAATATAATAACTAATTACCAGTCATAAGTTAACGGCATCTGTTACACAGCTTTTACTCACTTCGGAGCTAGATGATGTTGTTTGTTCAGTATTATTTAGTTTACGGTGTAGTTTGGATAAAGATGGATTGGTTCTAACTCTATGTACATTAGCGAGTCGACTGATCCAGAGAAAAAACACCGGCCACCGGCATTAGTCTAACGCCGCTTCTGTCTGGTCCGGTGCCATTAAGGAAACGAAGCTCTTTCTTGACTTCTTTCAACCTATTCATCCTATAACCCGATGGTGGTTATGTGGTCGAATGATCGACTCTAGCTCAATATTCAAATCACCCTTACATTAGAGCACTTGAGCGATTCCTACAGATTTGTAAATTCTAGTGTAAATTCTTCGCAAATTTCTCAGAAGCCCGAAAAGCAAATCTGGACTGTAGGGCGGTAATTAGTTCAAATTGTGACATCCGTCTACCGAAAGCGTAAAAGACGTTACTACGGGTTTTTGTTTCCTCCACATGTATCTGGGTGAGTCCAGGCTCCTCAGTCCCATATTGCAAAGCGCGCGAGGTCTCAGCACGTTACCTTGGACAAGCCGCCCGTCTGCCGTCCGAGATGGAAGCTGAGGTCCAACCGGTGGAGATGCGTGAACACGTTGCAGGCCAGCTTGCGGATGGAGTGCTGCGCCACCTTCGCGAACACTGCGTTACGGAGCTCGTTGAAACCGGCCGCTGTGGCGCGGGCAAGGCCGTCTGCAAGGATATTTATTACACTACTCTGACGACCGATGTGGCGCGGTAGGCGAAGGTCTGCCTGCGACGCAGGAGGTTGCGGGTTCGATTCCCGCCTCGGGACAAATTTGTATACGATCTGTAGACATTTATTCAGGGTGTTCTGGTCGTACATATTTATGTAAAATCATGGATGGATTGTATTTATATCTATTTACGAGGAAGAGATTTTGCTCATATTAAAATTAAGAATATTAGAGAGTAAGGGAGAATTTATTTATAAGATTGTGACTTCGAATCAGAATTACAGTAATGAAAAGTAATCGAGCAAAAAACGGCAAGTATGAGTAATATAACAGATAAGTGTTTTTCGGGAGGTCAGGTAAACACGTATGTATAGCACACAGAGGCAAGATTACACAGTTGCAGTTCACAGTACACAGAACGTTTGTATAAATTTTTCTGAGGGTAAGCTGCAAGCATTTCCTTCTTTATAGCCAGCCTCCCCAACCATCAATCCATTGGATGGGAGGATTTAGAATAATTGCACAGCTTCTTCTTTATGGTTATGCTCCAACCCGTGGCAAACGCCATCCACAAAAATAATAGAAGGGATACTCACATCCAACCAACAAGCTGAAGGACACGGTCCCCAAGGCCTGAGGCACAGTGTCCATGCCGAGCAGCGCGTTGCTGCCCGCGGCCGTATTAACCGAGTCCACTGCGTATTTGAACAGTAACGGAACCATCACGTTCATTATCTTGGCGCTCATCAGCAGTCCGACGGAGAGCACCACTCGGTCCCTGATCATTTTGTTGTCCTGAAAGGTTGGTATAGATAGGGTTTATAACACTAAGATTGTAAATCATGATCGATGGGCTAAATGGCTCAATCTAGGAAAGTACGGAGGCATTGGGAGCTTTCTCTACACTAATATTCTATAGAGGAAAGATTTGTACTTTTGTATGTAACGAATAAACTTAAAAAGTACTGGACCGATTTCAAATATTATTTTGCTGCTAGAAAGCTACATTATCAGTATCACTAAATAGGTAACAAAGGCTATAGGATATACTCGTGCGAAGCCGCAGCTGGGGCGGACCGCTACTGATCAAATTATAATGATGTCGACAATAGGGTGTCGGTTAACAATCCTTGGCTGCAGCAAAGGGTAAAAGCATAAAGGTTGAACCAGCATTTATTACTGAAGGCACAATCACACTTAGGAGTGTCGCTGACTAAAATAAGTCGAGGCGCGGTCATGGCGTGATCTCTATGTAGAGTAAACTATGCTTTAGAAATTCCAAATGCAGAGGGAACCGCGATGCGGGTCGCGCAAACGCCAGCCTCGGCTATACGTCGACCCCGCCGCGTCTTCACCTGCCCGTGACACTTGTATGATATGAGCGCGCTGCCATTCATTTCTAATTAGTTTCTGCCCGAGTGTTCAGACGCGCTTTTCCGGGATAATACGTAGCCTATGTTCGTCCCCGGGGTACAATCTACCTCCCTACTAAATTTCGTTGAGATCTGTTCAGCTGTTTAGGCGTATAAAGTTAACATACAGATAGACAGACGGGAGGTACTTTCGAATTTATAAAATTAGTATGTGAAAACGTAGAAACTGTGAACCGCCGCTGGCTGTGCGCACGCGCCACGCCTCTTGGTCCAGTCAGCGACGCGCCAAATGGTATCTAAGTATTACTCTAGTCTAAGATATATACCCAATTTAGAGTGATACCTACATAATTAGGAGGTAGGTCCTCTCTCTAGGAATTATTTAATTAGTGTTTGTGATGGTATCAGAAGGTGCCCAAAAGATTTACAGTATGTTAAGTATGCTTACCTTTGGCCAAATATACTCCAGCATCCCTCTGATCATGTCGATCCCGGTAACCGGCTTCACATTCCCCAAGTTTATATCTTCACGGGACAAAACAGATGCACCTGGGTGAAAGCAGCCCCTTTTGAGGATCCCTAACGGGGGGAGAATACGCTGGATGTATTAAGGATTGGAAAGGATAGACATATAGTACACAAATACCGGGGGAAGGCAAACGTCACACATTTTTTTGTTTTTTAATTCTTTTTTTGAGCACAGAGACGCACTTACAATTTTTTTTTTGTTATTAAAGCTATCAGTAGGCCAACAAGTCTTTATAACTAAAGACAAAACTTGCAAACTACTAATTAATAATATTAATATGTACTAACATTGAATGAGATTGAAAATCAAGTTTCTAGAATCAGTGTATCAATAATCAATATATGAAGATAAGTGCTTGACACACAGGATAGGGTTTAGGTAATAATATACAGGAAAGGAATGGTAAAATCGAATCAATACAGGGAGAACAGAGCTGCATTCCAACCAAGTATTAAACACAAAAACATAATGGTCAACAAAAATAGCTGAACCAGGACATTTTTAAAATTACTTTCACTTGCTAAGTCAACAAAAGTTTTTTGAGGTGTAAACAAGGACTAAAGAAGTTTTTTTTATTTAATAGACCTGAAGTGTAGAAAAATGTTGAATTTCAGCTATTTTTGTCAATGTTTTACCTACTAAATCTATATTAATAATAAAAAGAGGTAAAGTTTGTGAGTTTCTAGGGGGTCTCTGGATCTACTAAACCGATTTGGAAAATTCTTTTACTAATATACAGCCACATTATTTGTGAGTGTCATAGACTACATATTATATACTAGCAGCGCCTCGCGGTTTCACCCGCGTAGTTCCCGTTTCCGTGAGAATTCCGGGATAATAAGTAGCCTATGTCCTATTCCATACTATAATCGATCTCTGTACCAAATTTCATTCAGATCCGTTCAGCCGTTCTGGCGTGATAAAGGAACAAACATCCATCCATCTATCTATCCATCCATCTAAACTTTCACGTTTATAATATTAGTGAGATTATCCCGAAAAATGGGATACATGAAAAGCGCAAGTGCACCCACGGGCAGCAAGCAGCTAGTCATGAATAAGTAGGTTGGTTGTTTGTAACATAATTTTATGTGAAGTAGCCAGTAGGTATGATAACAATATAACTTAGCACTTTTATAGACAAAAAAATGTAGGTATTGATTAAGCATCGGCCAAACATAAACCTCAAACACATTCAAACTAAGAGTGCACACACACACACACCTACTACTTTAGCCCACAATTGGCCCCTATACAATTATGTTCTGTTTTATTCCCGAGAGTAGACTAACGTCTACTTTCGTATTGCCGGGATGGGATAGCATGCAGACTTGGTATACAACAGAACTAAGATAAGTAAACAATCTCGATATAGGAAATTAGCACTTCTGCCAACAAGGTCAAGTCGTTATGTAATACTAAATCAACAATAAAGCTAACGTTAATTTTGGTTGATGTCTGGACACCAGAAATTACCAAGCTCTCGTCAGTATCAGATTATTTCACTTACCAAATGGTATTTTTCCAGTCTTTGGTTTGTTTGCCAATACGGCTGCTAAAACGTTTTTGGCGGTATCTCCACCTGCTGTATTTGTTGGAGGGGTTGTTGAGTAAAACTGAAACGCATTGAAACAATCAGAAGTCATAAACTTCGGGAGATAAAGTAGAAAAACCCAAATAGAAATATGTTATTACGTTATTAGCCACCGAGTATTCAGTTCTAAATTCTTACCCTGAAATTGCTTGTGGCTGCCCATTGATTGCATAGTAAATTCAGATGAGGTTTATTTATTAGTATTGATCGACTAGTTGCGAAAGATCTGCCGAATTTTATATTATTTCTAATAATTTTCTGGAATTTCTTATTTGACAGCAATGCGGCCGCCATGGTGGTAATTTGACAAATAAAGCACAGATTTATAAGTATAGTACTAAAGAAATAAAGGAAAGGCAAGTGTCAGAAATGAATGAGTGATGAATGCCTTGGATTTTTCGTGGACTTACGGTACATATATAGTGATCTGTGGACTTGCGTTGCAGCAGCGTTGCTTGCTAAAAACATTACCAATACCTTAGAGTAATAAGGCACTAGAGGTGTTGTATATACCCATTTCAGTCACTCAAGAGAGAGATAAAAATATGCTTGTAGCCTGAGAAGAAATGAGATAGAATGAAAGTTTCTCTGTCTCTACCAGTGTGCCAGTTTTTTCATTGTTTAGCTCTTATAAGAGCTAAACAAACATGCCGGGCACATCACATAGTATTTGTTGTTTTCGACCTAATGATTCTTTCTGCTAATTAAATGTGTGAAAGTGACTCTGCGGGCGTTCCTGCGTCTCTCAACGATATAAATCTGAAGCAACGATGGTGCGGTGCAGTGTTTTTGGATGTAAAAGTGACGGTGAACGAAAAGTGCTGAGTTTGTCATTCCAATCGTAAGTACAAGCTCGTTTGACTTCAAAAAAGGTTTATAATTTATAGTTTCATAGATTTCCGTACAGACAAGACTCAAAAACTATGTTTTAAAATAATTCTAATAAATATAACCTAAAATTACGAAAATTTAGGGTTGCCTGCACTCGAAAATAAAATTCCCCAAATGTCGTGGCGCATTGAGACATGAATACCTACATCTACATACGTTCTTAAAATATGTTTTTGTTTGTTACAGATTTCCCGAAAACAATGATTTACGTTTGCTTTGGATAGAAGCCACGGGTCGAAAAAACTGGGAACCCAAAAATATTTAGTAATTTGTTCAACATTTTCATAAAAATCGTGAACAAAAAAGAAACGCGAACGCATCTGTTCTCTTATGCTGTTCCAAGACTGGTAAGTAAAATAAATAAATACATAAAAAGAATCAGTGCTACGATGATGGGTGAAGGACTGTTTGAGATTTTTATAGAAAAATTATACCCACTTTGTGTTTTAGTCTACCTACTAATCAAAATACTAAATCGAAAATATTTAAATGGTATTGGGATTTGGTGTTACTAATATAACTTACTATTACTATAGTACTATATATAATTTTCATATTAATGCTTCAATATTTTATTTTAGGCATGCAAGATATATACTACGGAAAAGGTACGTGAGGAAAATCATGAAAACTTTGAGTTTGTAAGAGAAATACAACGCAGTATAAATAAAACCACCAGTGTAAATTAGTAAGTAGGTATGTACCGTTTAATTAGTGTATGTACAATTTTATTTATCAAGTGTATGGGTATTGATTAAGGCTCTTTGATAGAAATAAAGACTGATTGATTTGTGATCCTATGATTTGTGGAGAGTAATCATAATCATCACACACAATGGTCATTATTACATACCTAATAAATAAAACAGAATATAAAATATTTGGATACATAGGCTAGGACGTAGGTAATATTGTGTTTAAGGTGTAAAAAAATTTATTTGGTTTTCTCTGCACATTTTACCTGAAGTATAATTTAAAAGTGCTTTTGAATTTCGTATAATGGTTGTCTTATCTTAGCAATACCTTATGTGTAAGATTTAATTACTTAAAAGAAATGTGATTTCCAAAGTGCAATTTTTATTGTAAGTTCTTGCTTGGTAAGTGTTTGAATTGATTATCTAGCAATAATATTATTTTCAAAATTACATTATTTTAGTATTTGAAATGATGTCTACTTACACGTTAGCTCGTATTATGTGGCGGTGGTAATAAATTTAAACGAAACCTAACATTGATACCTGAACGTTGTTTTATTTCTATGCTCATTAAATTAAAAGTTTACCTACTCCCGCATACGTAGGTACCTAATTTAATGAATGATGTATGATACTAAAATACCACCTACCAGACATGAAATTACGAACCTAAAGTCAGGGTAACAAAATTGTATGGCAACACCACTTCGTATTACTCTGTCCCTTTTTGCGGCCACGCATGCCACTCATCTAGTTAAATTCTCAATCTACGACCAATACCATAGGAGGAATACCTTAGAGGAATAAGGCACTACTCAATCTACGACCAATACCCTCTCGTCCCCCCTCTACAAAAATAATTATGGTATTTTACTCTGAAAAATATATAAAAATCTGTTAAAGGTAGGTACCTACCTACCTAACATGAAGCGCAATGTTAATAAATTAGGTACCTACTACGTCATACGACTGAGTACATAAACTAATAAAACTAGCCAAGTTCGAGTCAACTCGCAAAAGGAGGGTCCTTACCATCGTCCATTATCTATTTCGAATAAAACCGGCCAAGTGCGAGTAGGACTCGCGCACGAAGTGTTCCGTACCATTATCTATAAAAATGCCAAAAAAAATCACGCTTAGGTTTGTATGGGAGTCCCCTTAAATATTTACTTTATTCTGTTTTTTAGTATTTGTTGTTAAAGCGGCAACAGAAATACATCATCTGTGAAATTTTCAACTGTCTAGCTATCACGGTTCTTGAGATACAGCCTGGTGATAGACGGACAGACGGACAGCGGAGTCTTAGTAATAGGGTCCCGTTTTACCCTTTGGATACGGAACCCTAAAAAATGATTAAATTGAATTATAACCATAAAAACTGATTTAAAAAATTGTTCTCAACGTTCCTTCAGTGTCGGTACCTACTCAACTTGGAATGAACATTGGACCCCATAATTACTAAATTTATTTTATTTTTATTATTTGTTGCTTTAGCGGCAAAAGTAATCTACATTTTTTCTAAATTTCTACTCTCTACCTACCTATTAGGGTTCAAGAGATACAGCCGACGACGGAGGACGGACAGACAGCGGAGGCTTCTCGTTTTCACCCATTAGGTAAAGAACCCTAAAAAGTATCAACTGTGGGCGACGAGACGGCCTGCTTGCGACGCAGTAGGTTGCGGGTTCGATTCCCGCCTCGGGACAAATGTGTGCACGATCTGTAGACATTTGTTCAGGGTGTTCTGGTCGTTTTCTATGTAGGTAGGTACCTATAATAAAAAATATCTATCTATGTAATGTATAATATTATACCTACCTACATAGGTATATTATTTTTGTAAGTAGGGTAAGTACCTACGTACTTACACTACACGTGCATCCTCGAAGAATGATACATACACCTACCTATAGATGCAGTCAAACCTATTAATCAATCAATCAATCAATCAAATATTTATTGCAAGAAATCATCGATCAAAAATGTCCGGCTTTGCCGGCCCCCCTTAGATTCACAATGCGCACGCCACAACCTTCAGTAGCAAAAGAGAGACATTTTGACATGTTAGGAAAGCTTTTCAACTAGTGTCATTTTAGCGTTCAGACAAAAAGCATGGGTACAAAAAATGCAAGAATCACTCGTCCAAAGTGCTGAAAAAGGATGGAATTTCTTATTTTCAGTAAGTTTATATATATTTTTTACCCGTATATTGAGATGTGAGTCATATACTTGTGAAATCAGCATAAAATATTGTTGTTTGGTTTGCCTATGTTAAAATATTAATTTTGTTCTGAATTGATAAATGGAGAGGCTATTTCTTCTAAATTTTTTTTTTCATTTATAGTATGTATTAATATATTTTTCATAAAAATGAGTTTAATATTACTAGTTGATGATTTTTAAAATAATTAGTTGGCGCGCCCTAAAATTTCATTTGCGTAGACTCTCTAATAAAAGAAAGACTAGGTTCTTACCTACCTACCAGAAGTATGAATTTATAAAACGTTTATTTCTTTCCCGTAAAAAAAACTCGTGCAAAGCCGCAGACAGGAACCAGTTCTTTTTAATCTAGAGTGCCTGCCTGAAATTGTATTGTAAGTTTAAATTATTGTATGTCTGAAATGACCCTTTTGTATAAATACCTACTGTTGAGACACCAATTTATAGTTTCATCAATAAATGATTCGTTATCTTTACCTGAATTCTGTTAATTAATCCTTATAGAAAATAAACTGAGTAGGTAGGTATATAATTCTCAGGTAGGTACCTACCTACTTACAAAATAAAATAAAATGAATTCGACTCCACCAATCTCTTGTTCCGTATGGAAAAAACTTGTCAGGCTCTGCGCAAACTGTCTGCGTCAAAACAAAACGAACCCAATTTTGAGTGACATTTTTGTAAGGCTCTAGGTATCTACGGGGGAGGCCGCGAACTCCTTATTTTTGATCGAAGCAAGAAATACATGTTATTAAAAGTTGTTATTAAAAAATTAAATGTTTCAATGTATTCTGCGGCAGAATATATTGAAACATTTAATTTAATTTTAATTTTAAGACGTTGCACGCCCACAGTTACAGAACTATTAGGTACCTACAATTCTAAAATAAACAAAACATAAAATTCACAGACAGATAAAAAAAATGATAATAATAATAACCAATCAATAGAAAACAAATACAAACACGCTGAGTACCTATGCTGTTGTAGCTCGCCGCTTGCGTATGGTGCTGTAGAGACAGTCCACGCGCGCCTCGGCGAACATCCCTGATGCGCTGCAGAACCAAGGCAGTCCTATCAGCACCCTGAACGCGTTATTGTACCTGCCGGACTCCAGCCCACCACTGGTGGCAACTGAGAATATAAAATTACCTACCGATTGCCATCATTGGTGGCGAGTGTGGCGACTGGGATTTTATTTCTCGATTGCCACCAGTGGTGGCGGAGATGGTGGTGGCAATCGGGAATAGACGGTCTCCAGTAGGTAGGTAGGTGCCTGACCATCGCAACACATTGACCTGGTTTTGATACAAAAACCTAAAGATGTTATGAAGTTCTGGTGGCATTTCTAGTTCCTTATGTATGAGGCGAACCTAGCGTGTTTGCGTGTCAAACTAGGACTATAGATCTCAGTACCTACTCACGGGGTTCCCTTCCCGTGGTTCATCATCATCATCATAAGTAAATAAATAAAATAAATAAATAAATCATCATCCTATATCAGACATAGGCCTCCCCTAATGAGCGCCATAGCGCCCTGTCTTCAGCTTGCCGCATCCAGCATCTGCCAGCAGTCTTTCGCAAATCGTCATCCCACCTGGTCGGAGGGCGTCCTACACTACGTTTGCCGAGTCGCGGTCTCCACTCAAGAACACGTTTACCCCAGCGGTTGTCGGTTCTTCTCGCGATATGGCCAGCCCACTGCCACTTCAGCTTGCTAATCCTTTGAGCTATGTCGACAACCTTGGTTCTCTGTCGGATGTACTCGTTGCGAATCCTATCCTTCAGAGAAACTCCGAGCATAGCTCTCTCCATAGCTCGCTGGGCGACTCCCGTGGTTAAAAGCTCGAATTACATAAAATTCTACATTTTTTCTTTTTAAACGTGAAAACACGATTAAGAAAAAAAAACATGAAATTGTAGTAGGTAGGTAGGTACTGTTGAGATCTTGGGAACCCTGCGGTCTATTAAAATGACTTATGTTTTGATTCGTAGGTTACCTATTTCTAATTCTTTGGTTCCTTCAGACAGTTTTTCATAAGTTGTGTAGTTTTCTTGTAAATAAGCACATCTTCATTTTTGCACTTGCGCCGCGCCGTTCCAAAAACGCATGCTCTGTCCCGTTCCTATGAACGCGAAATCTTATGCCTATCCTTTTCACAAAATGGCGCGCAATGCGCCCCCTTAATGATGATTATTTTTTCATGCCTTGCGGAAAGAGTATTTTTGCTCCTCGATAACTGAGTGCAATACTTACCTAGCCGTTTTTATCCGCTAAAGAATAAAGTAGGTAAATTGAATTTAGAACATCGTGTGCACGATGTGTGTCAAAATTAAAAATTTTGACTAGCTATAATTCAAACTACTGGTTCGAATTGAATGGATTTTGAAATATACCGTGTTTATTTATACAATACCTGCCTGGTTACTGAAAATTCAGGCCTCTAGTTTTATCCACAACGAAGTATAGGGGGGTCGAAAATGGTCTGAACTGCTTCGAGAAAACTATGATACGAGTTACGACCGTGCCGCTTTTTTGCCCGACTTGGCGGGGGCACTGCCGCGCCGCCGCGGCGGCGGCGCGGCAGTGCCCCCGCCAAGTCGCGTCGCCAAGCACGGCGCGCCGTGCTCCCAGATGTTTCCCCTGTAGGTGGAGCTAACGGCGCTTAAGTCGTACTTAAGAGGTCCCAGAGATTTTCGATTAAGCTTGATTGCCATCTCGTTGCTTAGTTGGCTACAGCGGCGCACCCGTACTGAGGGTAAGGCACGGGTTCGAATCCTGCTGAAATCGGTAAATTTGGGACATTATTAAATATTCGTAGAATGTTAATAAGTAAAATAATTAAATTACCTACTCCCAGCGTTTTCGTTAAATCGAAACCTGAAAATGTAAATTTTAGAATAAATTTTAAGGCGCTTGGCGATTGATTAAGAATTTTGTATATTTTTAGTGGTTTATTAGCACTATAGAATATAATTGAGACACTTTTCATACCCTAGCTAGACTATACTGTGCTAACAAAGAAGTCAAGTCATAATTCAAGAAGCACTACAGGCAGAAATCCGTTGGTGTGGATAAAATAAAGCCTTAAGGTATCACACTGTTATACCCTAGATGCTAGAATACCTATCTGCAACCTGCCAGTATAATCTGTCAAAATGGGTTCAGCCTTTGAAACTAGGCCTCCATTCCATGATTGTAAACATATTTTTATGAACTGGCTGAAAGGTGATAAACCAGACACACCAAGTCCAAAAATTTAAGTAGGTACCTACTAATTGATCAGCAGATAAATTAAAAACGAAATTTCTTCTAACATTTAATAAAGTTCTCTAATATTCTAACATATTGACACATCAATTCTACACAATTATCTAAAATAACACATTTACTCTTACACATACTCAATTTACTTATTGACTCCTTAATTCTGACTAGTTTTTCCGTTACCATTGGTGCAATAATGTCATTTAAACTGTTATCAGTTGAGCAAATTGCAGCAGAATACAATAATTTGCTGACATCTTTGCCATGATTATAGTAATACTTAACAACCATTAATAATCCATAGAAATTATAACTAAGGCCTTTCAAATCAATGTACAACTCTTTGTTTAACCCATGACTGCTAATGAATGAAAGTTGTTCTTGGGATAATTTGAATTTGCCACCATTCAAAAATGTTTTTACAGTCTCAAAAGTAAATGTAACAGAATCTAAATCATTGTTAGGTAAGCAGAAGCCATACTCAGTAATAAGTTTCAGGTTGTGACTATCTCCGTAACATATAAATACTTCTGTAAAAGGATCAAAGTGGTTTTTTGTATAAATTGAAAATCGTATATCTGTAAACATGTCTCTGTTTATATCTCTCACTTTGATATTTTCTATATCTTTGCTGACAATCAACTGGGCTTCGTTTCTTGCACTCGGACTGTGGTTAATCATATCCAGATAGGGACAAAGTGATATTTTAGTGTTGTCCGATATCAGATTTAATATTGAGTTTTCAATGTTTCTCAAATCTATTATTTTAGATAAATCCATGTAAACACATCTTGTATTTACTGTAAAATAAGCCCATTCATAGTCAGATTTTGCAAAACACTTCTTGAGATTTTGTACACAGTTATCCACACTAAAATTATTTTTTAAAATAGTCTCAAAAATATTGAATGATAAATCAATTACATCTTTTTGTTTCGAGATCACAGATAATATATCAGCATCCATAAAACACTTAATTACATCAGGTAGAAAATATGGTACAGTATATTCTCTAGGCAAACTTTGCATGTAAACTGCCCACTTGGAATTCTCTTTCTGTGCTTTGAGATAGCTCAGATAAAATGCCATTAATGATTGGAATGAAATAGAATGTTTGAACTCTACTAAACATTGCTTCTGGTTCTCAGAAAATATATTACAAAATGGTAAATCCGTCAAAATTGTAGTAACATTGATGGTCAGATTCAGGGGTAAGTTAAGGAGTTCTTCTCCTGGTTTAATCTCTTTTTTAGTGAGCACTCCTCGGCCAGTGCTATCAAACACAGCCAGACCTAGCTTTTCGTTCTTCCTCAAACCATTTTGAGATAACCAGCTATTTAGTGATATGATTTCTGGGCCACTATCACACGTACAAAACTTGCGAGGTTTCTTTTGTCTTCTCTTTCTCCGAGCTCGACCCATTTTGAGTCAATATTGCAACTAACACTCGTAAACCTTTTGGTTAGGGTTTTGTATTCATTAGCGCTCGATCGGCCTGAATTTATCAAAATTATATCTAAAAACAACAAAACATTTCATCATTTCACAACAACAAACCCAAGTAGTGTACCAGAGTCCAGAGAGAATATAATATAGTGAGTGTACAAAGATAATAAAATAAAACCACTAGAAAAAAAATAGTATTGTTTACTCAACTCACTCATACTCATTGAATGAAACTCTCAACGTCATCAAGCATCATTAAATCTCTTTGCATCAACCCAACATGATGAACACTGTAAAGATCCCCAGGGAGGTGATTTTCTCCGTCCACGGCAAAGATCACTAAATTTTTAAGTTTAGTAAACATGATTGAGTGAATGAATGGCAAAATGGAAAACTCCTTGGTTGTCTCTGACTACTTTAATGTAATCTGTGCACCTCAGAGCAATAACTTTAGTTATGAGGGGTTTTCGTTTTGCATTAAAAAAAAAGCTAGTTCTAAATATCTTGATAGATGGCAGTGCGTCAACTGGTGACTAAGGTATGTCTATGTCATCCATAAAAATTCAAGGGTTTGCTCCACTGTCTTGTCACTCCTCATAGTGACATTTCTTTGTTTATTTGCAGCATTTGAAAAAACAAGTTTGTTTGCCAGTTTTTTCATTGTTTATACCTCGGTTTATACATAAACAATGAAAAAACTGGCACGATGGTCGAGACGGAGAAACATTCATTCTAGCTGATTTCTTCTCAGGCTACAAGCATATTTTTTTTCTCTGGTGTGAATGAGATGGGTATATTCACTACCTCTAGTGCTTTGTTCCTTTAAGCGATCGACCTTAGAGTATACCTAGAGATGGCATACCTACGAAAAAAACGTGTATACCTAAACTTACCTAGAAACTAAAATGGCTCCTTTCCGTAGTGCTGCCCTTTTGTACCTCGATATTTTTATCGAAACAAGTATTTTTGTGACGATATTTTAGCAGTTTCGTAGTGATTTTATTGTTTTCAAACAGAAACAGAAACAGAATTCTGTAATCATATAGTCATAGAATGCTTTAATTAGAGATACAAAGTATGTGAATGCACGTACCCAACTATGGCTCGACCGCGCTCATGAGACGCAACCACTGAGAAGTTAAGAAAATGAGCTATTATAACAATGGTAATTTTTTCATGTATTTTCCGAGTCAAGACTCTTGCGTTTAGACACGTGCCAGACCTCCTTAGAATTAAAGATCAAAGTTCACCAAACCAGTTTATTGAACAGTCTGCAGTTAGCTCATTTGTTTCAATTGTAGGTAAATACTAGTTCTAATTTGTTTATACTATTTGATTCAAATTTTCTTTGTTAATAAACGTTGTGTTCATTTAAGAAAAAAAGGTACCTACTGAAATGAAACAACAAGCTACTTAATTGCAAAATATATTGTTTGTATGCAACAGTGATTTGTGAGATAGTATATTTATATTTGTATAACAATATGGGTATAACAATGTGTAATCTGTATCTAAAGATACAGACGCGCTCTACAACACACATACATACACATACACAGATACATAGATACACATACACACACATAGATACACATACATAGATAGCGTCTACGCTAAAGCGTAGACGCTATCTATGCTTATATTATAAATGCGAAAGTGTATTTGTTTGTCATTCAGTCACGGCTTAACTAAGAAACCGGAACCTAACTAAGAAAGGATGGAGAGTATCATAGGCTACTTTTTGTCTTAGTAAAATAACAAACTCCCGTGGTAGAGTTACAGGAATATCCTCCTAGATATTATATGAAATTCGAATTTAACGGGGATGAAACCGCGGGGAACAGCTAGTATTATTTATTATTATAATATAAATAATCACAAAAAGATAGACACCACATTTTATAAGCAATTCAACAAGTCTCATTCATTTATTATATTATATCACAAATTTAACACAGACTCCTACATTTTTAATTAAACAAGCAATGTAATCCGTCTTATTCATTTACAGTATAAATCAAAAATTTTACACAGACGCCACCTGTATTTTCGATTGTAGAAGCAATGCAACAGTCTCATTCATTTACACATTTGCAATATACCTACCTAATTCAAAAATTCAACTAATACTACACCTAAATTTTCAATTTTACAAGTACCTAATGTAATCAGTCTCATTCATTTACAGTATAAATCTCAAATTTACATTATTTCTATTAAAGTACTGGATCACGCTGGCACTAGTGGCTGAAACAAACATGAAGAATAAATTTATAATGCAACATTATTTCAGTCAGCCTACAATTATAGACTCTAGAAAGGTACTGAGTAGTTCAACTTTGAAAAAAATCTAAAATCTTAAAGAAATTCTAAAAAAAAACACACCACATCGTGCCACATCGTTTGCGAAATAGCTTTATTTTGCATGGAAATAATTTGCTAAGGGAGGATTTATGGAAATGTACATTTTAGAGGGGATTTGAAGTATGGTAGGCTTTAATATTACTTTGGGTCAGATTTATTTACTTAAAACTTAATATTCATTAATATCAAAATTTAAGCCCTTTGGAAAAATAAAGGTAGTCAAGTTTGTTAATGCATACATGCATTACTTTGCAATAGAAGTTTGTGGGAGTAAGGTCAAAAGGGTAAAATACTTACTAAAAAGATTCGTGACGGTACGGCATCCTCTCGCAGTCTTGTTATTTAAAGTTCGATTGAAGCAAGTTTCTTCAAAATGAAGAGAACGAACGAAAATATCTTTCGTACCAAACTTCAAATTTTCTACTCCAATTGAGTCCAGCCACTTTTTCTTTTACCGTAATTTTCGGGTAACCTAGAACGTAAAAAACCAGTTGAAAATTAATACACTACAATTTACACTTGAAAACATCGATACCTATGAAAAATGCCTTGAAGGACAACACTATCGCCAAACAAACAGTTTCATGTTTTCTTTAATTACACTTAAAACTTACAAAAATAAGCTACATTCGGTATGAATTTTATGTAAACTATTCCTATGAAAGCCAACACATAAGGTATTTATTGTATTATTTGGTAATTTAGCAAAATAAGAATACGTACCGGTGTAATGTTATGTTTGGACGATTTTCACTTGTTTTTAAGCCGCAACCTACCAAACTGCTGTTTGGCATCTTCCTATTAGCTTTCTTTCGCTTACTATATAAGTATTCACATGAAAAAGTCCCGAACTCAAATAATTTTAGCATTTTTACTGTAAATGCAACTCTCGTTGACAGTTTACATACCTGAAAGTTAAATGGCGAACCGGCCTCAATCATGCTTTGCTATGACGTCACGTTTCAATGTTGCCAAAAATAGGTTTCGCACATTATATTGATGTCTCTTTTTACATTGGTTATTGTAGGTAAGATAAAACGAGATAGCTATAGGTTTATGAGTACAATATCGATTTAGATCATATTTGTATAACCGAAAGTTCCTATAGAACAATACGCCGTCTCTATATACCTATACTCTAAGTGATCGACCGATTATCATTTTGACGTTTTCTTTCATGTGACATTAACATACCATAGTAACCAGTTGAAGCCCTGCCATCTATCGAGATACATGGAACTAATTTATTGTATACTCTTTGGATCTGTGATTCAAAATAAAATCAACGGACGGTCAACGGACGAAATTTCGATTAATTTTTATGTTTACACGATCCGCGAAATAAAATAAAGTGTGAGCTTATTTTCTGGCTAGCATTGTGATATTTTGTTACTTTCATAAGATCCAGTGACTTCTGAAAATGCAACAAACGAAGAACTGCATAACTCTGCGCGGTTCGGCCCAAATCCTTTGCGAGTATTTGAGTAAGCAAACTATTAGTAGAGAGTATTATGTTCCTTGCTATTAATAGAAACGTCAGGTTATAAACAAAATATAAAATATACGCGATCAATCCGGTTAAAACAGTGTTTTATTATTAGTACATAACAAAACTGTTTTTATGGGGGAAACCGGAATGTTAAGTTATTTCATTAAGATTACATTTCTTTCTGCTCATTTCAGAATATGCCATCAATTCTGTGCTGTTCCAAAGAGGGCTTTATCCGTTCGAGTCTTTCAAAGCCGAGCAGGAATATGGCATGACATTGTTCCTCTCTCAAGATCCTAAAATAAAATCGTTTCTGACCAATCTGCTGCTACAAAGTGAAGGTAAGCATAGCATGGTATTCCTTCGTCAAACATCTTTGTCCAATGTATGTTTGATCAAATAGATCCAATTGACTAGCAACACCCCTTTGATTATTTATATGCCTTCCTTAAAAGTCGCGCAGCTGAGTATTGGTATCTGAGTAGCCTTGTTCTCTAAAATAACATGTTAGCCTAACTAATACTTAAAATGCTATTTTTCAGAATGGATAGTAAACAAGAAAGTCAGTAAGCTGTCCCTAGTGATAATAAATGTTGCCAACCAAGAAATAATTGAATGCTGGGACTTCAATGTCCAATATGAAGATGGCGACATTGGCCTATCCAAGGAAAATAATGAAGCTGTCAGCAGTAAAGATCTCAAGAAAATCCAGCAAGAAATTGGAGTAGTTATGCGACAAGTAGCTTCTACAATATCATACCTACCATTACTGGATATTAGATGTTCCTTCGATGTGTTAGTTCATGCTAAAACAGACTGTGACGTGCCAGACTTATGGTCTGAAGCTGAACCAATCGCAATCAGTAACCCACAAAATGTACAGTTGAAGTCATTTTCCACAGATCTACATAAGATGGAGACTGTGATTAGTTATAAGCTTGTTGATTAGGATTAAGGAATCTAGTAGAATAAAATTAGTACCTATGTATTTAGATGTAATTCGATTTATCATGTATTTTGGCTGCTTTAATAACACAATGTTTTTATGACTGGATGTCTCCAGCCAGTACCTAAGTTTGAATATTCTGTTGTTTTAGATAAGATGTAGTGTTATTTGTGTAAGTTAAGGTGAAGCTATTCCAATTTTCAATTATGTTTTGTAATTTATACTTGCTCTTCTACCTACGGCGTATGTAAAACGAGTTTTAGAGATATAGTAGTTTTTGCCATAAATCTTACTGCCTCTTCGCATAATGGTTCTCTCATCTTTTTGTTGATAATCCTTTTTGTTAGCCGCCGCACCCTTCGCTGAACGGCTGAATTCGAGATCGCCGCTCAGATTCTATCTTCTCAGTATTTTTTTGACGGAGTAGTATAGATTTGTCACCTTATTGGCCATATGCCATAAGGCCTTGTTGGTACTAGCTGATGTACGGCGTAACCTGCCAAAATAATTGGGGACATGTCGGTATTTTGTAAATAAGTCTAGAATAGTCCCATTCATTTTGCATGTTTTTTAATATTTTAAATGCCTTTGTCACTTTTTATTGTTTTTATGAAACTTGACTAGGTAATTAAAGTGGTATAGTTTAACATTTAGCATTATTTCATTTAAAATTTCTTTACCTGGCCAAAATAAATAACACCTGCTGTTATTGTGTAAGATGATAGCTCCGATTTGGATGACGATTTGTGAAAGACTGCAGGCAGATACTTGATGCGGCAAGCTGAAGACAGGGCGCAATGGCGCTCATTAGGGGAGGCCTATGTCCAGCAGTAGACTAATATAGGCTGATGATGCATTTATGGGTTAAGATTGGAGAAATACTTAGGTAGGTACATACACTATTGTGTCGTGTAGTGACGCGTCAGAAGCATAATTGTTTCATACATAATGTTACAACTGTTTTATGTGTGTCGCTGTTGTGTTTGTAATTGTAACCATACCATAGATGAATACTAATAAACGGGGAACATACAAAATGTATGAAACTTAAATGCTTCTGATACTGTTCTGTTACTGCTGTGCGCCGTCACTCAAAATAGGTACAGTACAGGATGATGTTATCAATGCTGAGCCCCGAGTCCATTTGACGATAGTTTCGAGACGTGATCGTGACGTCTCATTTTTCCATAGGTTTTGGTACAGCGCCTCCATCGTGCGGACTGGGAACTACGCACATTCCATACAATTATATGAGACTACACGATCACGACTCGATACTATCGTCAAAAGCCCTCGAGGCTCGGCATTGACGAAGAAAAACTTAAAATTCTTTTTAATTAGTATATTTTTAACAAAGCACTTAGAAATAGCATTAAAAACTACAATAAATAACATCTAATCAGCAAATAATACTGTACAACCGTTAATACAACTTAACATTATTCGAGATATTCTTATGTTGGATTATTTTGCTTTGATCCTATTTTTACCAAATTCCAGTAGAATGCAGTACCTAGCCAAATGATATTTGTGCTTATGAAAATATAAACTAAGAAGCTTAGGTATTGTAATGAAATAGGGCAGATGACTCGGAGAAAACAGGCAAATCCAGGCTGGCCAGGATACATGATGTATCTAGTTTTTTTATTTAAAGAAATCAGAAATCAATAACGTTTATATCTTGCTCTAAGAGAAGTCACATTTTTAAAAATTATTATTATACAAAAACCTTCAGTGTGACAAAATAAGGGTCCAAATACTATCTATAGCAATGTGTTAGATTAGTGTAAATTTCTTTACCATCACACAGATGGCGTTACTGGACTTCGAATTACAAAATTAAAATAAATCGAAGGTTTTCGTTGGGTCTACGTTCGTTGCATGTTTATTAAAATTACTGAAAGTACTCATTGATTATTGGTGGGTAAATCGTACCTACTTATTGCCTTATGGGCAAATCGCAGATATTATATTAATATTAAATTTTATATAAGTAGCATTGCAAAGATTGGGATTGAATACGACCAACCATCTATTGTGTTGTCCCGCTTAGGTCATATTTGATCAAACATGATCTAAGCGGAACAGCATTAGAGAGGCGGTCATATTCAATTCCAATCTTTATCTATGCGACCTAAACAGTCACTTAAGCTACAAGCACCATAGTGAGTTCTTAATCGTTCGCATTAAAAATATCGTACAAAATTGTATAAGCCTAATAACTAAGGGATGTTTTGTAGAGTCGAGTAGAGTACCTATTCGAAAAGTCTTGGGTTTATAATAGTTATGTGGTATTTTAGGAACTAACAAAGTCTATTTTTACTCCATTATCCAAAGCATTCAACAAAATAATTACCTACAAATCATTCTTTTTGATAAATGGTCGCTTCTGATTGGCTCAGGTCTACACCATTTTATTTTACGTAAGAAAGAGACGAAAAATTGTGCTTGAAGAGCCAAATGAAAAGGATTGACTGAATGCCTTAGATAGGTAGGTAGCGAGTTAGAAGCAATTTTCCATGATAATTTGAGCAAAAAATAATATAAAAAAGAACTTTCTGATGGGGCTTTCGAAGAATCAGAGAGCACAAAACAAACTTAAAAATAATGGCATTGACGTTTTAACCTTGAACAAGCTACCAACAGGACTAGGTTAATAAGAAAGGCCACTTCTGTCGACACGGTGACGTAGGAATGTTTCAATTTATTCTACAAATTCGCTTCAAATCTTCGTTCTTCGAGTCAATCGTATATCACCACAGGGGAATGCCTTCATCTGTAGAATAAGAAACGCAGTTGTATGACTTGTTATTGGTCACATTGTTACCATGCATTTGTTACGTTGTGCCTAGTAATGTTATCTCACAACAAATAGAAGAAGAAAGAAGAACATGCGTTAGCATGCAGTTAGTGCCTGTGTATAGGAAGCTTTTAGTACATTACGTAAATAAATAAATGGATAAAAGAAACATTTTTCCATTTAAAATGAGTGCGGAGTGTTAGAGTGCACGACATAAAAATAATTTGGAAAATACATACCATTTTACAATTCCATGTTCGTTCGTCAATGTTTAAGGGCCTTTTCACTGAGTCTTGTCGACTGACAGATAAAATATCTGTCAAATTATGTGAGCTGGACAGGACTTCGTGAAAATGACCGGGAAGTGTATGAAACAAAAACAAATAGTCGCCTTTCTGTTAATTCCAACACTCATTCTTTTATTGCGGATTTGATTTACATTTTATTATGTTATTCACCTAATATTTGTTGTGAGACTACAAAACTCAAGTTACAGATATAAACGACGAAGTTATAGGCATATGCGAATAAAATTGAAGCAAATGAAACAACGTAAAACTCAGTGTCTAGAAAATAAAGTGTTTTTGAGCGCAGTGCCAATGACTGTCATTTACATCTACAGGCGTTTATTTACTAAAATACAAAATAAATAGTCCCTTTCTACAATATGTTATATAAATAGTGATCTTACAAAGACAGGAATTTATACAAAAGAAATAAAACTGGAAGTTTATAGAAGATACTTGGGTCCCGTAAAAAGGAAAAATAAGAAAAATCGAATCAAGGAACTTCAAAGTTGGTTAAATAAAAATATCCACAACCATTCCTCACACTCATAAATCGTATAAATTAATGTTTACCTACTCGTAGCTAATGTATTATTTAAAACTGCTAATATGACTAGGTGGAACATCGGATCGATCATTTTTATAGCGCCCTACATTTTGCCAATTTTGTGCATCGAAAAACTTCTTAAATGAAAACGAGAAGAACGTTTGTCAAAGGTACTTACTAAATCCTGCCAAGAAATATTAAAGGATCTTATTACAAAGGTCGCTTACAAGTCTCGTCACTTTTTGACAGATATAATATAGGTACCTAGGTACGTAAAATATAATATCTGTCAGAAAGTTAGCCTCGTAAAGTTGTACCTTTGTGAATTGGACCCTTAATATCTCATTATGTGAAACACCCTTACCCTAATAGATATGTACATAAATTGTAAGTCTCTTTATCAGAATATAACATACTAATCAAACCTTATATTTAACATCATTAATATCGAAATAATACATAATCTTTTAAAATATTTACAACTTCAATTTACTAAAGAATTTTGAAATGGAAAAACTATACTCGGTATTAGTTGATCGGTCGTCGTCTGTCAAAAAGAGCTTTTTTGGAAGATACAATGTTTAATAGTTAAATTTTATAAGAAAAAGCTATATTATAGCTGAAGATAAAATAATTCGGGGACTGTCCACTGGGCCAAATGATTCATAGAAAACGTATCTAATGTAAGTAGGTATCAGACAGAAGACTATAAAAAAGTTAAAATAACGCGTAAGTAATAAATAAGAATCTCAAATTTTCTGCTCAGTCTCGAGAGATAAACGAGTTTCAAAGTTTAAAAATATTTTTATATTATTTACACTAGCCGAGTACTGGCCTATCCTTATCTACCGCGATACGGATGTCGATAGTCCTATATTCACACAAAATGCACTGTTTTTTGAAAACAGCTTTGTCTAAAACAGCTGCGTTTGCGCCACTGGCCCGGCGTTGTGTGAAAACTATTCTAAAATTAACCATTCACGTATGCATCGCCACGCCATCATTAGAGAGCTATTTTAAAAGATGTGTTTTTTCAACGAAATAGGCAATTAATAATGAGAAGATCATAAAAACTCATCGCGTCTCGTGTAACGAAAAAGTTTTCACACACCACCGGCTCGCGTTCGCGAGCTGAAATTTTAAATTTAAAATTGGAACGAGATGGGGTTATGCGCCGGCGCATCGCCTGCTAACAGTAGTAAGTGACCGAGAGGCCCAATTTGCACGTGTAGGAATGAGACATACTGCTTCTATGCGAAATGTCCTTGTTCTCGCACCGCTGTCCTGCGAAGCCTTCCGGACATCTGGAGAGAAGAAAATAAACTTCAAAATAGATTCAAAACTGGAAGCTGTCAGTCAAAGCTTCGTACGCACGTGACATGACACTAAGCACGTGACGCAACAGAAGAGACAAAATTATCATTGGAATATAGTTTCATTTTAAACATTTCTTTTGTCACAAAAGCTACTTACGCAAATTTTCAAGCGGTTCTTACGCAACAAAACCCTCACACTCATCATCATAAGCAAAAGGTACTTACTTGCATGCCTGTTCCTGCACAAGCTCGAAGTATATGCAGGTGCCTCCGTTGAGGCAATACTCCATTGAAGGATCTGACACTGCAGGTTTCGGACAGGGCGACCCCATTGTCGCTGAAAATAGAAAAAGAAAACCTGAGTAATTCAATTAAAAAAGAATAAAAGAGAAATTTACAGTGCCTCCGTATTCAGTATTATATTATAGAATGGATGACTTGCCCAAGACCGACAAGAATAGCGTAAATACCTATTCAAGAAGGCTGACCTAACAACGTTGGATATTAGGGCTGTTACTATACTGATGTTACCTGTACCTACACTATACAGTCAGATAAAAAGAAATGAACTGAAAAGTTTTGTTTGACAAAACAAAAAAATAACTTAAACTGAACTCGTAAACTAAAGTAGGTACACCTAAAGAAAGGCAGAGAGAGAGATTTAGGAAAGAAAATGTAGAGAAGTAGACACTTCCCCTAAAACATATTAATTTGATTGTTTTGAAAAAACTAAAAATCGACTTCCTTAATTTCCTTAATTTTACATCCCCAAGTTTTCCAGGACAAATCCATTGGGAATAAAATTTTGATCGGATCATCTCGGGATTATTCTCTATCTATATAAAAACGAAATAGTTTTCAAAGTCAGTACATAACTGACGGAGACTTCTACGAACATACATAAGAAACATACATAAAGCCGAATATAGGACCTGCTCCTTTTTCGAAGTCGGTTTTAAATGAGTCAAGAACAACTTGAGTGTAGATCACTCCATTGCCCCCATCACAGTATTGTTTACAATGTTTACGTTCGATTCTTCGAAGCGAATTCCCAAGAGCGTTCCCAGTAGGTACAACGGTACTGCAAACAATGATATGACATCAATTGATACGTCTGTTTATAAGTCTGACTTGCTTATGCTCCAGTTAGAGGCAAATGAGCTGTTACCTGTAAACATTGGAAAAATTTGCAATACTAAATACTTCAGGATTTAAAGGTTCACTGAACGGTGCTCAGTGAGGGATGTTTCCATTAGTTTGCATTTCCAATTACCTAATCCTACCACCATTTATATCACAAGATTAGATTGTGTAAAACGTAGTTTATACTTTTTGCACATGGAAACTATACGATTTACCACCTTTACCTTCAATCGGCGAAGCTATGTAATTGGTCAATCATACCTACTACAGTCTAGATGAGTTCCTATTTGAAAAATTTGAGGAAGCCGTTGTTGATGATCCACATTTATAGTATTTAAATACTTTTGGTAAAATTACCAAAGAAAATTATACACTATAATTATACTACTAAGCTATATGTATTTATAAATATGTTTGTACCTTTTTGTAGGAAATAATTCTTATAAATAAAGAACTGAACTGAACTGAATCCCAATAATCCCAAAATATCCCAATAATAATATTATAAATGTCAAAGTTTGGATGAATGGATGGATGTTTGTTACTCAATCACGCCAGAAAAGCTGAATGGATCTGGATGAAATTTGGCACAAATATAGATTATAATCTGGAATAGCACAAAGGCTTTTACCCGGAATTCCCACGGGAACGGGAACTACGCGGGCGAAACCGCGAGACGTTGCTAGTGATCCATATGCTTACTAGATATGCAGGGTTTTTTGTATCGCTTCATGCTTCCCTAAAATAAATCCTGGTTTGTTAAACATACATACATGTGTCTGGTGCTGCCGAACTAGGTGGCAGCACGCTGAGGTTAGCCGTCGCGATCGCGGGCGGGCCCACCGCGCCTTGTGCTCTGCACTCGTACCTCGCAGAGTCTTCATATTTTGCATGCCTTATCACTAACACCGAGCGCCTTCTGGAATCAACACAATGTCATGCTTAGTCATCATAATTCTTCAATAATAAGAAAACTTAGAACTCTTAAATGAAAAACTGATAGAATGCTAAGAAAAACCTACGTGGTTAATGTGATGTCCCCCATACCTATTAGAAATCTTTAAAATATCAGGTAGAATGTTGTTTATACCGATAGTGGTGCTATAGTCGTGTCGGTGTCGGTGGTGATCTTAATGTCATGGGAGGATCCTAAATCTTCAAGACATCTGGCGTTGTAGGTAAGACTTAAATTTTATTGCGCACTGAATTGACAACAGACAGTCTGCCGTCAAGAATTTAGCAAACGTCTATTAACTGGTAGGTACAAGCATAGTGAGATCGTTCCGAACTATTTGTCCAGCTGATGAAACGCAGCATTGCTAGATATATCTGTCAATTGAAAGCAAGACAAAGGGAGTTGTTAGAACTGTCAGGTCGGTCATTCACGTTAGTCTGGGGTTGCGATTAGTGCTGTTTGCACTAATTGAGCTTGCAATTGCTGATGTAAGAATCATTTGTTCGTAACAGGCTTGAACTAGATTCTGTAGATGATCTTCAGCAAGATCAGTCGATTGGGTCGTTGATTGGGCATTAGTCGATGCGTCAATGGGTATGAGTTGTCCTTCAACTCACCCTGTGCCTAATTACTTTGTTTCAATGTTTATTGTACTGCTTTGATTGGCTTGGCTACCAGTAGGTTAATAGTAAAGCTTTAGGTTAATAGTTAGACTTGATTGCTCATGCACCATTTAAATGTCTGAAAATAGAATACTGTTTGGGACCAGTTAGCTAGATTTTTGTGTTATTTCACTTTTCGTCAAAAATTATAATGTTCGATAGCGCAGCACTTCAAGTGACACAAATTCGCTTTGTGAAACATCGGGGTCCCTCGAGGACTTAAGGAGACCTTTCCTATTCCTTACTTACACAAGTGGAAAAAGGAACTGGAGATGTACTCACCTAAAATTCTGCACCCGGAATCTCCTAAGCGCGATATCGGCGACGGGCTTCCCGTCCTTGTACCACGAGATCCGTGGCGGAGGCCTAGCGCTGGCCTTGCACTCGAGCCGCACCCGGCTGCCCCGGGTCGTCCGCACGGACTGCATCGGCTCCACTCGTGCTGGGCTACCTGGGTACAGGGGATTGTTGTTACTGCATGGAAGATGACAATTTTAATAATTCTATGCATTTTCACAAAGCATCTAGCCCCATAATAAACAAATTGTGTGTTAAAATCTTACTTAACCGGTGATTGCATCATGATCGCAAGGATTAAAGTTCCTTGCGATTAGCGCTGTTGTATATACTAATTCATGTTTTGACACTAAGGCGTCAAAACATGAATTTCGCTAAACAAACTAAATACTTAACAAAGTCACGCAATATATTATTATATATTTTTTTAATTTGATGGATTCGATGGTAACATCGACAGGAACATTATTATCAGGTATAAACTGTAAAGTTTATAGGTACCTAATAATAATGTTATCTGTTTACCAGATGTCCAAGACAGGTCAGTCACCATAAGAGAAGTACCTACAAATGATCTGAACACAAAACCAAGCACAAAAACATATTAATTAAACCTCTAATTTCGCATTAGCTGGCGTCTGAACGTCTGAATTACGGATCATATCTTCGTTACTGATACATGAGACAGAATGGCTATATTTGTGGTATACTCGGTTTGATGTCTTATTGTTATGCCAAGGTCTGATGAGCGTGGTAACGCAAGATAAAAGCTCGTAAGTGTTTTAAATCGTACGGACAGAGTGATATCAAAGCTCTGGACAACTGACACATTTTTCATACCTTATTTAGTGTCAAACTCTTAATAACCATAAATCGTTACCTAATATATCCGCCCCGAAGGTGCGACGACGTTTGGAATCAGATGCGAGTGGAAAAGGGGGAAAATTCAGGACAGTTTCAGAATCCACTTCGGTTACACTTAAAACGCGTCGCCTTCAAAAGCCCGAGCTAAAAATACACCCTTGTCATTAGGCCAATGGCCTTATTATTTTGTGTGACGAGTAACATATGTAAGAACCAAAATAACGCGTATTATCTAAACGGGACTCATTCGTTGGACAACATCCCATCCTCGGGAGACGCTGAAAAAAAATTGGCTACGATTCAGTGTGTAACGAAAAAAAGAGATGCTTGTAGTAAATCATTTACTATGTCTTTAGGATGTGTCATTCTTAATGTCTGGTTGGATATATTGAGCGCGTTGCGTAACATCAAACATATCTTCTTGTCTGTTTTTTCACTCGATTTCCATTCCAGTGACGAGATTTTTATAGCGTATCGTTGAGGACTCAATTATTAGGGTCGTAAAGGTAGACTTATTGGAATGATGAAACTTGGCAAGCAGCCTCCAGGTAAACAGCGAAAGTGCCAATTTTGTCCAAGAGCTTCCGACATGACAGCTCAGAGTATGTGCACCGTCTGAAGTAGTTGGGATCATTAATCTTTGGAACTAAGAACCACGAACTTTAATGTGGGATCAAAATAGTTGTCGCTTTCCCTTCTGAATGGGACTAATTATAATCTCACTGCCAAAACCACCGAAAAACTATACAATTCCTATCCAGCCCACAATCTGTGTGGTGACGGAAATATAACGAAACGAATAACTCTTGTTTGCACACTCACCTCTGCCCAGGCGATTCCTCTTACGCAACTTGGAACTGAAGTCCCGCCCACGACGGATCTAATACAGAGCACTTTGCAGTGTGTTGAACCCGATATCCTTGGTTTTTATGGCACCCTAGTAGCGCGTGGGTGTTCATTGGGGCTACACGCCTACTACCCCATTCATAAAGGGGTGGGGGGAGTATTTGCGGGGGTGGTAATTGGGGGCATGACGTTATCCTTATGCAATCCGGCGTTTAGTTCTAATGTCGATATATGCTTGAATTCTCCTGATATCCCTACCTACTGGAAGTCAGACGATCCGTCTCGCTCTAAATCTTTTGACATCGAAAATTGTGGGCTATTTTCCATTGCCCTTGGGACCAGTCAGTGACTAGTATTCAATTACCAATAGCCGTCAATGGCATCTAGTATTCCTCAATGGCATGCCAACATAGTCACATGAATGGAGGCGTCAATGCGATCCGTCCTTGCCAATCCCATCCCACGCGTGACGTCACAACCGAAATATGGACTTCATGAATGGGATAGGCGCTAATGGCCGGGAAGAGCAATGAACGATGCGATTTCCTTACTGGCTTAAGGCTAGACGTCTGTCTGCAGTAAGTACTTACGTCAATAAACTGAAAGACGTACTAGCGAGAACTGAAATGATAGAAAAACCTCTGAAATTAATCTACGAGGACCCTTAGTCACACACGTAACGCGTTGGGCGCGGTGGCGTTACGTAAACTTGTTTACGTGCTGTCAAAATTACTTCGTAGAGTTACTTCAAGCTTGCTAAGCACGTGTCTTCATGCATTCTATTGGAATCACAAGAGGCATAGCAAATAAGGGTTCAGAAATTAAAATCAATTTAGCATGATCGTGCGCAGACAAATCCACCATATTACCCATCCTATGTTGACAGTCAAGACAAGAAGCATCCACCCTGCTGTGCGCCTCAAGGTTAAAGCCATAGAAGTCAAACGGCTGTCACATAGTTGTTATCTCGCTAGATCAAAACCTCTATCGCCATGGAAAAACCAACAATCGTCTAGACAGTCCGGTCAGTTATCAAACCGTCACTAATCAGCCGGTATAAATAGGCCTAGCGACATCCTGAACGGAAGATGCAGTTCAGGTGAGGCCTGGCAAAGGGCCAATGACTCAGACACGGCACCGATACTCTTACGTGTTTACTGAATCGAAAGCTAAATGAGAGAGGGATTTTCCTGGTAATCTTGCGTTTTTCGGTCAGGTGATAATCTGGCCTGAGCAATGGAAAGGGTGTCGAAGAATGTTGATCTGCTATCAGCCGGTCCTTCTAAAAATGTGAGAAAACATGTGTGCCCCACACTCAGCTGTAGCCGTGATCATTTTGTTGAACGAGAATATCAAGGTTGGCAAAATTTATGAAAGTAACATTGGATTATGAAAAATATCACTGAAATAGAACATAACAACTATATGGATGGATAAACCAGAAGATATGGAGGAAACATTAAGGCTCAACGTCCAGCTTGCGCCAACCGAAGGTAGATGGCGCGGCATCTGTCAAATTAAAAACCCGACCACTGCCTGAATAATTTTCATCAGAATTGAAACATAAAATTATAAAAATAAACAACATCAAACAATGAAAAGTGCCCATAAAACAATTTGTTTGTCCAACAAAAGTAGAGGGCGCTAGTGGCGGTTAACTACCGATATAAATAACCATCGGTAATTAAACTCACAGACAGTCGGACCGACCGTATTCAAAATAAACTACTTTTATTTTAATGCTGTACCACAATAGCTGCAACGGATCGACACGACATCGTTTCAGTCGAAGATTAGGATTCTACTAATAGCCGATTACATTTTGGGGTTGCTTCTATTATTTTTGAGTTAAACACAGCTACTATTTTTGGTATACGTTTAAGTTATTATGAACATTAACATTTGATTGCGTTCCAGATACTAGACCAAATTTCCTTTATGGATCAACTATTTGCAAACTCAACATTTTAAGAATTCAACTTTCTGTTTCCGAAGGGCTTTTTCGCGACGTAAATAAGAAATACTAAGTTATTTTTGCTTGCATATCATAGGTATGTATAGCTGATTATGGATCGTTGATCTAGAGTCGATCAACTTAAATTCTTGATAAACATTTCCTTCAATCCGCCAGTTTATACGGCAAGCGTTGCATTCTGCCCATCGCCATCGTGTGGGTTCCTATCATCAGTTCGCATTAGTGCAGCTATAAAAACGTTTATGTCTTCTTCATGCGGTGGTAGAGCAGCGTGAATTTACTAGTTGACTCCTGTGGATCACATCTTATCTTCCTTTACTCAAAATATGTTTAAGCGACATCCTTGTTTGCGTCAAAATAGTATAAATATTTTTTTACTATTAAAACGTGTCCATGAAATAAACTTTTCGACAGAGTTATTCGTAACATAGGTCCATAAGTAGGTATTGTCGTAAGCATGTTGTTATTTAGGATTAGGTGTAATGGACGTGTAATATACCTACTGCAATAGGGCATTTGTCAAAGGCAATACGCCGTCATTGAAGATTCCATTCTAACTACTGCACTGTTACTTATTTTAATACTGTAGTAAAATCAATAGTTATTGCGTTTACTCAAAGAGTACCTTGGTGCTATAAAATGTGTTTAAATATTTCATTTCTAGCTAATTTTGCTGAATAATCTCGTTGAACTTTGTGTGTCCCTTTGAGTCAAGATTATTAATGTATCTGACATCTACCGCAGTATTTTGTATCCGAGTTCAAATCATCATAATATTTTATTTATTCTCTATAATATTGAAGATTACCTGTCGAGCTGTCGATAGAGTTATAAAACTCTTCATTTAAAATCGCTGGTGGTCTGCAAGATCAGTCGTTAAAATTTAAGTGCCCATATGTAATCCCGTAATATGGTATCTTTCAATCATAATAATATGTGGTTTTTTTATTATTTAGTTATAAATGGGAGCTATAGGATAGGTAGTAAACTTAGGGTTTTGAATGAGTTCTGCTCATGATAGTTTTATTCGTCTCTCTGAGTGCATTTTATCGGCGGGCTATTAACAGTTCATTTTTATAAGCTGTTTATTTATGTTTTACTTTCTAGTATTAAAGGTTACACATGCAGGCGATTCCAGAATAAATTTAAATAATGGCAGAAGCCTGCAGCTATATTTAATTGTTTATTTGTATAGTAAAGTAGCTCCCACAAATCATAAACTGAAACTTAAATTATTATTCTTTATATTATTATTTCTATTGCAAATATTATTGTAGTCATCTTAAAATGTGATTTTCATGTGATTGTGATTAATGTGATATTCTACTTAGGTAGGTACATATGAAACTAGTATGTTGTCGTGTCCATTTGCTTATAGAGATTCGTAAAGTGCCGTCCGTTCTCTACGATCTTCTGAGTCCTCCGACCTGACACACTTTTTACGTGCTCCGTACACGTAAATAAACGTAACGACTGTAACAATAAAATAATGCTTCCGTGACTCATGCGTTTTCTTGGAAGCAGCGCCGATGCAAGCGTAATAATTCTTTGGCTGATTGGAAGAGTTTCTCGACTCGAATTTTCGTGACACTACTGTTAAGAACACATGTGTTTTTTTTACTAAAACCTTTAAGACTGTATTTTTGTAATTGTGTTGTTGGTCAGGCTTACACCAGCTATAATAGCTCCAGCGCAGTTGAATAGGCTCCTTCTTCATTTCCTAATTGTCTAAGCTTAGCGCGTTTCTACCATTCTTGATTTTTTTATATTTTAGTTTGATGTTAAATATTTACCTTTCTTTTGTTTATTAGTAAAATAGGTGTGAATAACCTTTTCTGTATTTTATTTCTTCTGCTTTTTATCGGACCTACTTCTTTGGCTTTGCCCTTCCTTATTTCAGCGTCATTATTGTCACCTCTGGCGAAAAGGAATTGGCACCGATCTTTATGCCAATATTCATCAGTGTCGCTTTAAGGATTAACATCTGTTTCTTTATAAAAATATCTTTCGGCCAAAGCACCCCGCCCACACAGGTGTTATGTTTACAAAAACTCTAATGATGCATTAAAACAACTATTTTATTTGCGACTGATATTAATTGGTGACATGGCAAATGATTTCACCTCTAAAGGTGGAATGAATAACACGCTGATCATGATCAGCCAAGATAGAATGCGATACTGAAAATTCTAGAATCACATTATCCCTGAGCTACGAGTTGTTCTTCTTATACGATAAAAGGGGACGGGATAAGTGGTGGTTTTATTTATTTATGAAGTCGATGTTGGCAACACACTGTCTGTCAGTATCAGCTACTAATTTGTAGTATAGACTTTATATATCCTGATCTTTATCACACCCGATCTTACCTCACTGGACAGATCCTCTCCTTATACAAAGTGAAGATCTCTTTGTATAAGTTATGGAGATAGGTGTTTTCATGACCATGATACTGCTTTCTATAGAAACGGCCACTTAACAGAAGAAAAGACATAAATATTCCGTATTTGAGGCCTTAGATAATTGGTATTCCCATCAGATAGCCCTCGCGCGCTCAATTTTCGCAGCAGTCTTGCAAAAACCACTATAATTATCATAAGCAATGTGGATATCATTGTTACCCATCCCATAAAAGCAAAAAGAGCATTTGACAGTCGTGAGCAAAGCTGCAATCTTTGTTTACGTACGATGCCTGCGAAAAAAGTACGTAGTACGCATCGGGGGAGCTGCGCGCGCGCAGGATTACTACGCTACGGCGGCCGATGGTAGGGATGACCTGGAGTGGAGCTTATCTGATATCGATGAATTAGACAGGCAATGTTTTTCGATCTGCGTAAGTAGGACCACGTTACTGAGTACCGCAATAAGCTTAAATGGTTGCCAATCCGCCTTCGCCGCCGGGACGAACACTTTTTCTTATACTCCATCCTTTTCATCGCTAATACTCCGCGTTATCATAAGGAACGATTTGACTACGTCCACCAAACCTATTCCCGTTCACTTTGTTTCTCACTGACACCCTCCAACTGACAACCTGTTCCTCTCATGCCCATAGCTCTTCTTTCATCGTGCGTGCCACAAAGCTGTGGAATGCTTTACCTACTACTATCAGACACGCAAAGTCTCTCCCTGTATTTAAGAATATGGGCTATGAACACTATCTTTCTTTAGTCTTAAATTGCTAGTTTTTATTTTACATCTGTTTTATGAAGTTGGTATGTATTTTATTATGTATTTTATATTATATATATTTTATTATTATGTATAGTATGTATTTATTGAATATTTAAGTAATACGCCAGCGTCTATACGTGTACAACGGCTTCGTGTCCATCCAAAGGTTGTTTGGAAGAGATCACTCTTAGCGATAAGGCCGCCCATTGTGCAACTCTGTTATCTATCTTTTCCTGTATTCTTTTTTCTTTTGTATTTTCTTAGTGTGCAATAAACTGTATTGTATTGTATAGGCAAAGTTAAATCTTTTATATTCAATGCTACACCTCTACCTACCTTAGGAACTCTACATCTATAAACATTATATTTGATGGGACTATCTGGTCCTAATTCGTAACTCATGAAACAAAGCAAGCAGAAACAAAAAAGCAAAACCAACTGAAATGATTCTGGCTTGAAGTTGAATGTAATTGAAGTCTAATTAATACAATTGTTACTGTTATTTTTGCGACTCTGCCACCGCTTTTAACCTCAAAGTAAGTACAAAGCTGTCAGATTAAATTGACCGTCTAGTAGTAAAAATTATGATGAGTAGTGTGTTTATAATAAGGATCCTAAACATCGATAAGCTAATTACTGATCCTCAGCCGGTACATCCCTAACCTTTTTTGCCGAGATCGGGTTTCCTTCGTCTCTCGTCGGGTTTTTTCGCTGGCGCCCGTTTTGGCGCGGCAACTCCTTATACAGTTATACGCGCAGGCAACCCCGCAAATTGTTTTAGGATCACGTGCAGACGGGACGACGAGCGTATTTATTGTAGTTCACTTTAATTATAACTAATTTCTTAGAAAGAGTTTATATATGATTGATACTAGCTGCCACCGGATTTGCTCGCAATCTTCAAGGTTCAAAGTAGAGTTAATCCTGATTTATGAACTACATCTAATTATACAAAATTCTAACTCGATCTGTTCAGTCGTAGAGGGTCTTTAACGCTCCTACAGGCTGGTTTAATAAAATCGCTCCCTGATAGTCAAAGTGGCACTAAAATAATAAAATACCAAACCGAATAATCAGATTTTGCCATTTTTCACCTTGCCAATTCGGTATCTTTATTTAGCAGCTTACGCAGAAACTGCCCTGAATTGTATTTAAAGTTTTTGCTCCGGGTGTTATTTATGCGAAGGCTCCGGATGATCAGAGACCTTTGTTCATCCACACATGGCAATCCGATAAGTATTCATCGGCTAAAGACAGTAAGAGTATCGGACTATTTTTTTGCGGCGAATGCTTTCAATCAATTTTGTCTCAAAGGTACTACAAGACGAGCTTTATAAATAGTGATCCGTGTTTTTATTATTTACGAGCACGTTACGACAACATTTCTAACAAAACAATGGACTGTATTTTAATTCCCACAAAATCACCATGAATCCGTTATCAATAATTTGTCATGATCGGCACTCCAAAAGTGCAACACGATAAGTCTCATTTCGGTTCTTCTAATTTACTCCCATGCTCCCGGCTACTTAATAAAATTATTAATTTCGAATTTCGTATGAAAACCTTATTTTCTGCAATCCTCAAATGTTTATAAATTTGTTAAGTTAGGCTTGCGGCAGTTGCGTTGCGGCTCACAACAATTTAAATATTTATAGGGTATGCGTGGTAGCAAATTTTGGCATAATTTCTTTGAATTCCTGTAATTTTATTGGGTTTAGATGGTCATCGCGTGTATAACTTTGAAGTGTCCATAATTTGTGGGATTTATGTCTTACATAGCAACAGTTTAAATTAATAACACTTTGAAAACCCACGGGCTAGCATTATTTTCAAAATATTTCTGATGTAAATTTATTTGCAAATTATATTATTGCAGCAACTACCTACCTTCATTGCAATTTTTATAAATTTTAAATCTACTGACTAGGTATGTCTAAAAATGATTATATACAAAAAAACTGCAAATAAAAAAATTGACAAAATAAGAAAATAAAGTTCCGGTTACCCTATTATATTGGTTACCCTATTAGGACAATAACCGATTAAGGAAACATTCAAAGGTTCGATGACTCGTCCTAGAGGTCGCGAAGCCTGACTGTCTGTCACGCACACGGATGGATTATAATTGAATTCCAAGACACCTGATAAACTGAATTCCATAGCAACAGACAGATAATTATGCAAATTTTGTAAAAAGTGAAAGTTACATGCACCTAATTTCAGGAATATTTAGGATATTTCACATTGCCGAGATCGGTTGAACACGAGATCCGTGATATTAAGTCGAAGAAACTGCTTGTGATAATTCAATTAGGCCATCAACGTAAAATAACAAACAAAAACATGCGCCCCCATTCTCATACCGCAAGGAAACATCAAACGAATAGTTGAAAACATTCGCAAATACACAGCTGAGTTGAATATTACTATTAGTCAACAAACGTATGTATAATGCACCAATTGAACCAATAACGAAATACCAAACATATCCCGACCAATGTCGACAAATCAAAAATGCCGAAACATTTGTTAAACAAATATATCACCACCAAAACTGAATAAACAAATTGATAAAGCTGAAGCTACCGTTGATGAAATGGAACGAGATAATAATATACAAACTAAGGCAGCTAGAGAGAGATAAAGGTGAATACAGGGTGTGTACAAAAGTATGAGCAGAATAGCAATAAGGTGAGATAATGCGCTGGAATCCAGAGGAGTCCAAATGGGTTAAAAGGTGAACAGCTGATACCGTAATTTAGAGGTGTTGTGTTGGAATTGCAATTCAAATGATGGCAATTTATAACCCAGACCATTGTACTTCGTGGAGTAACCTAACTTAGCACATGAACTAAATTAAACAAATTCTTTTCTGAAAAGAAGTTAAAGGCACTTGAAGAACACTAAACTTAACCATTACAACCAACACAACTAACACAACTGGAAGTGGATTTTGACTTCCGCCACCAAAAAACACCAGTTATCTTGATAACTTGGTCTTTCATTCCAAATGATGGCACGAATTTCTTAAAGACGGCAAAGTTGAGATACGAAATCGGACTAGGTAATAATTTCATTTTTATGTTATTGACAAATTGATGGTAAATAACCAAAAGGTACCGACAATTCGAGTCTAGTACAAGAATCTCAACGGCTAATCGACAGTGATTACAGACATTCGCAAGAGTTAAGCGGATGAGCTGCGCATTTGCATGCATACTTTCAAGTGCCAGATGACAGATCTTTAGATCTGAATGCGGTGAATGTTGAACACATAGTTGAATGGTAGGCAAATGAAGGAACAGATTATGACATTACTGTTTCTTGGTAAGATGTGGTCCTGGGTGCAATGTGTCATGCAGCCTTGAATTAGTTTAAGAAACATAAAATTATTTATAAAAGATCTGATCCGCAAAGGACATACCTACAATGTTGTTTAGTTATTCGTGGAGGAAAATCGAAAATGAAACTGCCATTTCTGGACTAGTGCAAGAAAATAATGATGATGATAACGCCTTTGAAGCAGCAGACACAATAAACATACTAAACGAAACCACACACATGTTAATCGTTAACTTTTTCTCTAATTACTGACATTTAAGGTAAATGGCACAAAAAGTATTAAAACTAAGTCGTGTCGGCATCCCGAGTGAGCCGATAACAATCAGCTAATTGCAGCGTTTGGCTGATCAAACACGGGGCTGGGTTTGGGTTTTCGGGGTTTAACCAAGTTGGGAAAAGCGGTGCGTTTAGAGGTTACTATTACATTTTGTTACGTGGACTCCTAATTTAGATGACGGGTAAGTACCCACATCTGTCTTTTTAAAAGGTTGAATCATAGTAAGTGGCATAAACACCTATTGTAAACGAACTTTTAAAATCAAATGATAGAGAAAGTTAAATCGCTAAAAGAATAAAATAGTAGGTAGGTACATCAAACGAATAAACGACGTCCCAAAAGAGAAAACCAAAGGGAAACCATAACCATAAAGTGAAATTACATGAACCCATTCAACTCAAACTGTAAACTAGAGTTGTGAAAGAAGTGGTTGGACCGACACGTTTTTATATATATCCCATTGGAAATAGTGCTGGCCTACATACAGCTGCGAAACTTCCAGTGGGTGGTAGCCTTGACACTACATTAAATGACCCTTTGGCTTGAAGAATGCGTGAAAAAATGATTGAGGAGATATGACACGAAAAGAACGTGAATGTTGATTTAAAGTGTCAGCAAATTTTAGCCAATGGAACGAGTAGAGAAGACTCGTACCTGAGGGTCACAACGATGGGAGAATGTATTTTGAAAGCCATCTATATCTACTAGTATAGTAGGTTAGGTTAGGTTTACTACTACTTTACTTACTTTACCAAACTCTCAGCTCAGCCGTGGAAAAGCTCACGTGACTATTTTATTTCATTGTTTTCGGAATTCGTTTTTAACGTCATGTAAAATCCGAATACAGAACCATTAACATCTGGGCTAAGTACAACGTCCGAATTTCCACGATTGCCCAATAAAGTCATACATTACGATAAGCGGCAAAACGACAGAACCCGAAAAAGCGAACTTTCGCCTCCCACGTTTTTTACTTCTCATTGTTTTTGCTCGATGGTTGCTGGCATTTTCGGAATTCAGCCATTTACATAAATGCCTTGCAGTCTTTGTTCAGCCTTAAAGGCGCCGCTGTGGAGTTGTCGAGCCTCGATCCGAGTTGCGTACTCGATGCGCATCGTAAATGGTAAACCCGCATCTCGTATTTGTTTTCTGTTTTTGCCACTCAAAGTTTCAAAAGTTGCTACATTGGTATGTTAATAAATTGCTAATTTGTTATCGTTTTTCCTATATCTTATGTGATAATATTATCGATCGTTATTATTTTTCAATATTCATCAGGTCATCAAAACATTAATTTGAGCCTTTTCATTATTAGTATCAGCTTTCAGTATCAGCTTTAAATCATGGCGGATTTAAAGCATGTCATTTGGGATACAGAAGCAGTTAAATCTTATGGCTGGGAATAGAAACATTTTCAATACCTACTTAATTAGTTTTCAATACATAATTTAGTGTTGAAGCTCGACCGGGAGTCGCAGCGAGGGCCATCAATCTCACTGCCGTGGCGCCGTCTCCTCGCTGACCCCAACACCCTATTTCGGTAAAAAAATAAAAACGCGACCGCTACTATAAAGAATGGCTGGCAAAAACTTTAATATTCCATACAAAAATTTCCCAAGCAACTTTAAGCCGTATACTTTGAAATATAAGGTGTTGTTGATCGGTTATTTTGGTCTACAGTTCGATAATTAGATTCTGACAGTTTGAAATCGGCAAAGAGACCGACTGTCAAAAAGCCGGCGCCAGAATCAACGTGCGGTAAATAAAACACCGAGAGCTTTAAATTTACGATTTGTGAGTTAGCCGCGTTTGGCGAGGCGCGGGTTTTAGAAATTCAAAGGGTTATCCAATTCTACTCTCTGTAGCTAAGCTTGGAGCTTTATAGAAAATGAGCAGGGTGTTGACGATAGCTGGTTCGTTTTGGTCAAATGTGATATGAAGGTATAGCTAGCGAATCATCTTCCTGCCTGTAACCTATTATTCTACCTATTTTTATAAATCGTTCTTAAGCCCATATTATGAAAGCTTACTCAGTCATCGATCTTTGTTTGAGTAGCCCTTATGCCATAGAAAAGCGACAGAGCAAGCTTGTATAATACGGGCCTGAATTTCGTACAGTGGTCTAAGACTAAAATATACCGAGCGTGGCACTGACCCAGCGGTTCTCCCCGCGCTACGCCAATGACTCACAGTAGGCATAGAACAAATAGCAGCATTCACGTACAGTAGGTACAAAACGTCACATAAAACACCAGCATCGCCACTAAATATAAAACATCACCTTTGGCAACTGTTCTCATACAAATTACCCACTCTAAGTGTCTTCCGCGCGTTTTGCGTGAAACATGAAAAAATTATGAAATGTGCATTTTGTATGAGCAGTAAATTATTGTGAATTGCGCGTGGCACATTATTTCAGTTTTAAAGACTGGAAATCATGAGATTGTCAAGGTTCTGGCTCTATAGTTTTTTTGTTTATACCTGTTGGAGGTAGGAAATAGTGCACGATTTATATCCGATAATATTGCAGAGAATTGATGACTTCTGTCGACCTTACGATCAGAAATGTTAACGATATTTGTAGGTAGTTTTATCTCGAATCGTTGTACTAAGTGTCAAGTTAAATCCTAATTTAGGATTTAAGACACTTCTAACCAGAAAACACGTAATCTTTTCGACAATAAACAATTTGAAAGCAATTCGTCCAAAACGCGATTCGTCCACTACAACAACATCTTGATTCTCTCTCTGTTACGCAGTTTGTCATTCTCTCTATCTAGCCACCAAAGCTTCTCTATATTTATCATAATGTCTCCAAAACCTAACATAATGTAGGTTTTAAGGTTTTTATTTATTATAGTACTCTGGGTAATTTCTAAGAAATTAATAAATCCCAAAAATTTACGATCTCGACGGGATTCGAACCCGCACCTTCCCCTTCAGCGCAGGGTTGCTCTTTTTCCAACTAAGCTACGTGATCTTATCTAGTCGACCCGTAAATCTTTGGGAGTTCTTTCGGCACTTACGCCGTCAGCGCCACCTACAGAGGAAACAATGAAGTTATCCAATTCTGCTCAAAGACCAAATTTACATTTAGTTCTTTGACGAGAGGTTTTGCCGTTGCTTGATTCTAAGGTTTTTATTTATTATAGTACTCTGGGTAATTTCTAAGAAATTAATAAATCCCAAAAATTTACGATCTCGACGGGATTCGAACCCGCACCTTCCCCTTCAGCGCAGGGTTGCTCTTTTTCCAACTAAGCTACGTGATCTTATCTAGTCGACCCGTAAATCTTTGGGAGTTCTTTCGGCACTTACGCCGTCAGCGCCACCTACAGAGGAAACAATGAAGTTATCCAATTCTGCTCAAAGACCAAATTTACATAATTTACATTAATAAATCCCAAAAATTATTAATTTCTTAGAAATTACCCAGAGTACTATAATAAATAAAAACCTTAGAATCAAGCAACGGCAAAACCTCTCGTCAAAGAACTAAATGTAAATTTGGTCTTTGAGCAGAATTGGATAACTTCATTGTTTCCTCTGTAGGTGGCGCTGACGGCGTAAGTGCCGAAAGAACTCCCAAAGATTTACGGGTCGACTAGATAAGATCACGTAGCTTAGTTGGAAAAAGAGCAACCCTGCGCTGAAGGGGAAGGTGCGGGTTCGAATCCCGTCGAGATCGTAAATTTTTGGGATTTATTAATTTCTTATAATGTAGGTTACTCAATAAAATGCATGATAGGGCTAATAAATTGATGCTGCGTGAATTGTCCAGCATTATTTATTTATTTACCAAATCATCCTTCAAAGCTTTTCAATACACAACGCAACAGTCAAACAAACATATCGATAACTAAATCGGCTCTTAAGAACTTATATCTCAGTCAATGAGTAACGAGTGATCACTGAAACCGAAGCGGAGAGTGACTCATCTGCGTGAATAAGTTAAGTCTATGAGTGTCATCGAAATGAGTGTCTGTAAATATAGGTACGGGGAAAAGCTGAAAAAGTCATGATTTATTCCGGAAAAACTAATGATTTTACAGTGATTCAATTTTATTTTATTTGTTAACTAGAAAACCAAGCCAACGACCATTATTGAGGATAATCAAGACCAAAGTAATAGAACAGAAAAGCGTATAATCGTATCAAACAAATCATATGATTTTGGCTGAGAGGTCGATGAATTATCTTGGCAAGTACACTCCCCCCAAAAAACTTATGCAACAAAAACAATAACTCATTTACGCGCGTCTATTCCCACTTGCATTTCCCGAGATGCCGGCTCGGTCACAAGTCCAGACGGTTTAAATTTAGAACGGACTTTTTTTACGTCGCGTCAAAGTATTTTGGTTGCAAAATACCGTTTCAGCATTCGACGGAGAAAACGCGAAAATGAACGCTAAAACACAAATACTTTCGCTAAGGGAAGATCTAACATTGCAGGTAGCCGTCTGTCTCGTACCAAAATATCCCAGGAATTAGTGAATGGATTTGAATGCAATTTTAACTAATACCGCTTTCCGATGCGGGTTTCAATTTTAAAGCTCTACCAAGTTTTGTCCCTTTTGTTTTGCTGCTCCATAATTTACAAAGGCTAGGTTGCGAAAGCAATTTTCATCCATCATCCGTATTGAAATTCAGAGATTTTATCAAGATTTTAAATCATCTCGATGAAATATTATGACGAAGGTTAACTCGGGCATGTAACATGGGAGCATAAATTTGACTAATATCAGGTACCTATGTTTATTTATATCGCAGTTAATTTTAATCAGCGACGGTGTATTTTCGCTTAAATATTTTGAAGCCCTTAAAATTGTGTTGACAGGTGGGTCGACGGATGCATCGGACACCTCGTTTTTCGTCACCGTACATTAATTAATTTCGTTGAGTGTACCTTGTGACCTAGATTTTTCAGATTTCGAGAGAAAAAGAGTTTTCAGAAATGTGTTGTCGCTTTTATTTATTTACAGCTGTAACCAATCAGAGATAACTGCTATATAGGTCGAATTATGCGAAACGAGCGCGACAACACAGGTGTTTGATGGTTTTGATGTTCTAGCTAGCTATTACTATATGAAGATTTAACATTAGGAATCAAAAATTAGGAGAGAAAACCCTTGATAAGAATGCTTTAAAGCTTCTCAAGTCTACGGAGGGGGCTTTTGCCCAGCAGTAGTGAGACAAGATAGGCTTAGTAAAAAAAGCTTTCTAAAGGCGAAGTATTAAAATCTATCGTTTAACAGGATATAACTCGTTTCATGCCAATGTTTTGGATCATTTTTATTTTTTGACCTTTCGCCAGGTGCGACGGCGTACGTCTCATCTCTATATCCTTGTATTGCAATATATTCAGCCGCATTTCCAACATATTTCATGCCACATTATGACGTCACAAACACGTAATATGCAATTTATGGAACGTAAAGCGACACCACTCGCCACGCGAGTGTAACGTCTCAATCAGAAATGCTTGCTTACGGGAAAAACTAATAAGACTGAGGTACTGTTCGCAAAACAAACTTCAAACGTTGATTGTGCAGCTCAATAGTTGAAAAGTATACGAAAATCACTGATCTCTATTACCTTAGTGAGCCTCGGGATCGATGATCAAGAAAAGATCAAGAGCAAGATGAATATAGATGATAAAGTTTTGAGAGTACCTACTCAGGAACCTCTAGTGGTAGTTATCCAATCCAAATCCCAGGATATTGGTGTCAGCATGGTTCGTACTTCATTCATCACCAATGATAGAATTAATACGAACAGACTTCGTGAACATACGTCATATCGCCTACGGTTCTTGTCAGCTTTAGAAGCCCATCTAGGACATTAGATTTGCTATAACCCAACTGCGCTGCAGCGAGTACCGTCTCCATGCTATTTCCATCGCGCCCGCCCAGCCAAGTTTATTGACACTGCCCAGCGGACACTACGATACTGGCGTTCTTTCAGTGCTTCGATGGCTGGGGATTTCAGCTGTTTGTCGCGTATGGGCAGTCTGAGGTCTTTCCGATGGAGAATGTTCTGTTATGTTCAGATATACGTTGTCATTTGTTATCTACAGTTTATTGACACAGCGCGGACACTACAATAATGGTGTTCTTTTAGTGTTTGGGAAAAGTTCGTTGGAGTTGGAGTTTCGATTTGTCGCATCTTGGACAGTCTGAGGCTTTTCCTATGGAGAATGATCTGTGCGGTTCAGATCCTCGTTGTTGTCTGTTACAACCTACCTATGTTTTACAATAACTCGTAGGATATTGTCTTGGTGTTATGTGCGTTATCAGTAGCTATGCGTGAATTGGACAGTCTGGGGGTTTTCCGAAAGGGTAGAATGTTCTTTGATATGTTGGTTCAGATCTTCATTGATATTTGTAGCTTAACTTACACGGTTAAATTAACTTACACTGTTAAATCGTGTTTATATAAATAAAAAAGTATATGTATACATACATGGCTATGTATTTTATTGTGGTATTGTCAACAAGCTTCTTGAGTTCTTCTGATTTTACCATCAGATCATCTAGCCATAGAAAATTCTCAGTCATGGTTCTCATTTCTGTTTTCTTGTACAGTTGACGCTTTGTTACTGAGCCATCCCTTACAGAATAGACTAACTAATTTTGAATGATTTTAGAGAAGTTAATTAGTACATATAATTAAATGGTAATTTGTTCCTTATTTCGTTCTCATTTAGAAGGTCGAGTGCCTAGTAGTACAATGCGCTTCAAAAGCGTAATTCCGTGCGCGTGCGCCGGCAGATGTTGCACGCAGCTGCGCATTGACCGTTGCATTCGCAGATACTCCTTGCTATAGTGGTAGCTTTTTAGCTTTGTGTACGTGATTTTTAATGCTAAACCAATGTGTATAACATTGATCACGCTGCTGTATGAATCTTCAATTTTTAAACAAAAACAAACACAGATATGAATTTTATATTCGATCCCACGCGATAACAACTCATTGTAATTTCTATTCAGTCGATCATTCAGGTTACGGCGGCGTGTAGGTAAACCTGTTGAAATTTTAGTAAAAATTAAGTTAATCTCGGTTATTTAATAGACCCGTTAATAGTTCAATTCATTAATAGAAGATGACATCACCATCAATGCTACTTGTACCTACATTCATCAGGTAGATTACAGGTTGCAAGCAACCCCCGTCGGGTTGCTTACTCCGTTTTCGCATATTTCAGTAACATTTAAAGAGTAAAACACCCCGGCTTCTGTTCTCCCCTCCATAACCCCTAGTAGTTTCCTATTTTTAATTTAATAGGAGATATTTTTATGAACCTTACTAACCACACTTTCTCGCATTAGTGCTGTGTTAGATTGATGTGTTTGTAGCCTGCTCTTAACTCGTCTGTTTCTGCAGCGTCAGATAGCCGGGGAAACAGTTGGGGAAGTGCTACCTCTAATATGTAGAGGGACGGAAGTGCTAGTATTTTGTGCCTTAGGAATAGTGGTCTACATCTATCACTAGTTATTATTTAAAAAAATGCTCTAAGGCACCGTTTCTGCAACCTAAAAAGGATCTCTTTTAATAACAAAAGCTGATACTTTCGTTATTGATGATTCGTGGTGGCCTTGTTGTCCAGTCTCTAATGTGGGTGTCCTCTCTTCTCTACACCTGTCGGTTTCGCGCCCGTCTTGTCAAATAAAACCCTACTTCTCCGTACCTAACTTGAAGTTTCAATCAGCCTACGATTATTTACATTCGGCAGCAGGTCATGCGCATTTAAATGAACGCAACGCGAAGTAAGATAATAGTTATAATTGCTGCTAACCGGTGCGGAGCGGTCTTTGTCTACAGCTGTTCCCACGGCGGCGGCGCATGGACCTTTTGTCTGTGCTTTATAGACTTATCTAACAGAGATTGTTTTAACAAGGTTTCGTGGCGATTTTATTACAAGTTTAAAGATATAAGATAGAAAAATAAAGGTTAGGTTTTATTCCAATATCTACACTAATATTATGTAGAGGAAAGATTAGTTTGAATTAAATAGGCTCCGAAACGACTGGATCTTATTATTATCCTTGATGAACATAGGCGATAAAATATACCCGTTCAAAGCCGGGGCGAACCGCTAGTTCGATATATTTTTCTCTAAACCTTATAGCTTTAGAAAAGTAGCAAACTTTTTGTTTCTTTCTGTTTCATAGAGTTTTAGAATAAAGGATTCTAAAAAAAAAAATATTATAAAACGTTTGGTTGATGCCTGACTTTTGAAGTTTGTTTTTAACGTAGTGGTTTTAATCTCTTTGTTTGTTTTAAAATTCATATATTCATTACCACAGGTGTCCCAGTTATATAACTCTTGTTACAAGGGCAACAAGGGTTGTTTTATTTATAACGTTGTTTTCGGATGCACACCCGGTATACCACGCCAATGCCAATGGATGGGTGATTAGTAGGTAGCTACCTAGTTAGGTCAGGGCCAGTGGTGGTTGCCAAATTCGAAACTACTGATTTTTTTCTATTATTTGCGAAATTAAAACTGGGGATGCAGTTGCGACATAACGATCGTAAAGTACCGATCGCTATATTGGGGGGACGCGAGGGGAACGGGCGGCAGACCTTGTCGAAAACAATTCAATATTTTAGCCGCACGGCTAGTGATATTAGATACGTGTGTTCACAGACTAGGTACCTAGATGATACTAACGTGTCGTGTGTTGTTACTTCCATGATATTTTTTATAATCAATATTTACTTTTTATTATGCATAAAGAAGGTTAGAAAAGAAAATAGTGACAAACTATGACCGATCGCTACAAACTTATAGAGCTTTATTTTTGCTTGCAATCACATTCGCCATCTTTACAAAAAATCGTAAAGATGGCGGTTGTTATGTTAACGATACAATATCGATAATTCCAATGGTAGATTTATTTTAATTTTAAGACTTTAACCTTTTCTAAGTGAACATTTACGTAAATGAGTTGTTATAGATTCTTTTGAATCTTGATTCGTGTGGAAACAATAGAAAATCGTAAAAATATGACCTGTAAGACTTTGCGAACGATGTCGGTCGCCATGCGATCGCTATCTTTGTCGAGACTGGCAGTCGACTGCTCGCCCAGTTTTATAATACTTCGATTGAGTTGAGCTTTTAAAAGTTCACCCTAAACGTGAAGTTTTGTAATTGAATGACTTGATCTTTTTTTATATCCGACTTCGTCTGTTTAACATCCTGAATCTTAGAGCATTGAATCTGGATCATACCTTCTACCGTTTGTTTGCATCTTCTGATGGTTCTACAATCAAGCTCAGTAAGTTGTCTTCTAAATTTTATTCTTTATGGACTGACGGCGACTGAAGACGAGCGAAAAATCTCACCATTTAAAATATAGGTTCACATCCGTATACCGGACACTTCATAAAAATAAACCTGACCTGCGGCACGGAATACAGTTACAAGTACATACTTACCTAGTTATCGATAAACACGAGAACGGTGTCTAGACAACAGTCAGACACTCAACGATGTAACGTGAAACCGACAGATTTATAATATTATGCTTTGTGGAAATACCAGCTTTGATTAGGTAGGTTGGATTTGGAAACACTGAAAAACTTATACTAACTAGATAACCAACCCTCTGTAGCGCAGTGTAACTGTTCTGTTACAAACTGATTCTCTGCCTACCAACCTTCAAATATTTTTTCAAACCCATTTTGTGTCAATGTATTTTAATATATTAAAGCATTAGAGAATTGACACAACTGACATCCACAAACCCATGGAAATAGAATCATGATTATGTGGTTTTTCTGGGTCCTCATGAACCCACCTTTGTTCCGCTTGCGGCTTGACTTTGACAGGGAGGTTAACGATATCCCGCGAAAAGACATGCTACTTTCTATCCGAGAATAGCGCGTCCGAAGCCACGGGTAGAACTAGTTATGAAATTACCACTAAAATGTAGAAAGAAAGAATCTCTTCAAACAACGACCACCCTTAAAAGCCGAACTAAAAATTATTAGACAAAGTGTGAGTTCAGCGACCTTGCTTTACTGCCATCATTTAATATCTACGCGATTAAAGAGATACAGCTGCACAATTAACACAGCATCATCTAGCCCCTAAATAAGCTCATAAGTTGCCGTAAGTACCAATGTGTGGCAGGTGGCAGGACCAAGGTGGCAATTATTAGTGATTCTCGTCACATCTCTTTTTAAGAGACGAAAAACAAAAGAGGGAGGAGGTTCTATGTTAGGCTGTATGTATTTTTTAATGGATGTAGGTAGTTATGTTGTTTATATGCACACCGATCTTACCCCATGTATATACGATGATCCTATCCATACCAGGTTCATCATCATCAGATCGCTCTTGAGCGATAAGACCGCCAATTGTCACATGTTATAATTGTATAATTTGTAAATTGTTTTTAGTTTTAAGTGAAAACCATACATACCGAACCATAGACATAATGTTTTCAGCCACCAGCTAATTACCAAATATTATTATATTAGTATATCTGATTTTACCTCAATCCGTTGAAGAACCTTGGAATTCGAAACCAACTATTTAAGTTATCAAAAAACTTACAAACCTATACAACTCATCCACAAGTTGTTTATCGTATGTAACAGATTCAACACTAAGAAACTTTACAATATCAATAAATCATTCGAATGAAAAATCACGAGCTATTTATGGGCTATAAAATCGTTTTCCTATCAGATCTGTGAATGATCTATGGTAAATGGTTTAGTTACTGCCATGAACAACGCGCAAATAGGATAATACTAATGTCTGTTCTATGTATCTAATAAATTATGTAGTTACAATGTCTGTATAATTTACCTTATATTGCTGTAGTTGTCGCGGCGTAAGAATTGCCCCTCCCCCCCCCCCCAACTTAGCTCGTGGAGGTAGTATTGGGAAATCTACCAGAATAAGGACAGGAGCTTCCCAGATCAGTATCTTAATTTTAATAAATTTAATAAAAGGGCACAATACTTCTTTACTATACTTTATTAACAAGAAAATTACAATCAAATAATAGAATTAAATAAAAACTAGTATTCACAATTGAAACATTTGAGCTAACTGCAAACTATTGCAAACAATGTACAGGTAGCTCAACTGATCCATATACCAGTCGGAAGCGTGCCCAAGACGCTAGCTGCATTGCCCCGCTGTATAGCAATGCTGAATAATTTACTAAACTTGATATTATTTCTAAAAGCTCTCAACTACCCAAACGGCATTTCTTATCTAGAAATTCAAAATATTCTTACCGTGCTATAAATGGGTACCTATCAGAATGCAGATTTAAAAGTAGCGAAAACCTATAAAACTGCTTATAAAGTTTAAGTATTAATAAACGCATAGTTATAATAAGTAGTGGTGCATCTATTCTATTTACTGTAAGTGCTAGTGATGACTGCTGATTATCGACATTGTGGATATTATGTCGATGATCTCAAGTGGCTTGAGTATACACTGACAGATGCGATTACCAGAGATTTATCGATAGGTAGTGATATGTAGGTACGAACGAACACACGATGCTCGTTATTACGGTTATTTTAAGATTCAGATTATACAAAAATATATACGAAAAATTTCTGATTAATTAGATTAGTACCTACGTACCTAGATCAAAATTGACTGTTAGAGTGGTAGCTTCATCGAAAGATAATCGGTCAATTAGCACCTTCGTCGGTTAACTTTATCGTAAAATGTACTTATGAAAATTTCTGTCAAAACTGTCAATTAGCAAGTTATTTTCCGATTTATTATGAACTAGCAGCGCCTCGCGGTTTCACCCGCGTAGTTCCCGTTCCCGTAGGAATTCCGGGATAAAAGTAGCCTATGTCCTATTCCAGACTATAATCTATCTCTGTGCCAAATTTCATTCAGATCCGTTCAGCCGTTCTGGCGTGATAAAGGAACAAACATCCATCCATCTATCTATCTATCCATCCATCCATCCATCCATCTAAACTTTCACGTTTATAATATTAGTGAGAAGAACACATGCCATAAATATTTGATTCGTGAAGCTTCTACGTGTTTTTACTTTTAATCTTCGGATGTTTTAACATCTGGAGCATCTATCTTACACTGAAAGCTTTCTGTTAATAGTCTCCAAAGTTATGGAAAATTTCACGTTTTAATTGCTTGAGCAAAATTTCTTTTTTCCTATAAACAAAATTCACCACGAAGAATCCCTAGAATGCAATTAGGAGTTGGCCTTGCTCGTGATTTCTTGCTAACTGTTTACAATTACTAATTTTAAAACTTTACTAGTACTATCAACATTTCAAAACAGCATCACAACAAAACTAAAAATGTTAGGCAAAAATGCGCTTTAAATTAGCATTCGGTCTTTTTATAAACATTTGTAGGTATAAGCTGTCAAACACGCTCGTTTTGATTTCTAAAGAGTGGTTATTAAAAATTAAGACAGCTTTGCTATCGAATGACCTTAGATCTAAAACAAAAAGCGATAAAAAACTACATTTTTTCACGCTAAATATGATTGCTCGAATGATGAAAATATGTTGGCAGGTTGAACAATAACATCACAAAAAATGAAACAGGCGCAAACTTGAAAAACGTCAAAGGTGCAGGTGTCGGGTTCCCGTGAGCGGCGCGCTCGCTCGGCACTAATTACTAGGTGGCGCTAGTGATCGCTGATAAACACTTCGAAATTACAAAGTTTTTAAACTTTACTTTTGTTAATGTCATTTCATCCGTTTGTAAAAACTTGCCGTTTTCCTGAAAAGAAAGATTGTTGCAAGTTGATCGTTGATTAAGCCTTTATATGGGCGATATGTGAAAAAAATATTTATTATAAGATAAAAGGCTAAGCTTAAATAAGATAGGTAAGTAAGTATCAATATTTAACCTTCGAGTCCACGCCACGTGGTTACCACAGCCTCGTCACTCTAGCGCTTTGGGCACTTGCTCTGTCGACAGATGCAGGGGCGGGCGGCGCGCGCGCATTGATCTTTACTTTACTCACTATGAGTGAAATTTAAATTCCCCTTCTTATCTGTTTCTTTTTTTTTATGTTGCCGATTACAGAATGGCCACAGAACTACAATAACAGAATTACATACGATTTTTTTTAGATTAATAAGACTTTCGTTTGACCACAATCTCACTTGATGGAAAATGACGAGCCAATCTCAGTAAAACTTTATGGTTATGTGTGATTTTAATTTTAATTAAAGTCAGCTTTAAATAATTTAGAAAATAAGCATATGAAGTTTTGATATGAGTAAGCTGGAAATACAAAAATATTTAATTCTCTTCACTTCCATATGAAAACATCTAGGTCAGGATAATGAAAGTGTCTAATCGATCCAAGAAAATGAATTTGAATAAGTTGTGATAGCATTGATAAAATTATACCGCGTCATCAAACATTGGATTAGCCATTATTGATAACCCAAGCTTAGCCTCACGAAGATGAATATATCCAAAGAGAAAAAAGAACGAGTGTACTCGGTGATCGCATTGACAGTGCAACAATAGAACATTAGTCACTCGGTGAGTTGCCTGTATTCTTAGCTCGGTGTAGCTAGGTAGACGGACAGACGAACATGCTAGGACAAGTGTAGAATATACACGCCAGTTTCTATGGATAGAGGAGTAGGTGAAGAATGGGAAATGTGAAAAATTTGAAAAGGATAGCCGACATTTTTTATACAAACATAGTGTTTTAAGCCAGTGCTAGCGATTTCAAAAGTTCTTATAGGTAGCAACGAAAATACATAAAAAACTATAAAGTGAAAGAACAAAAGGGCTGCTGATATTTTTAGGAAAAAGTTATATTCACCTTTGCTACAGATAAAACTTAAAACACAAAACGTATATAATTATAATTATTACAAAATTACAATACATTGAATAGCTATTTGAATAGCACATCAAAACACGTAATAAATTAATCCTTGTTTCAATCTCTAAACACAAATAGCATAGTGACGAAAACGATCACAATAAAGATATCGCAAATAGTAAGGTAGCAATCCTTATAAACAGCGTGTCGATGGGGGGCAATTTCGATGATGGATATCGCTGGATCTGGGTGAAGGTGGAACAAAAGGTCACAGGCTATTGCATATTGAAGTCTTGAATCATGACATGTCTTGAATAACTACATTGTTATATCATATCACAGATCATCTAGCTTAGACAGGTTTGCAATAAAAGGTTGAGTAGGTCAGGAAGAAGGATCTCTATCCTATTAGACCTTTTTACACCACTTAATCTAGCCCTAAAGGTAGTCAAGCTAGTGATATAGGTACCAAATATACATTACCACATGGTGGTAAACTAGGTACCTACTTATGATTAAAAAAACGTAGAGAGTGAAACGACGGGGTCGGCACTACCGGGGTCGATGAAACAATTTTCCTAAATGCTCGTCAACGGGGCGAGATGACCGGGGTGGATGGGAACGACACGATCAAACGCGTAATTTTTATACATTTTTGATAGAACTAACATTTACAGAAACTTATGTGGATTACAATAGGATTGCGAAGGTAATGTAAAAAGTAAAAAGCCTACGTGTGAAAGACGTCACAGAAGCAACAATACAGATGATGAAGCTTAGTTTATCATCTGCGGCATATTTCAGGAGCGGTTCTGGGAAGTGCGCACGAGGCGCCAACATTCTATGAAGCTGGGTAAACAAACAGCTGGGGATCTTACCTGTAGTGCACATGGTATTCTGTATAGATGGAAATACGGATAATTCTTTAAAATATTATATTTTTTACAAAATTGTACGTACTAAGGTCTTCGGTATTGTAAACGGAAGATCGTCCTTCCCAAGCCTTGGCCACAAATGGGTTTGGAACTGTCCGTAAAACAAAATAATAAGATCATTATGCTGAAAGAAAAAAATTGAGTTCAATGAACGTACTTTTAAGATATAAAACCAAATGACACTCCAGGCTGTTTCTGTCATTACTCACTATTTTACAAAAGCACCGTTTTGTAGAACTATATAACTATAAATTACGCTTAAGTTATATTATAATTTTTGCTTTGAATGAATTTCTCAATGATTGTCTTAGTAATAATTTACATGCACTATTTATAACCGTGGAGCTGTAAGCTTCCACTTCTGTTAATACCTCGTTATCGTTGCCGCGAGCTCAAGGTGAAATTGCCCATAAACTGGACAGTGAAAAGACTAGCGGTCAAAAATTAGAGTCATAAAAGCTTCGTCAAGCCCAGCAACCAAGGTTCTACAAAGTTCTACCAAAGCTGGTGCGTTGTCTAGCGTACCAAAACATAGGAAATAATTTGACTTCAAATCCATAAATATTATCATGGGTTTGGAGGGAACACTTCGAAAGCGCGACCTAATTTTTGAAGAGGCGACATCTAGTGAAAATTCGAGTCTAATTTAGTTTGATGTTTTTTTATAGCTTTCACCTGATGGAAAATGAAGATGTGGCCGACGGTGTATCACGAAGGTCTAGAAGATACCTATTCACTCTTGACTTGTGGTCACGGGGCGAATCTGTCATGCCCGTGTCGCCCCGTTACTACGATCACTGTAACGCGATAGAAACGTTGCGCGTTGGGGAAAAGAAAACAAAAGGTACGCGGTAAATACCCGATCCATATTCTATAATATTTATTGTTATTATAAATGAGAACAGCAGGAAGGTAAATAATATCCCGAGGATGGACACGGGCTATTAAATAATATCCCGAGGATGGACACGGGCTATTACAAAGCGCGTGCGAAGCCGCGGGCAGCAGCTAGTCTTTAATATGTAAGGAAGTTGCGAAAGAAAAGTTTTATGGGACCACTACGAATTCAACTTTTACACAACAACGAAGGAATCATCAAAATCTATTAAGAATTGGCAATAACATAATCAACAAAATTGCTGTAAGTAGTCGTGATTTTACAAAAGTAGTTTTTTAAGTTTGACGGCATAAATACTAATAATTCCTCGGTAATAATTTTTTATGGGACTAATTTGGGATCATTTCACATAAAATAGCGAAATGATTTTGAAAATCAAAAGTATATTTTTACTACACATTTTTTTTATTCAGCCCCGGTACCTACAAAAAGAGGGTTGTTGTAACTTTGACGGGTGGATCTGTCTGTGGGTTGTTGCGGCATCATAGCTTCCAAATGGATGATTTTAATTGTTTGTCTTGTTAAAAGTAGACTTGATCGAGTGTTCTAAGCATGGCAAGTCTGCCAAGAGTGTGTTAAATTTTACTTTTTTTTTGTTAATTACCTATTTCTACCCGTTCGAAGCTGGGGCGGAACGCTAGCCGGTCCATAATCGACGGTGAAATCGACTAACATACATAAAAAAATACGTACAGTTGAACAAAGAACTTTCTCCTAAAGTCAGTAGATAAATGAATTTAGTGGTAAACCATACATGTAGGTATCAATTGTGGGATAGCTTAAAAAATAGCAATGTTTGTGATGATGGTATCCGATAGGTGGATAATGTTGAAGGAGTTTCAGTTTCTTTATTCACAAACAAATATACTTGTGTCGGAATATTTCAGTACATTTAAAAACTAATATTTATGTATAATCACATAAAATCAAAACACATTATTATAAAAGTGAAAACTGATATCAAAGGAAAGTTGAATCATAATGTTGATTTCACATATGACGTTTACATTTGTTTAAAGTAGACTAATTTATAGTCATCAATAAATCATTCATTACCTACATGAAACCTTGATCATGATAGAATAGTTAAGAACGAATTCGCAGAATTCTCTCACAATGCGTTGACCTGTCTGTTTACTTCATCCTAATTTTATCAGGTTATTTAAAAGTTTTACGCGCATTATGTTTAGGCTGCTGGATTTATAGTCTGATTCAAAGGCCCTCTAATAGGAGAGATAATAAGATTGTTTACACGAAAAATGTGGAGAAAGATACCAAAAACGATATCTCGATGTGTACAGCCATACATTAACTCAAAACAATATGTGCCCTTAATCGTTCATCATCAGAGTTCAAAATCAAAGCTCGCAGTACAGATGATGCACCTATTATACATTCCAGCTTACAAATGGCTGGGTTTGTTTAGTCTAGGCTCTGATCTGAAGTCTAGATGTCAGGAGCGACCGGAAGGAACAAATAAAGATCACGTTACTGTAGGTACTGTCAGAGATTGTTTACGAGTTTAAACCTTGCAATCGTGTTCGTTAAGAAGATAATGCAGTCAGTAAGATACTTGAGACCCTTTTTACGTTTGGTCAAGAGGTTCGTGAAAATTAAAATTAAGTACCTACTCAATATAATGCTAGATACGCACATTGGTCACATGATAAACATAACTATTATATTGATTCATTTGGTACAAGACGCTTTAAATGTATGCTGAATGCCTACACGTAGTTACTAAATATAATATAGGTTTCCAGAATATAAACAGAAAATAACACTACATAATACTAGTAACGAACATATTCATCTCAAATATATTAGAATAGAAGTCATAATACGCGGTAATTATTAAGAGACTTTACGTTGGGTACTCAAATTGAGCGTATAATATTGATATAGTTTATTACGTTGGATGAGTCAATCGTAGAAACTATTCGATCATCAGTGGTTTGAGCGTGAATACTGCATAGTCTGTGTACATCATAGAGTTGTTATCTGTTGAGCTAAATAATGTGCCAAAACATTTTCCGATTGTGGAAAGAGAATTTACGAGATATCTACGTAGTTGGTGTGCTTTGCTCTTTAACAAGTGCAGTAGACAGAATTAAAGTATCAACTATGACTTCAAACAAACAACCAGATATATTTTTGCAAAATATTTTCCGATAGTAGGTACCTACACGGAAAATTTACGAGAGATTACACCTATGTCCAACTTACGTTTCTTAACCTAAAACATGGCGATTCTTCTCAATCTCTCCCTATCGAAGTCATGATAAGCGAATCACTCAAACGGAAATCGCGACACCTATAAAATAAGTCATAACTCAAATAGCCTATTTAGGCGTTTGCAAGAAACGTCAGCGAATGGCATAAATCGACAGAGTGCCGCTAATCAGTTAGCGAAGACAAATAAACGCGAAGCAGTACGAGATTAATGTGTTCATGTCAACTTGTAACTCTATAAGCGTTAGATTGATTAGAACGAGATATGCCGGAGCAAGGTAGAGGATGAAGCGATTAGAGGAGTAAACCAGAGATTGATGATGACGTATCTATCATAATTACGAGCGAAATGAAATAAAATGAAATGAAAATTAAAAATGAAAGTAATATGTAATACATTGTTATAGAGCTAATAGTTAAAATCAGTGTGTAGATATTTTCAGTTACACACGATAGCGCTCGGCTGACTCCCACCGCTGAATCCATGATCAATCATCTCTCTTCGTAAATGGATAAAATAGGTCAATGAAGATGATGATGACTGGATAAATGTACCCTGTGATATCATAAAAATAAATTAAAAAGTGCCAGGCGCAAACGGGTGTTAAACAAGTTTTTAAAGCGTATTTTGATGAATCCTTTTCACTATAGAAGTTACTGTGAAATAGATACTCCAACAATACAATTTGATGATAAAATTGTGTAACACATAACACTCGCTTTCGCTCGTGACTTTATCCATCCACGGCCGAGGTCAGACCCTACATATTAGGCTCTGACCAGACTATGTGACGAGCGTCAGGAATTACTACTGCTTTAGCACACATTGCCACAGAACTAAGTAGACTTAGAAATAAAGCTATACTGGGAACCTGCTGCGTACTCTAGCGAGACAATGACAGTGGGCGAAAACGTGAAGTTTATAGTACAGGTGTTACATTCTTTGTTCATCGATGAATAAAACAAAGGCATCTCTTGGTTGTTAGTTGTTTGTCTCTACTTTGACATGCCCTAATTCTCTTGTCGCAGGTTCTTTTCAAGAAACTTAAACTAAAAAGTAGTAAAAATGTAGTGTCAACTAAAATCCTTCTGCGGAATCTCACATTTTTTGGATGTGTATTTACTAATTATTGATTTGTATAATAATCGAAGTGTTTGTTCACAATAACGTGATCTAAAGAACCATAGAAACGAATCGATTGACTCTATACACCAAAATGAAATGTAGTTTGGGCGCTACAGAAGCTGCTACAACCATAACACTTCCGACGAGTCTCTTTCGACCAAAGTCGTCTAAAAATTCTCTTAAGCTTTGTAATATCAATTAATACCATTTTCCCGAAGAATTTCCCTCTCGGTCCCGTTAGTATCGATGTGGTAGGGCTGGCAATCAGGAGGACATTAGCGGCCACCCGCGTACCTCATCAGCGGTGACACCCCTAGTAATGTGCAAATTGACTAGCGCGAATTAGCCCTACCGCATGCTGATGAAGGGATTTGTATAAGCTATCTACCGTCTTTGATATCAGTAGCAGTGGCTAAAATAAGAAAGAAACATCTAAAACCATAGTAAATATCAATCTCTGAATAGGTACAGGAAACCATATCGTACCGAAGAAACTATTGACGCTGACGACAGTCGTTTCTTCTGAAAGGTCTGCATAATATTTTTCACATAATGTGTACATATTTTATACGGAATTCAAAATTTTTACTTAGTTGATGCACATAACGAAACAACATTGTTTATTACTACTTACTTTTTAAAATTTAGTTTATTCTTGATTACATATAAAATAATTCCACTTCCCACTAATATTATGAATGTGAAAGTTTGGATGGATGGATGTTTGCTACTCAATCACGCCAGAACGGCTGCACGGATCTGGATGAAATTTGGCACAGAGATAGAATATAGTCTGGAAATAGCACATATGCTACTTTTTATCCCGGAATTTCTATTGGAACGGGAACTAAGCGAGTGAAAACGCGAGGCACTGCTTGTAAATTATAAAACATTGAGAGAGATCAACAAAACCAAAGTCGTTTGACACCAAGCCAAATTGTGTATTGGTTGAACACGTATTCCTAGATTCTCAGTCTACGATTGAACAAAACAACATAGACAAGGCGAGGAAAGATGATGTTCAAATTAAGAAAGCAACAAACAGCACTTGACAACATCAGCTTTGACTGTAAAGAACCGCATGTGTTCTCAATTACACAAACTAGACAAATTAATTTAAAAGCTGCACTTGCTGTTCCGATTAATTTCAATAATTACTACAACTTCACCCCACATGAGTTAATAAATGCAAACGATCGCGGACCGCATGTTACGTAACAACCGACCGGGTGTTTCGGTTAAATACAAGCAAATGTCGAGGGCACCGCCTGGAGGGCTAAGTTAAAAGCGATGTCAAAAGCAAAGACACATCTTCATTTAAATCCCTTTATCTCATACTATCATGTTCAACAATCAGCACGTACGTGCTGATTGTAAGTACCTACAAAGGAAGTGAATTTTCCTTCTTCCGTTCTCTTCTTCATCAGCCTTCTTGTCGTCGAAATTGAATACCTACTCATAATTATTGAATTGAACCACAATTGCGTTGCTGTTTAGTTTCGGTTCAAGATTTCAATATTTTTTGATTTGATCTCCAGTTTGACATAATAATATACTTGTCTTCCTAACTGGATATTTAATAATCTCTTTTAATAACATTAAATATTATTTTCCGTTGGATGCTTTCTACGACTTGAGACGACTGAGAATATGCTCGAAGATCTTATTGAGGGTGTGCTCTCCACAAGAGATCCAACCCGCTCACAGCGTATATTTCAACAATAAAGTATGTGGATTCATATGACATTTAGAATTAATTGAAGGGCGCGGTAGAAATGTCGACCGAATGGAAGAAAGTGCAAGTACCTACTGGTTATGTAGCAAAGCCTACTGGGTCAGTTAAAGTTCATTGATTGGCATCGTTTGATTACACCTGTCTGTGCCTTACGACCAAATTTATAAAAAAAAGAAGTCTTATTACTGCTAGATATTCTGGTGTATTGTTAGACTAAATTAACAATTTACCTAAAGTTGTATCAGTTGACAGTCAGTTGTAAGTTAACTGGTTTGCTGCACTCAATTCTACGCAAAGATGTTATGCCTTGTCTTCATCGTTATCCTTATTCCTATTTGGGAAAATATCTCGATCGCTTGTGGAAATCCCTTTGTGTGACGTTCTAACCAAGCATTGCCCATATTTATCTTTACCATTATCCTTGTGTTATATTCTCTGCTCTTTGAGCAAGTTTTTTGCGTAACATGGTAATCATGTATTGTCCACTAATATCTATCGATCTCCGAATATCCATATTCAATATAACTACATATAAAGGCGGTGCACGTACAGACAGACTCCAGGCGCCGGTCCATAATAGGATGATGAAGTTTTTCTAACGATTCGAAAATTAATCCCATGCTTTACCTTATGCAGGTCGGTTTGTAATTGGTCAGATTGGCGTATGGCGGGCGTCTTTGTATCTTATGGTTCGGGACTGCACCTTGTTGCTTTTTGAGATACCTATTTCATGCAAGAATCTTTATGTTCTTGTTTGTATCCAAATGCATTCTATTGTTCCTTCTTCTTTTGGATTCAGTCATCAGTACCACCCACAGCTCGAAGAACAATTCTCAGTCTTTGGAATGCAGATATTTTAACGAGCTTTTCCATATTTTTTCCATTTACCTTGAGTGATAGAAGACTGTACTTTTCAGTAGTGTTACTTTTACATTATACAAATCGTAAGGTACTTATCTTATCTGCTTCGGCGCAAAGTATCTACTTGATCTTTCAGTTGCGATTGTTTTTATACAGTGAGCAGGTACTCATCATGAATCATGTAATCCCTACATCCTCCTCGGGATCCGGCTTCACTCCAAACACTGCCAGTGTACGATTCGCGTTAACTTTGCCTTAAAACTTGGTCCTAGCTTTATAATTATACCACCGGTTACGTAACATCTGAAGTGGTTCAAACTGAAATATTATTTTAGGAGTTCAGAGACCGTGCGCGCGCGCCGCCCGCCTAAACAAATATCGACCTTGTCGTTTACCTGTTAGAGTTTATTTTGCGATGGGTCCATATGTGGGTTTTGCGCCGTTTCGCTTCCGTTGCGGCGTCATGTGTCGCGTATCACTCAGCGAGTCGCTTCCTTTTGGACAATAATAAAGAAAAAAAGTCTGAACGTGGTTTTGGATTGAGGCGAATGCTGAAATTAAAAGGTGAGACATTCTTTCGTATTCTGAAGAAGCTTCCCTAAGCTTTTATAAGCTTTTATAGGCAGCGTGTATGTGTACCTTACTTTGACCGTACATATTGTATCGAACGTAAATTTTTCTTCTATCATATTTTAAACAACTGCTTCGAAATTTACAAACTGATACCATTCATTTGGTACCTCACTTGACCTTGTATAAAATTTTGACATCACAATTTGTACAAAAAAAAAATTTTTTTCTCTCAGTCCGTAATGCCGGATAGCTGCGGTAGTTGTTGAGATATTAAAAAGAGAAAGAGCACGAACAGAACGAGACCATTATCATAGGGGTTTCGAATCCGTTCTCGAAACCCTAAAAGCAGATAGGACCTTTCAGTCAGCTATGAAAACATGAACGCATGATTACTTATTAGAGAGTCACTTACCTATGTGGCTCAGCGACCCGAACTCGACTTATTTATACCTAAGTACCCTAAAAACGGAAAGAAATAGATGTCACAAGAAGAAATTTCACTACATAACAAAGAGAATAACTAATAAATTAGAAATAGTATTTATAGTTAAAATAATTGAGATAACTGCAGACTGCTGCAAACAATCTACAGATAGCTCATCTGATCCACATCAATAACAATAAAAATTGAAAATTGAAGCGAACAAAATCAATAACAGTTTGTTTCTTATTTGATAATAATTACTATTATTAAGCTGTTTATGTATAAAATTTGACTTGTCTAAGTGCTTATTTTGTAAGCCTAAAGAAATAAAGTTATTGAATTTTGAATTTTGAATTTTAACAATAGGAAGAGTCCCCAAGAAGCGCTGATTGCATTGTCCTAAGAAGCTAGAGAAACTAAAACGCATAAAGTGCAGATACTGAGTATTTGTTTGAATTCGGGACAGTGAGAGATTCCGAGAAGCTGCCGTAGGATCGCAATCTCACCCAGCTCCCTCTAATGGTGTTACTGTTACGACTAGTGCAATTACAACGCATGACGAAAATGACTTTATTTATCCCGAGGTATTGGCACTTGGCATATTTGTGACTTTGGTCTGGTGACGGTATTCTGATCTAACCAGATTCCTTCATTAAGCTTCTTTGGAATGCAGTCACTTGTAAGGTTCATAATTCGTATTACAACTTGTTCAAACTGACATTATTATATTTTTATTTGTTATTAATTATACAACTGCTAGGCTAAAGTTTCCCTCAAACCTCCGACCAATCGACTCGAAATAAGTCGACTTCTTTTCGCCACCGTCGTATCCTCGGCCAGCTTCGACATCTATAACTCCTTCAATCTGTGGCTCAGGCAGTAGGAGGAACAATTGCTTAGTATCGACCGACATAACGAAACTGTAGTAGGTAATTGCTAAAGAATATTTATCTCAAGAAGCAGTTTTCCATAAAGATGCAAGAATTTCTCGTGCCAGAATCTCTCGACAAATGGATTCGGCCATAAACGTTACAATAAAACATAAAATTTCACAATTAACCAAATAAAATTCTTATTACAATGAAACATAACAGCAGTGGTTGAACTGTATGTCCGTTAGTACCTGTTTATATAGCCTCAAATCTTTGACATTCATATACATTAGGTCCATCAAACAAAATAAGCGTAAGAATATTTTTTTATACAAATAGGTACCTACATAACAAAAATAGCATCGAAATCTTCTTTTGTGAAAATTATAGTTATATGAAATTAATAAAATATTATAAAATAATTTGCTTTATTTGAAAAACCATAAAAACCGATTTAGAATCCCTTCATTACACTGTTTTTAAGTTTTACGGGACAAATACTAATTCTTCGGGAATAAAATTTATTGTGACCACCTCGGAATCATTCTTTATTTATACAATAGAAAAATAATTTTTAAAATCGGTCCATAATTGATGGAGAAAGCAACGAACATAATTAAAAAAAATACAAACACTCGTACATAGTTCCCCCTCCCTTTTTTCGAAGTCGATTAAAAACAAAATTATACGACAGACAACGCTAAACATGTAGATAAATGATTAAACAGATCAGACCAAGTCACCGGCCACCACTAGTACCTATATAAAATCGTAGTACCGTAACGGGCTGGGTAAGTATGGCAGAAGCTCGCGCAAAAACTAGCCGTCTCCATATCAGCAGAGACGATTATTGCAGAACGAGGAGCGAGTTAAACAAACGTTTGCGGTTATCGTTTATTACCTTCTCTTGTAAGGGATATGATATTATACTTTGGAATATCAAGTTTAGACAGGGTGTCCCGAAACTCAACGTCAAGCCGAAAACGGAAGAGGTTTCATGACGACCCAGAAAAACCAACAAATCATGGGTCTTTCTTCAATGGTTTCCGAGTTCAATTCTTTTGGTTTTGGGTCTTATTTTTGAAATACTAAATAATTTCAATCTTTCAAGAACAGGAGTGATACGTATTATACTATTTTTGAAATCTATGATAACTGCGCCATCTTTTGACAGAACATGCTAGCCTATCGTGGTGGACTGTTTTTCTTTATGAAGACTTTAAGTTAACCTTATGAAGATGATTGATGAAGAAACGGAACTAAACAATATTTATTGAAAAATATAGGCATTATTTTTTTTCTCACTAAAATTAATGAATGAGTTATTTGGGTTTGTAATACAAAAATAAAAATCACAAAATATTGACATTGTAGTCACAGGCCACAGCATAGCAAAGTTTGGCACCGAGCAGATAAATTATGATCTTCAGTAAAAACCTATAACTCAGAAACCATTGCAGATAAAGCCATGGTATTGTGGTTTTTCTGGGTCCTCAAGAACCCACCTGTCCCCGTCCTGTCCGGCTTAAAGTTGAGTTTAAAACTCCCTGGAAAATAATTGGTCAGAAAAAGTCAAACCGCTTTATAAGTCTGCAGTCTTATAAGAAAACTCTAAACTGTACAAATTAATCGTAGTACTATAGATTCGATTCTCATGGCGGTTGTGGCATTAGACTCGATCCCTCCAACTTAGTCCGTGGTTGTTGTAAGAGATAAAGGGACCTACCAGACGAATGACAGTCTGTGTTTTGTGTATTTTAACAGCTTTAATGTGATCATCGAAACGCCTGTCATGCGTGGTGATTATAGCAAAACACCCTTGTTTCGGGGAGACATGGTCAACAGTGGACGTACGTGTGCCTCACCTTACGATATATGAACAGTAATCTGCAACGATATAGAAACCGCATAGGCATAAGAAAGCAAAATCAATCTTCAAGTTTAGGTTGAGAAATTGTTCACTTGTCACATGAACTAAAATTTATAATATGAAACATTCCTTTGTTAGCAGCAAATCAAATTGTAAAGTCTGTAATAGCTTAAAGAACAGCCTGGCTTGGCGGTATGATAATAAAATAGCAAAGATACAACAGTCATTTTTGTCAAGCTACAGCGTTAAGTTTATAAATACTGCTGTTAGAACTGTCAATTGGAGCTAATGGGTAAATTGTTTAAAAGAGTCCCACGGTTATTATCCAGTTAGGTTTACAACTGCAAGGCAGGAGTCATTCACGAGATGGATATCGATTGTCAAGAGGAGGAGGGGAAAATTGTGAATGTTATTGATGACCATTTAAAAATTGAGGAATCAAAAACCAATCGCTGATGATTGCATGTCAATCAACAACGATTGATTTTACAAGTTTGTATGGAATGACGTAAACAACAATGTTTTCCACACAGCAAATCTAGCAATATGTAAAATTGATCGTAAACATAATTGCAAACAAAATTGATGGAATACTAAATTAAATTCCTTATTTCAGACTTCATAAGTCCAAGTGACGAAACAAGTTTATCCTTTCAAACTTAAAAGAGCGTTAAAATGAATCTTGATGGATAAGATGGCCGTTCCTATTGGTTTTGCCTGTGAACTTGTAGATAAAGTGCAAAATCGTTACAAAAATATTCACTTTCACCAATTTAACTTTATATTTTAAACCTGGTCTATTCCCGTGTTTTTAACAGAGTCTAGCCGTCTCGGCCGCCGCCAATATATTTAAATTGTGGAATTTTTATTTGTCACAATGTGACAAATAAAAATTCCACAAACGACGTTATGTCATAACGTCGTCTAGGCATTCTTGCGATTCCCAATTAGACGACGTCTCGTCTGGGATATCTCCTGAAACTGCGATCTTGGGGATCTTGTCAACAGAGATAAAAACAATTAAAAAGGGGATATTAATTATTCGGGTGAAATATTGCTAAAACTTTGTTTAGTCTGTTTTTTTGTTCCACATTTTTTTATGTTTCAGAACAACAACAAGTCCGATGCGAATACTGTAATTATGATAGTGGTTACACCCTGGAACAGTCCGTAAAAAGGCTCTACCACTTTGTAAAAATATAAAAACATTAATTTTAACTGCCACTCTTTGATCCCCGACTGTCTGCCCTGACTCTCATTAATCCAAAGCAACATTGACTTTGCCGCCCCATTATTCCAAACGTGACAATTCCACCCACTTGAGGATTACGTCCCCTAATCTGTCACCATCACATCTGCAATGACCTAATAAATCGACGGCAGCTGATGCATCGATTGACAAATACAATTAACGATACGGCTGGGCGGAACCACGCGTTAATTGCAAGGCCGGGCCATTGTCAGCACCGGACATCAGCCCGATAGTGCCCCTGCTGCGATCAGCGTCCTTATCGATTGTGAATTCGATCGAAAGAACAGAACAGAATTTTCTGCCTAAATTGTGGTGCCTTTCGCCTACTTTGAGTAGGTACTTACATATTTTTAATCTAACGCACACATAAGTATCCACGGTATATTTATTATTGGTTTATTTTGAAAACAAATTCTGAGCAATCCTAAGAGAAAAATCTAGAACAATGCTCTAGTATTAGACTAGCCTCTGGATAATTTCTTTTCGTTCATAAAATATCCCACACGTAAAATCTTCATCTTTCAGAATCATTGGCATCATCTAATAACCAGTTACCACCTCTATTGTTTTATCATAAAAACAACGTTCCCACGTGTTACTCGTAGATTTTAGTGCCTATTTCGAGTGTTGGTTTTTATCTAATAACTTTGCACCGTAATGATGAGCTTGTTATGGTAAGTGACCTACAAGCTTGCTGAGAAAATGGCGGGTCTAGAATACAACGACCAGTAAATTAAGTTATTATGAAAATTAAATTCAGAGAGACTGCGGTAGGTAAAGCTAACGTAGGTTTGATTTCAGTTACTAAGAAAATACGGTTTGATATTGTTGAATCAAAGTGAATTATATATCAGGGTAAATTCTGTCTAAAGATAAAGTATTGGTAAATGTTTAACAGATAAATAAAAAGCCTTTTTATTGCCTGCGATAAGATAGCTATCCTTTTTCATACACATAAAGCTAGCTTTTCCTGCTTTTGATAGCTAAAACCAAACTCTCTACACACCAACTTCTCTAACATTACCTACAACTGTACAACTATTGTGCAATACAATTAATTGTAAAGCATTCTCTTTAATTTCTTCTGGCTCTGCATTGTGAGACACACCTAACACGGCTTCATTACGAACGAAGTACCGAGTCCAGTGCCGGTTCGCTGACTTTACTGTCCTAATAAATATTAACATACGAGGAATTATTTTACTTTACGTCTGGCGTATATCTAAATCTTTTTTTTCTAGACTTGGTTCAGATGTTCATATTTCGTTGTCTAAAGATTATGCCTTTAAAACTTTGAATATCGACACATACTATCATGTTTTGTCAGTTTTAAAGTTACTCCTCTACTTACTTGATTAAGTGTCATAATCATAATTATTAATTATTTATAGAAGGAATTTCATAATCGTAGTTGTTCGCTTCTTTACTTTACCTTAATAAGATTGAAGAGGACAAAAAATCAAAGTGGTCGCTTTATTTCCTAGTTTTACTTTATCTAATCTGAGTTTTGTGACGTGTCCAAGAATCCTGTAAGGTCTAAAGGAAATAAAGCATTTCTAGTTTTGAGTTTTCGAGTTTTGAAACTGCGAAATGTCTTGTAGTTATCCAAAGGAAAAACAAATCAAATATTTTGTCTTTTCTAAAAAATGCTTTTCTTTTGCTTCAAGTTCTTTTGCTTCTGGTGTCAAATCATTATGCTACCGTTTATTATAGCAACATGTTATTGGTATGGCATGTTTTTGTTTAGCTGATTCACAAACAATAATCTGCCCTTTCTAGCGTTACCAACTCCAAAGTTAGTCTCAATGACCTACTTGAATTTCCTAATATTGAAAGCATAAATAAAATAAAGGTACCTTATGAGTGTTCAGATCAAAACGATCGAGACAGATTTACAGTATACTGGTATCGAGCACACACAAAGAAACGAAGGATGCTTCACAGAAAGATAAACATTTTGCTAGCAGACTGGAGTAAACAGTAAGCGACGTACTTTTTATAAATTCACTATCTTGCAGTCATGAAGCTTTCTAATTTTTACGCTAAAATTTTGTGGTAAGGTCCGTGAAAAGGTTGAAAATGTTATGATTAACTAAATATATTGTTTTAGGTAGGTAGGTCATTACCAGTGATCGGAAATTCGGGCGCTTATTTACCTAAAGTTGGTGAAAGACACAACATGGAGCAGTTAAAACCATCTTTCTCGGGAATACTTTCCCGTAAATTCCTGGGATTTCAGAATATTCTAAAATAATGATTTTTCACCGGAATCTTATTTATAGACGAAATATAAGACACTTTTATTCTGACGTGTTTTTCACTAAAGTCAATATTTCTGAAAAAAAAAAACATTTTTAATTATATTTATGATTTTATGCCAAAATCCTTTTTCTACACGAAATTTAAAACACTTATTCATACGCATTTATAATTTGTTTGATAATTGCGTAAGAATAATAGAAACAAATATTATAAAAAAAATATAGGTATATAATTGTCTGTTTTGTGAGATGAACCCAAACTTGTTTTATTCCAAATGGGAATTTTGGAATTTTCTAGAATGTATTTTCACTGAAATCTTATTTATAGACGAATTATAAGACATCTTTTTCGAACGTGTTTTTTTACAAAAATCGATTTTCGCGTCAGAATAAAAGTGTCTTATATTTCGTCTTTAAATAAGGTTCCGGTGAAAAAATCATTATTTTAGAATGTTCTGAAATCCCGGGAATTTACGGGAAAGTATTCCCGTGAAAGATGGTTTTAACTGCTCCATGTTGTGTCTTACACCAACTTTAGGTAAATAAGCGCCCAAAATTCCGATCACTGGTCATTACACAATAAACATTGTACAATTAATTTTGTAATTTTTATGGAATCGAGGACAATTCACTACAATATTCATAATGATTCCAAAAATCAACAAATCTTTAAGATAAAGTAGGATAACAAAGTTCCTCAAAATCAATAATGTTTGCATAATCTTAAGTGACTACTGTAACTGGTTAGTTTTAATCGTGTTAATGATTCAATAAATAAATAATAAAAAAAAGACGCAAATAAAAGTAAAATTAAAATTCGTAAATATAGATAGAATTAAATTTGCCCAAGAGATCGTACGTAGTAATGATAAAAAATAAGGTCAGTGAGTAGAGAATTCGTCAATGGATGACGTCATTCAGTCTAGTTTAGACATGTCGGATTCGGACCTCACCCAATGTTTATAGATAAGGCATAGAAATAAAACTACAATGTGATCTGGTCTACTGAATACTAGATCGAAGGTAAAGAATCATCATCATCAGCCTATATTAGTCCACTGTTGGACATAGGCCTCTCCTAATGAGCGCCATAGCACCCTGTCTTCAGCTTGCCGCATCCAGTTTCAGCCAGCAGTAAATCACAAATCGTCATCCCACCTGATCGGTGGGCGTCCTGCACTACGTTTGCCAAGTCGCGGTCTCCACTCAAGAACGCAATTTACCCCAGCGGCTGTCGGTTCTTCTCGAGATATGACCAGCCCACTACCACTTTAGCTTGCTAATCCTTTGAGCTATGTCGACAACCTTGGTTCTCTGTCGGATGTATTCGTTATGAATTATATCCTTCAGAGAAAATCCGAGCATAGTTCAGGTAGGTATCGAATACTTTGCGGAAATTGCAGCAGAAATACTGTACTGACTCTACAAAATGAAAAGGTAACAGACCATCGAGCATGTGCTCGCTGTAACAGACAAAGTTCCTTTCGCATTTATAATCTAAGCATCCAAAATAGACGCCTTGAATCAAAATAATGTCTTCTGTAATCCATTGACCATTAGGTACCCTACGCTCTAAAATTATGCTTTCGCCTCGGATAAGCAGTAAAATAGGACTTCCATCGTATAAATTAGTAATTTGTTGTAGTTTTATTGTATTTTGGCAAGTCCTCGGCTTCCGGTGGTAGATTTACGGGCTGGATTATAAAAGTCTGGAGATTCGTCTGAGGGATATGTTCTGGGGAAATAAGTGGCGAGTAGTGGTTCATTTTATATTCTGAAAACACATGCTGCTAAACGTTACAGTAAATGGGACACGTGCTGAAATCTGGAGAAAAACTGATACATGCCAGTGTTTTACGAGAAAAATGACGGGTTTCTAAAGTTTTCAAATAAAATCTTGATTTATGACCAGAGTATAAAAATACAGTTGCCTATGCTGTGTACTTTTCTAGATTATTTTGTAGAATATTATACACATTTTGAAAGGATTAATATCTTATCATACATAAGTAGTTTTCTCACACTTGGAGGGACTGATCTGCGATGTGGGAACTTTTTTTTTCGGATCCACGTTTAGAAAAACTATGTCGATGATAAATCTAAAATTCGTAGACACCTCCAATTGTAAAATAAATGGGAAATAAAAATGCTTTAAGCGAAATATTTTAACGATTCCCAGCAATTAAATAACGTTAAATGACCTGTTGTTGTAACGTCTTGCAGAGCCTTCTATCTGTTTCCTTATCCAACTGACCGTTCATGAAGGGTGCATAAATGAGCTCCGTCTATAAGTGGTACGCGCTAGTATGTTTTGCCTCGGCCACGTTAGTACTGACCACTATTCACTCCTCGCCCTAAAATGGACTCATAATGGCTACTCGCTCGACGATACACCTGCCATCGAGTATTTGTTGCCACTATTTATCGTATCTTAATTTCTATTTATGTACTCGCTCTATCGTCTAGCATGCATCTTAGCCGCTTGGAGACCGAACAACTGAACGTTTCAGAACCATTCCTGGAGCATTTCCTTGGGTACAGAGATTATTATCTAGGAATGCCTGTTTCCATGCTGTTTCTTAGGTTTTTTCCCTATCATCGTGTATTTAGATCGCGTTTTCTCACCTGTCCAGTACTCGGTCAGTTCCGTTCGTTCGGCCTCCGTAAGGCAGTCGTCAAGTCACATAACACTATCACTCACTGTAGCCCTGCTTGTAGACGGCTCGCACCCGCTTCATGAGGGCCGGAGTCCGCCGCAACGGCGGCCCCAGCGCCAGCGCCGAGTGCTCGCGCCGCTCCGCGAACACAATATAGTTCCTTCGATTCTGCAAAGGCACTTCGAAACGTCCGTAACACTCTAGAGTCTCCTGCGGTAGTTTGAGGCGTATGATCGCGTCTTCCTTCGGCCAGTGGGATTGGCGTCGTAGGGGCCGGCGGACCTGGACGGTGGCCGCGTCGGGGGCGAGGGATAGGACCCTCGCCTCGAAGGCGATGGGAGCGCGGTAGGCGCGCCAGGCCACGTCGGCGCGCTCGCAGTAGCGGCGCGGGGCGGCCAGCGCGCCCAGACACAGCGCCAGCACGCAGCACGCACTGCACCACGCCGCGCCAACGCAAGCCCTCATCGCTCCATCGCACCGCGCGCTTGTGCTCGTGCTCTCGCCGCCGGCGACCGCGCGCGACTGCCGCCGCCCGCCGCTCGCCACTCGCTCGCCGGCCCATACCGGCACGCCGCCCCGACTTCGCTCTCCTCTACTACACGAGACACTCTCCTAAACGTCTAGCCCTCCCAACGATACTCACAAAAGTCTGGTTTTCGTTTATTAAAGTTACCAGGACGAAGTGAGTGACCTCTGTGAGTGAACGTAAAAAAATTAGATGAAATAAATTAGGATACGATTCCCTTTCGATTTGCATAAACTACCTAAATACGCCAAATTTCTTAGTACTTACAAATTTATTAGTAAATATTCTTAGTACACAATGCTTTTTTTCCGAAATAGCAAAATTCAGTCGGGAAAACTTTTTTCTTGGTCAAAAGCTATAAAACTGTCAAACATTACTTGAACCAATTTTAAACCTTCAGGGTTTCAAAACTTTGGTGAGGAATAGGTAGTCATAATCCAAATCGTCACCACAAAAACGCCGTGCCACTCGCACACCTGCCCGTTTCCCCGCTCGCCCGCGACATGCGCGCGCGCCGGCACGCGTCTCTGATTTATTTATCTCGGATGATTAATAAGCTCGTTACGGGTAATTACGGATCGAGAGTTTCATTAGGGTAAGGTCTGGATTGCCCCTTTTTGGGTTTTAAGTAGTGTTAGGTCACCGATCTTAGTATTAAGTAGTTAAAGTTTTACAGTAGGTACCAACGGAATTTCATCTGATTAGTTTTACGATAGAGAACGTGCGTAGGTCATAATAGTTTACTTCAATCAAAAGGAAATATGTGTAAAAAAGTATTTACTACAGCAAAAGACAAAGGTTGCACATTTAGTGCACATTCTTATCTGAGATACCTATACATAAACTTAAGTTTATACATAAAATATGATTGGTATTTAGGAAGAGTCACAATTACCACATAAAGTTTATAGAGCTACACTAATTACCTGTTTCTTTTTTTTCAGATATTTAAAACGGCGAATTAGAATTATTGGTGATTTAATAAACAGTATTATTTTCTCTGCCTAATAAATGCATCATTTTGTAGATATTGGCTCCACGTCTACAAAACAGTTTACGAACAAACTCATGTCATTTCAAATCGGTGTTTATAAAGTTCGTAAAACATTTATTTGCACTCCATGTCCACAGGTACATATTAATTTGATAAGTACCTAGAATATTTCATAGACACGAAGTACCATTTTCAGATTTGAGTTAACCTATACTGTGTAACACCTCTGTCTAGCCGTGATTTCGTAGCAAAGCCTCGACCTTCTCTCGTAGACGTCTACGCGCGTAGCCGTAGCTGACCTCTCGTAGCAGTAGGCAAGTAGCAACGAGTACATAACATTGTTACGTCTATTTTAGTTACAGACGTAAGTAGGGTACTCACGTCTGTAGTACGTAGTACTTAGTTACTTAAAACTCAGTGCTTTATTTCCTCTAAACCTTACAAGACTCTTGGACACGTCACAGAAACACGTACGTAGGATGTGTGTCCTACGGCGCATCTGATTTTAATTTAACCTCTCAGCTAGCTCGACAAGCGCACTGTGATTCCGTAGCACGATATTGAATGAAAGAAAGTCAATAATAGAGAATTCCTGCAATTTAGAAAACTGATATTCAAACTCGATGTTTTTTAAGCGACGAAACGAAAAATAAAAGAGGATGAGATTTAATCGGTCGGTTTTATGTATTTTTTATGTATTCGTCGATTTCTCCGTAAATTATGGAACGATTCGGAAAATTGTATTCTAAATTTTACTCTCGAGGGATAAATACCTACTTGTCCCGAAAAACTTAAAAAACTGTGTAGGTATATCCATAAACCTACAGTCACTTATTACCTTCTGTGTAGAAGGGAGTTGCTTGGATAAGTAAGGTACCCATAACGCACACTCAGCTTACAGTTTGCGGCTAGATAATGCTGTGTGAATGGACCAGAAATTTTATTATTGTCTGCAAAATCAAAATACGTCTCAACGTCTTTTACTACCTACTGAAAAGCCTTCAAAACTTAAAAACTGTGGAAGTGTTTTATTTCCTTTAGACCTAACAGGACTCTTGGACTTCATAACGTGCTTACCGATGTCACAGATTAGGTAATGTTACTTCGTAACCAATACCCACGTCTTGATGTCAATCTCCGTGTTAGCTATCGAAATCTCTTTATCTATCTCTCTCTCTCTCCTTTCTGTGAATACCATTTATACCCATCTCATGGTGGGTACTTCCTTTATTTCTGCAAAATATTTTCTCAATAAACCTTGTTTTACAAAAATATGCGACGATATTAAAAACCTCTCTCGTCACGTTCTCAGGAGTATGAATGAAGCATCTAACGGGCTCGATTCGCCGCACATCCGGTAAAAAAATAACTACAACCTTATTTCGGCACCCCAGGTAGCTGCCCATTCATCCCCCGGTATGAATGACCGGTGGTTATTAGGGTTCCTCAGGAAATTGAGCTAGGATTGTGATAGACTAAAGAGGGAGGATACCTATCTGAGTTAGGTAGGTACTAATGTTTATTTTTAAAGCTTTTTTTAACTTGCCCTGTTACATGTTTTTTTTTTCAAACGATGAGCTGAAATTTAGCATAAATAAGTTCTAAGACAATGCAATGTCATGGAACCATCCAGTTGATATGATGAAGGAGAGAGAAGGTGACCATAGGAACTCCTAGGAGGATAGGATTTGGCCCAAGCACTTTGGTCTTAGATGAAAAAGTTTTAGAAATTAAAAAAAACGCTGTATTTCTTCTGCCTTTTCTTTGCTCGAATAAAATACTTCCTCTGTTTCTATTTCTGGCATACATGATATGTTTATTGGATTGATCTAATTTTATGATCATAAAAACGAGTTGGATTTATCTGATAAGTCAAGTCAACACGACGCATTTTTTTTTCGTATTATCATCAAACTGCAGTTTGATTTACCCATTACTGGGTAAAGGCCTCCCGAAGTTTGTGCACACACCTGAATGGCACTAGACCAGCTTGCGCCATCTACATCCACAAACATCGTCTAAACGCTTCAGGCCCTTACACTTTTGCTCGTAAAAGTTCATTTACAAATGTAGGTTGCTCGATTATGCGATATGACAGAACACCTGAGTGTTTTTGCGTAGCGAACTCATGAGGTTTACTGGATGAGCCCCTGGATGACCTTATCTCAGATGGCTCGATGGGATTCAACAAGACCTAAGGATTGACCGGCTTGCAGAAACAAGCCAGGAATATTATGGAGAATCAAATCATCATTCATCAAATGAAAAAATTTACTCGTCGAGACCAAGGCCCACCCGCAACTGTAGAGATAAGATGACATTTTGCATGATAAGTTGACTTGCTTTATATTTATACAGAACCCAATCTCCTCCAGCTAAAGTTCCCTTGACACATTTCTCAATAAATAGTTGCATTGGTTTCGCCGCCGGAACTCGCCTCTGCGCATACTCACCTACTATAGTACGCACGCGCTTCCCACAGTTGACCAGGTAAAATTATGAATGAGGATGAATCATAGTTTCAATGAAACTTTATGATAAAAAGAAGTTTTTTTACAAGCAAAACAATCTTTTACAATATGAATGAACGGCTCTTTATCCACATTTCCGATTTACACGAGGTGCATACCTCGTTATGGCCCTAGAGCTTCTTAGCCTTGTTTAAATTACAATTCAATTAAATTTATTTATTTAGTTATAACGGCCATTCACCCTTCTTTAGATTGTTGTTAGGGTCCCAAGGTTTATTTCACCAATAATTCATTTTCCATTAGATAGAAACCATCGTATACAATCAAAACTTGCGAGTTCAAAGCCGTAACCGTAATTTCCATCCCACCAGTATCTTAACTGAGAGTTTCATTTGTACAACCGCCGCGTCTTAATATTAAAGGTAATAACGATCCAGGTGCTAAGGATTAACCTTAGAACAATACTCTAAAGTTATAATAAGTTTATCAGCTCACCTGATATCCATCTTTATCAGTATAAACAGGTGTTATGGCTTAACTAAACAAACACAAACTTTTACAATTACTAGGTACTGTTACATTAGTTAGTTTACTGGAAGTATCTGCGAGTGGTCAAAATCGGTACTAATTTCTCCATACAATCTTGAACAGACAAAAGCTTTCTTGTTACCCACTAGCGCCACCAGCCAATCGCAAAGTTATTTGGCTCGGACTCTACCTTCTTACCTGTAAATACAACAATAGCACACAATGGACTTGAAATAAAGGTGTTTTCTCATTGTTCGGTAACACGTGGTAGCAATTAGTGAAATAGGGGTGTGGGAATCTTTTTTTATTGTTTGACAAAACGGATATGGCCATTTACTTTTTGTTTTCGGTAAGGTCTTTGGTTTAACACCTGTGTTACTTTTTCATTGTTAGTTTTAGATCATTGAAATCTTACGAGTAAAAAGTCGCACAACTTATTTAGCTGTGGGTAAACTTTGGGTTGTTAAGTTTATTTGCTAAGGTACCTACCAAAATAATAGGTAGGTACTTTATTTCACTAAACCAACAACTCTAGAGAGCAGAGGCAAACAACTGTAACTTAATAAAACTACAGGTCTTTTTAATCTAAAGTGACGAACCCACATAAAACGCGAGGTGTAAAAAATCAAAATAAAATAAAATAAATAATGTAATTGTTGTTTTTTAGTTTTTATAAACGTGATGTCTTCATTACCTCGAGCGGAGTCGTGATGCTAAATGACTAAATAAATTGAAATGACTTCATAAAATTATAATGATCCAAACTTTTGCAGTTCAGAAGATGCTTTACTACATTTTATTTTATCGTGTGGGTGATACCGAGGTGCGAGAGATAAAGGACTGCAGCCCTTTTATGGACGAAAAACCGCGATGAAGTTGTTAAATAAAAAAACTCAGTTCCTGAATGCTTTTTGCCGACGAAATTACAAATAAAAAAAGGGATTTTCTATGTTCGGCTGTATGTATTTTTATCAATTTCTCCGTCAATGATGGACCGACTTGGAAAATTTCGCCTCCCTGTCTGATGCGGCAAGTAGGCGCCTGCCCAACAGCATCCTGGTCACGGTGGCTGAGATGGCCTCATACTCAGAGACTGGACCGAGAAACATGTGTTGCCCTGCAACTAAATGCGAGGGGCAAAATAAAATTGATTACAAGTATCTTTGAGGTTACTTGTTTAAGATTAAATTTTATCTAGTTACTATTTACAATAATATGTGATATTCATTTAATTTAGGAATTAGTTTGTGACGAATAATTTAATCTGTTTTTATGGGTATTAACATAGTATCCCTACTATGTTAATACCCATACTAACAATTATGGTGAACAACCGAAAGAAAATAAACTGAATTGAATTGAAAATTCGCTATTGTATGAAGAAGATCCCGAAGTGGTCCCATAAAAATTTATTCCTTATATTTTTATAACTTAAAAACAATGTAAATACTAAGGAATTTGAAGTCGGTTTTAAGATTTTTCAAATCAATAAAATTATTGATTAAAATTTTATGATATTTTACAACTTAGGTTCTATTAGATTATCTAGCTAGACTGTTTAATTTACTCAACGATTTTCTCAAACGTGGGATTTTGTGATATATCCATTCCTTCAAAGTAGAGCAGCCTGCGAGCCCGCGGCCACCCCTGCGCCCGCGCATCTCGTTACCGTATAATTGTTTAAATCGTCACAATTCCTCCGCGTAATGTTCCCATAAATATTTATTTATCGGTCCCCTGATAACGATTATTGCAAACTTTTTATAACATTTAGTGCGTCTTAGGACCCGAAATTGCCGGTTAATGAATTTTTTAAGTCTTAATGCTCTTTGGATAAGGTAAAAGGAAAATGAGTGGATCTTTAGGCGACGACGTATGAATGTTGAGTGTCATTTGAAGTTTTGGCTGAAAGTCTTTTCAAAGGTGACGAAATTTTGACGACCTCTGCGGTGCAAGGTCTTATTGAGACGCAAAATATTGTGGGTTCGATTCTCACCGAGCGAAGGAAAATGTGTCTGATGTAAATCAAATATTATTATTATACAATATAACAATATTATTTATTCCGGGTCTATTTTCTACATAGGCTTTTATGTAAATGTTCTCGAGTGGCGACCATGACGCAATGTGAAATGGAGTGTTGGGCCATCCACCTGATGATGTGTATGAGCTGATATGATAAGAGCTTTAAGTTCAAGTTTGAGATGACACTGTGTGAAATCTTCATAGTTTATTTATTCATAGCGATTATTTTACAGCATTATTTATTGATTTACTTCCTATTTTATGAGTGTCCTATAACTGACACGTATTTAATTATGGTGTTCAAATCTAACATATTAAAACCAATACCTGAAGTGAGATATATATAATTATGTGTAAGTTTTGTAAGAAATGAAAAAAAAACTATTCTCTCTTTCTGGAAAGGTAGGTTACATTTAGCAAAAATAATACCATGTCAAAAATATTATAAATCAGATATGCCTGGTAACAGCGGGTCAGAGGAGCACCTACTTCCAAGCAGAGTGGTTAATGTCCCTCGCACCTCAGAGTAAATATAACTGACCGCGTCTAGGTTACTACTCGAATGTACCTACGCTCTAGATATTGCTACTCTATGGGTGCGTTTACAGTGAAGAGCTGAAGCGGAAGCGGATTTTTCAAAGCTTCCTTTTGGAAGCTTTGAAAAATCCGCTTCCGCTTCAGAAAAAAACTTCTGCTTTTTTAAGCAGAAGTTTTTTTAAATAACTATCTTATTCGCACGCGAATAAGATAGTTACCTATTTAAAAAAAAAACTTCTGCTGCTTAAAAAGCACTACAAAATTAAAGCTATGATGTAGATTTGTCAAGCATAAGCACCATTTGCAGCATTTTTAAGCATATGTGCAGACATAGAATCATCCATAGAACGATATACAATTGTATCACAAAACCTAATTATTCCGTTCCTTTTCTAAAAGGGAAAAGGAAAAAAAACACCATAAATAAGTTCACAATATACATTTGAAATACCTGACCTAACATTGAGTTGTTACCCTATTGTCAGAGTAATTAAGGAGTGACACGAGAAGGGCGTCGCGCAGCTTGCCTCTGCGCTTCGAGTCGCGTGTCCTGCGCACTGGATGTTACGGACAAAGAATGTGTGGAGTAAAGTTGATGCTAAAAGCTTGATCTAGCCTGGGTCGCGTGTCTTGCACTGGGTTGTACGGACAAGTAATGTGTGGTATCTTGATGATCTCTATATGGGTACTGGGTATAATTTAAAAGGTTGCACAATTTATAAATTTTCTTTAAACTGCTCCTATTAATGGCCGGTATGCAGCACGTGTTAAATTACAAATGGCGCATGTGTCAATTATAAAGCATCATATCACATTAATGTTCATGTATTTGAAATTTATCCGTGTTTTTCACACATCTCTTTTCCCAGCTTGGTGGACATAGGACAATACTAAACAATCTCTAATAATACCATCAGGAAAGAAGTTCAATACATATACCTAGCTGATTTCGTATACAAATCTATTTTACCGTAGTAAGTATTTAACTAGCAAATTGATTTAAGTATAATTACGTTATCTCCACCCCCTCTCTGTTCGCTAAATGACACACACCTGTACTTCAGTCTCGTGTAGGTATGTTCATATCCCTACGTACTCGTATACTATCTATACATTGAAGATGTAGTCGACAATTCGGGTGGCCCGCCGCCGGCAGTCTGGGACCTTTGAAAACGAATGTATCTTGCCGTTATGTCTTTGCCATTTTATAATGTCATACGATGAAATTATTCAGGTTTTGGACTTTCGCCCGCTGATGGATTGAGTTTGCTGTTGGTCTCACTTGCGATATTCCAGTGTAAAATCAAAGTGTGCTTTCCTGCATGCAAGGAGCATGTATGTATTTTACCCGTTTTGTTCGTGTCAAAAAAGTGCTTTATTTTCTTTGGACCTTACATGACTCTTGGACACGTTAGCAAATTAAAATTTTCTACATAATTAAAGGTTATGAAATAATGCGGTCACTTTGTTTTCATGTTCAGTTTATTCAAATCAAATCAAAAATTCTTTATTCCACAAATACAAAAATGTACACTTAGAAAAGGTCAATGGTTCTTAAAATAAAACACTGACACAGAAATAAAGTGATATTTTTTATTTCTGTCGTTTCGGTATGTAGACTAAAATAAAGAAGCGACAAAGAAACCTTTAGCAGTTAGTTGTTATTTTTCGAATTGGAGCAAAACCCGTCCCAAGCTTTTTTATCTTCTAGATAATCTCATATTTTGTAGTAAGCCTTCTTGCATAGAAAGGTTTTGACAGTTTGTTTGAATTTATTTACTGATAGATTTTACAATTCATTCGGAGTTTTGTTGTAGAAGCGTATACATTGCTCTTTATAAGATACATTCATTTTGTGAAGCCTGGTTTATGTGCATCACAGCGAGTTTATGTTTATTTCTAGTATTTATATGATATAAATCGCTATTTATAGGAAAGCTTTTGATATTTTTTTGAGTGTAGAACAAACGTTCAGAAAAACAGTAAACAATTTACTTGTACCTAGTTAGGTTGTTAGTTTTCGAATTTGTGTATTGGTTAGTGCAAAGCTTTTTCTCCATTTGTCTCCCAAATAGAAGAAAACTAGTTTTTCTCGGAGTGCTATTGCAGACAAAAATCATGACGAAATAATGTTTGACAAAAATCTGTCAGTTCTCGTGAGACGATAGTAGGTATTTATCAGCTCTGTGGTACCTCAAAGAAAATCAGTCTTTGATTTTTGATTTACAAAATTGGCCTTTTAACTTGTAGAACTTGACTTGTAACTTGGGTTCTTGTTAGCATTTAGAACTACTTACTAGGAGGGTTCGAGGGTTCTGCACTTCTGAACGAACTCTTCATGGCCAAGGGCAGGTTCAATGGCAATTTGAGGTTCGTTCTGAGTGGTCGCGCCCGGTATCTACATCTACCCTCGCGAGCCAACCGTGTCCATGGATGGTATCCAACCATTATAATCTCGCTGATAAACTTATGGCGGAAAATAATTCATGTTTTGCGATGTTTTGACGTTTTATGGTGTGAAGTTTTCGGCGTCGGAGTTGAGACTCGGTGGTAACGTTAGTGTGCTGAAGTGAATAGTTAGGTCTAGATGGAAAGAAGAATCTTATTATCTATCAAATATTATTTATCGGGTATTTATCGCGTACCTTTTGTTTTTATTTTCCCCAACGTTTTGACCACGATCGCTGAAATAAATACCAGATAAATAATCCTTAATATGTTAACAAATAAATTTTAAAACGTCTTATTATTTATCCTATATTTATAATACATATTCAAAACATAGGTACATACATACATAAAACGTACATTCAAAAGCATGAAAGCATCATTTTTGATCAAGAGGCAAGCAATGTGTATAGAACCGCAAACATTCGTTGCTTACCTTTATTAATTAAGTAACCCCTAGGCTAGTAAACCAAAACACAGCTCGCGTATCTCTACTTTTTACCTTCTACGACAATCCTTACTATTTAGGATCTTTTACGCCGTTATAACGACGCTCTTACGATGCATCATCATAATTCATAATACGGAGAGTATTTACGACAGTCGCTTATTTTGTCTGATTAGACGCTTACAACAAGGTTGTTGACCAATCGTAGTTGGTTAGAGTACACCCGTACTGAGGGTGGGGCACGGGATCGAGTCCCGTCGACATCGAATTTTTTTGAAACTTATTTATTTTGTGTAGTCCGTATCTTAGGGGCGGACTTATACTACTTTTTATCCCGGAAAAAGCTTGCGAAGGCTAGAGCAAGTAATCAAATATTTCACCAAACAAAAAGCCAAAGCTAGCAATCCATTTCGGCGAGTCGTTAAGGTCTAAGGTCAATCACTTGCTTTACTTTCTCGGTTCCGGTCGGAAGCGCTCGGATGCTATCGGCTGTTATAATTAGTGCGTCTGCGCCGGCGCCGGCCGTGCGTGACCGCAGGTCAGGCCGGGCCAATGGTTGAGGTGGATCATGATACGTCATACCTAAGTCATAGCAGTAGGTATTTTAAAATTCTAATATTTATTTATTACTAGTTAGCGCGTTTATAATTTCTTTCTATCCCATGGGAAATGATTCATGGGATAAAGCCTATATTTTATTCCAGGCTTAGAAAAACATTGTGCAAAATTTCAGTTCGATTCGTTTGGTTGTTTTGCCGTGAAGAAGTAACAAACATCGATAGATTCAAACTTTCGCATTTTTTATCATAAGTGTGATAAAAAAAATACCTGGTATGCTAGACAAGTTACTAAATTAGGTAGCGTATTAAAATAAATTTAGGGAAATTACAATTAAATTAAAACTAGTATTTACAATTGAAACAATTGAGCTTACTGCAGACTGTTTAACTGTTACTGTGACTGTTAAACAATCTACAGGTAGTTCTACTGATCCATATCAATACCAGTCGGAAGCGTGCCAAGACGCTGGCTGCATTGCCCCGCTGTATGGTAGGGCAACGCTACTTGTCTTGTTCGAAGAATTTTTAAAGATTTTGTATAAATCTTAATGAAACAAACAAAAATGTTCATTTTGCATTCAGAATCTTAAGTTTTACACACAATTTTATATTACATATACAAATTAGGTACGTACTTCTTCTGTGAAATGTGACTTCTGTTTTCCTGAATCATTCCATTTTATTTTGGTGAACAATAAAAAGTATGCCATCCATCGTTTAAAATCTGTATCTTGTAAAGTATGCCATCGTTTAAAATCTCTAAAGTATTTTAGTAGAACGATTGTTGTATGAATTTGCGCTTTCTGATTTAGAAGGACATAACATAACTATACGTTATACATTTCTGATACATACTAGCTGCTGCCAGCGGCTTCGCACGCGCCTATCAAGTAGCCTATGTCCTTCCTATCTCCCTGCCAAATTTCATAGAGATCCGTTCAGGCGTGCAAAGGTAACAGACAGACAGACAGTTACTTCCGTTCGTCAGCAATAAAACGTAAAAGGGAACGTCAAAATGAATTGGCTCTTTCGAAGCAAACAATAGACTATAATGTAACTAACTACATATAATACGAAACTTCATTGCAATAATGTCGTATAGATCGATCGAATCATTTTGCATTTTGTTTGCAAAAGCTTTTTATTTATTTATTAGTTCACAAAACAGAGTAAGATCCATAAAAAATACAGTAGGTACATTGTTGTTACGAACTAGATTTTACCCAAATATGCAAACATAACAAGTTCTTATAGAAAAAATGTTGCAAGCTAAAATTAAAATTTACCAAAGAAACGTGAAATTTCACTACTACTTTTTTAATGCACTAATTTTGGCACGCGGAATGTACTCTTTTTTTCCGGAAAAATAGCTAATACCTCATTCTAAGCGACACCAACAGTTATTTTAAGTGGGTAGTAAACAAATAAAATTCACTTTATTCGCGGGTCCCACGTTACATCAGGAGCTGTGTATTTTTTGGAAGGTTTGCTTTGACATCACTAATAATTTACCGATTTATTAAGGCTCTTTGTTCTTGTACTAAATTAATTTTCACTTCTCTTGTTTCTGTATTGTATTGTATTGTAGTGTTTCACACGGGCCAAAACCACCCATTATAACTCTGTCTTGTGATCCTCCCTCGCTACGCTCGGGAGCATAAACAACCTCGTCTAATGGGGTGGTTTGGTCCCTAGTAAAACAATCTACTATTAAGAAGCCTAATGACGTTAGTTCCATTTGACAGTTATTTATTTATTTATTTATTAAAGGAACACCAACAGTATACATCTTTTGCTTATTTTAACAAAAGACAGTTGATCGAGTCGGCAAGATAGAAATATAAAGAACTGGCTGTTGCTCGCGGCTTCACACGCTCTTTCCCGCAATAAAAAGTAGCATAAGTCCATCCCCGGGATAGCATCTACCTCGCGACCAAATTTCATTGGTACCAGTTTAGCCGTTTAGATGTGAATAGGTCAATGTAAAAATAGACTGACAGACCGACAGATAGACAGAGTTACTTTTTAATTGACAAGTAATATAGATAATAATTAGTATTATACTAAATAAATAATGTTGTTTTTTACCTGAATAAATAGTCAAACAATAAAAAAAACTATATAATTTTTTTTTCATTTAGCGTTGAACATGAATCAATGAAAAAAATCAATGCTTTTATAGATTTGATTCCAAAATTTGTGGGTATTATTTTTATGCCCCTTAAGCTGCATTTTATAAAAAGTGAAACAGAGATTTATAACCTAACGCAGAGCCGAAGGGGTCTAGATCTCTGAGCATGTAAATTAAAATTCATTCTCGAATTCCGCGATTTTGCTAATTAATAAAATCGACCACCTACGTTTCTGGAACCACACCTCATCAAAGAACCGCACTTTGAAATTTTGAATGGGGCTAACTTTTAGACATTTTATGTATATAACTTGCTTCTGCCTGCGTTCTTCCGGGTTCTAGTATGCTATACGCCTATGTCCGTCCCCGGGATCTATCTGTATGCCAAATTTCATTAAATTCCGTTGATCCGTTGGCGTGAAAAGGTAACAGACAGACAGATAGACAGAGCTACTTTCTAAATTATAATATTACTAGCTCCTGCCCGCGGCTTCGCTTGCACTTTACCGGGATAAAAAGTACGAATTTATTATATTAGTATGGATAAGGATAGTATAGATGCAGCTTACTCTTTGCTGACGAGTGTCAGCAAACAAAACATTGCCACTTGTCAGCACTATCACAGCTATGACTAAATAGTCCGTGCATATCTCTGTAAGCCTTTTTAGGGATAAATGTGTTAGGTATTTTTTGATTTCTGAGCACAAACGAAAGAGTTAATAGCAACCTAATTCGAGCGGTAGAGTTCCCAATGAGTAAGTCTAGCTACCTGAATGAACGACTTAGCATGTTGGGCTACTAACAGATTATTACATTGTATCAGTTTTTTTTATAGAAGATACCTAACTGAGCATAAACCAAAGAGGCAGCAATCTAACTCGAGCGGTAGAGTTCTCAATGCGAGACGAACAACAAGTAAGCAGGTTTGTGCTAATAACAGATAAGTCTGCATCACTTATCTCCTCCTATAGCTAACTACCTACACAAACAGCAGTTACTCTGTCGGTTGCAGACGCAGCCTCCGCGGCGCCGGCCGTTGCCAGGCAACGCGGCGCCGGCGAGACGAACTCTCTTGCGGAGGTAGAGGCATGGATGTGGCTCGATGATGACTCATCATGCCTTTTCTTATTTCTATTTACAAAATGAAGTAGTTTTTAACTTTTTTTAAATTTTATTTAGTTTACCCTTTGAGGCCTTTGCCCTGCAGTGGGACCCTATAGGATATAATAACATTAATAACACATTGCTAAAACTGGCATCGACATAAAAATTTTGAACGATAAACAAAAAAATAAAAGCAACTGTAAAACGCGGCACTTTTAAATATTCTCATCTGTTGTAGGTATATTCACCTTCGCTGTAAGTAGTTTGTTTCATGGACAGGAAAGCTAATTATTTTTTAACGATTTCCTCTAATAGTGAATGTGGGCAGAAAAGCGAGCAATACGATAGTGTGGTAGTTGATATTCAAAACTTAAGGGGGCTTTCATCGTGCAGCTTTTGAACTTGAAAGAAGAGTTGCTGTTTTTGAACGTCGATTTTTAAGGGTGTATTATGGTATTCTATCAGGTGAGAAACTCCTAGTATTATTATGGTAAAGTATCTATTTATCCGTCAATCGCCATTGAAAATCAAAGCCGATTCCTTTAGCTCTAAATCCATGCCACATAAACTTAACTTTAACTCGTGGTTTAATGTGAAACTATAACTAAGAATCTATAGGAATTATTGCTATAGGAAATGTACGTCGTTACTCTGGTTATTCAAAACATTAATTACGGGTAAAACTTTACGGGCGATACTATGAGATGTTGCCTACGACATGGGTGGATTGAAATATTGAGATATCGTTGTTAGGGCGATCGATTTTACACTTTCGGTGGTGTAAATAAATATGTAGACCCCAAAACATATTCTGAAAACACTTAAAATAATTACAGCCCATACAAACATTTTGGACCCCGCAACTTTTTGCGCCTTCCATATAATCTTCGGCCCCTTATGTCATAGAAGTCGTCATTAAGTAGAAAAGTTATTAGGTAGACTGGTACCTTCTCTGTAAGGGCACTATCTCATTAGGACCACATGGTGCAAACCAACAAAATGTGTACTATTGCATGAATGATACCTCGCCTGGTATCAGCTTGGTTACCAACCAAATTGGTTGCCGGCAACCGAATCACCCGCTGGTGGCGCAACCATTAATATGTATAAAGCTATTTGGCGTCTCACTCAGTCCACCACCACATGCACCAACAGTCGTACGTATAGCATAAGAACTTTTTACTCTTCGACGTCCATTTTGAAACTGACAATCCTGGTATTTGTTTTGGTGTATCTCACTCGCCGTGGCGCGACCGGTGGCACTACCATGGTGTCCTTATCAGATAGGGACCTAAGTCATAATCATTATCAGCCCGTATTTACGTCATATCAAAATCTTCTAACAGCCGGTTTTCCAAACGGGTTTGACAATAATTTAAACTTTTTGTAAACCTCTAGTGTTTGGAGGAACCAGGATTGGGTTAGCTGTCATTATTGCTTGTGTGTGGAGAAACGAAGACTTGGTTCGTAAAAAATACAAAATCGAGCTTTTCGCAGAGGGACTACATTCATATACAAAGCACTATATATATAGAATATTATAGCAATTGTCCTGAGATTGGGTTAAATCTTGATTCCTCTACACACTAGAGGTTAACAAAAGATTTAAACTATTGTCAAACATAACAACCGTTTGAAAAACCGGATATAAGTAATCTATTCTCCTCCACCCGCTAAAAACCACTATCTTCATCATCATCATCATCAAGTAAGGCCTCATCTATATTTTGCCTTATTATCTGGACCTGTGCCACCTAACTTAGTAAGTTGTCCAGTCTAAGTTAGTCTTAATATCGTTAATTGTTGTACAGAGCAAGGTGTAGTGTTGAATAGTGGTCGGACGACATTGGACAATAGCGCTGGGTGGTCAGTAGCCGGTGGTCGGTGGTCGGTGGTCGCTTTACGGCCAGCCCGTGGGAATTGGTCGTTTAATATCGCAATTACTGGCCACGGCCATTTAAACTCTGGCCATGTAGGTCACAATGAAAGAAGGTGCTTTACTTGTAGCTCTTATGATTTACGCTAACGAGGTAAAAGGTTTTCATTGTTGATTTGTACCCGATGTTTTTTAGTCTGTTTATTTGCTGCAGTTGTAATTGACAAACAAAAGATATTATAAAACATCAACTTACAGGTCCTTGAAAACATGTTAATTGGTTACTTGTAGAAACTCATAGGTTATCATCATTATTATGGTGGTTTTGCTCTACTAGAGTCGACAACCAGTGCATATTTTAGATATTTTTATCTGTATCGAAAATTCTCGCGATCACTTATCAAAAAGGTATTAAGGTTGTAGATCTGGACAGCACCGCTGCCGCAGAGCTCAAAAATGTGCATTAAAATATAGGTTTTAACTCGTTATAGGTACATGGATACATTTTACATTGACGGCATCACATGAAATACTACAACTCGGTCACTCGCTTGAAGCTTGCGGTAAGTCATTTTGTAATTGTAAAATGTATTGATTACGAACTTAAGCCCATAATTTGAAAGATTATTTTTGTGCGGTAGCGGTGCTGATTGAATATATATGCTATGTTCTTAAGTCTGTCAACGCGTCGCTTACCACTTCTTTGCTCTTAATAACAACCAGATGGACCAATGTTGCTGTGACAAAGTTTTAAAGGCCCACCTATGCCGTATCGTGAGAGTTAACCTGCAACAGATGAGATAGTAATTAGGCGATGATACAATGAAAACCGCGATCTTTGCCAAGTTTCTGATATATCTAATGAACAAGGAAGAGCAGAAGCTTCCTAAGCTCCGCCATTTCAATTACCAGTAGGTACCATTAGCGGCACACATAACTCTATTTGCATATTTATGTCAGACAAGAGGGTAGACGCAGCCTTACCTGACTCACTCGCTTGCTAGTTACAGCAAACTGAAAGAAATTCAGAAGTAAAGCTTTGTGTTATTGGCAAAGAATATTAGTTTATGCTGCTGAGAAACCTGCTCAGAAAGTTGCTTACTTCTTTTCTAAACATGAAGTAGGCACGTCTTGCAGGCGTACCAAAATGGGGGACGGTAAACTCTATGGAATTTCATTTATGAGAAAAGTGTAGGTATGGAAATCCATTTCTTACGTGTTATGTTTATTTTCCTGCAATACCAGCCAGTAGCTATGGTTATTTTCATAATATGTCAATCGAAAAGAGGTTTTCACTTTGAAGTTTTCACTTTTTGAGTTTACAATTTGAATTAATTCAAGTGATTTTGAAGATTCTTAAACGACAATTTACCTCGTAGATGTAGTATGTAACACTCGACAGAAAGTGCAAGAGGGTGCGATTCCTACATCGTGTGTTTTAAGGCCATCGGCTTCTCCTGAGGCCTCAAATTACACGCTCGGAAGAAATCTGTAATGTACTATTATTGACATCGTCTTCCTGTGTATTAGGCCTCCTCTTTACTACGTCAAATTAGATTATCGAAAATCTTACGAGGTACCTCGTAGTATAGTATAATTAAGTACGTTAAAAAGTAATGTAAAAATAGTAAATAAATTTGCGTTGATTCTATTCTAGTGCACTGAAATAATTTTGTACAGTTAAAGCTTCCGCGCAAGTGCAAGCATAAATAACGCTACAAAGTAGAAAAGGCCACATCTGCAAATTATCCCGAAGTAGGTTGAAGCTGTTCTACTGATTTTTCCTGCTATAGTGTGGCACAGCTACTGACCGTGAGAACTAGCGGCCTGCGAGGTATTAATCCATCGGTGAATTCTACATTTGCATACTTTATTTATGTCCCAGCAGTAGGGTGCGCCATTTGGCCGGATAAAATTGCACTTATTATAGCCGGATGGAATCACAAAGAACCATTGGCTTAAGTTTACTCTGTAGGTTCGTTTGAATCCGCTGGTTTACAAAGTAATAATAGAAGTATAAGAATAGAAGAGTAGTAAGAGTTGGTGGAATACTCGCTTCTGTGTCTCAGTAAATCAAAGTGAATCCTGGCCTCCAACACAAGAATTCTCCTGGCGTCTTGGTTGGCTGTCTCTTTCTCGCTAGCTAGTGGCATCCACTTCGAGGAGATCTGCTTTAATTCGAAAATCTAATGATACATAAGCGACTATGGTAGTTGGTAATCCGGTAGTAATGGTTTACGTACCGTTCCGATACTTTTCCCTAATACAAGGCGTAACACTTCTTTTTTTCGAAAGTACTAAAATACTTAGCTTTTTGCTTTATAGTGCGTTACTCGCACTAGGTAAATCTTCTACGAAAACTTTTTAGTAATATCCCAAAAAATTTCCTGCCGAAATCGAAAACTTTTGAGATATTATTAAAAAGTTTTCGTAGACTAAAATACTCTTGATCTCAGATGGCCATGATCTACGCCCGCCAAAAGTAGGTATAAAATATACAATATCACTGTGTATATTTTATACTTTTGGCGGGCGTAGAGGGCGTCTTACTGGTAACAGAGGCTGCTTCGCCGGCACCTTCAATACTTCATTCTTCCTTAACTGTTATTTATTATGTAACATACCTGCCTCCTACCACACAACTGATCCGACTTTCTAGTCAAAGTCGGATAAAGTGTGTGAAAAGCCGGTTGTCATCACCCCTATTTTAGGTCGCAGGCTTCGTTTTGCGGAGTTCACAGTAGTTATGTAATAAATATGACTTTTATCGTAATTGTGGAAGCTTTGATACCATCTTCTGTAGTTGAGTAATTATACGTAACTCTGGGTTGTAAAGCTTTCTTTAGTTTGGATTTAAAATGAACAACTAACATTTGATTAAAATGACCTTTATGGCACAGTGGGTGAAGGCACACAGTCGTAAGGTTGTGGGTTGATTCCGGTGCAAGACAAATGTATGATCTGATTTCCATACATTTGGAACAGTTAGTATTTTATGTACAGGGTGTTCAATTTAGTGAAACAAAAGTCAATCCGTTTGGGATGGGGGTTTCAATCGGCATCATATGGACACCTCCTGTCGGTTAACAAAATCAGCTGCAAGTTCTAAGAGCTGATTTTGTTTATGGTTCATGACCATTACCTATCAAAATAGCAGCCTCTCTCATGCTGTCCAGCGTAGATCATAATTGGATCCAAGATAGCATGAAAGAGCCAGTCCTTTTTAACCCTAACGTTATTTACGCGACTTATACCAAATGAAGTATGTAATGAATGACGGGCTGTACTACTAGTTGATGAATGACCAATTTTAGACGACGTAATTTGTATCAACAATTACAAAGTAATAAATTATCATAATAAATTCTGCTCTCACGGCTAGGAGTCATCAACAGTCATTCCTTGCGTCATTCTCGTAAACAATGAAAATAATGACTTTATTCATGACCTTAATCTATCATTGTATTAGCCTTTACGATACAAATTCCTTGATCTACAATCATCGACCGAAAAGGATCAAACTGCTTGTAAACAGGTGAGATTGTGGTCAAGCGAAGGCCTATTAACTCTAAAAAAATTGTTACAGTGATATCATAAGTTACTATACTTATATATTACTCCGACTGGTATTGTTATGGATCAGTTGAGCTACCTGTAGATTGTTTGCAACAGTCTGCAGTTAGCTCAATTGTTTCAATTGTAAATATTAGTTTTAATTTAATCCTATTATTTGATTGTAATTTTCTTTGTTAATAAAGATATTTTATACTTATATGACAAAAATTAAAGAGGTTATATTAAAGGTCCTCTTTAACTATGGTATTGTCTCAGTATGACAAACTTTGGCATTTTACCTTTGATGATAGAAACTACGGATGGAGGGGCGCGTGTCAAAAGTGTCAAGGTTAAAACCATTCTTTCAATCTCTCCGTGCGAATAGCACCGCACGCGCTATAGCTCTTGTCTAGAGCTTATTTCATCTATTGACGAATCTACGACGATACATCAAAGTAGGCGATGGTTAGCAGAATGTGTCCCCGGTTCTCTTGTTCAGTGGTTCGTATCTATCAAGTTGAACCTGCAGCTCTAGCCCGCTACTTGTCCACTAGGCCACGCAGTCTGTCGCATAGTTTAAAACAATTGCGAATGAGTCGCAATCCCTCATTCGTTCACATAGCTATTTAAAGTCGGCCCTTACACCGTACAAGCGAATATTGCATTCTTCACATACCTGGGGGAGAGTCCAAGTTATAAGAAATAGCGATTTAATAAAAATACAAAATCAACTGCCGATCGTGGTTAGTAACCACGTACCTTATAGTCATATAAAAAAACTTGAGAGGTGTCAAGGGACACCCGGATGGAACGAAGTTCCTTTCGATTAATTAGTGAAGGAAATATAATTAAAAAAAAATTTAAGTTATAATAATATTTTTTTATTATTGACAAATATAATGTAACTAATTTTTTAGATGTGCGCGAGCTGCAAGCAGCTATAAATGTAAGCCATTTTGGATTTAGAAATGGACATCTTTTTCGTAATCTACGTGTCCGAGTTAGTCGAAAACGACATCCACGAGTGACAACTGCGATAAAAAAAATGTCAGCCATCTTGGACTTGAAAATGGACATCTTTTTCGTAATCTACGTATCTGAATTAGTCGAAAACGAAACCCATGAGTGATTTTTGCGATTAAAAAATGTCAGCCATCTTGGATTTGGAAATGGACATCATTTTCGTAATCTACGAGTTCGAGTTACTCGAAATCCATACCCATATAAGTGGGTGGGTGCGAACACAAAGCGCGGCTCGCTTCGCTCGTCTTGCTGTGCTCCTAAAGTTTTTCTTCAATTCGCGCTACAGAGCGCTGCGTATCGCTGCCAAGGAGGCAGCCATGGCCTCTAGAGAACGCGAGATCTTCTCGTTCGCTAAATGCCGCTCCTCAATCTGCATTGCCCACTGAGGCACATCTGCAGCATGTGATGTATCTGTAACAGTGTATAAAAATAGAGCTTTGGAGGAGGCTATGTCCAGCAGTGGACACTAATTGGCTAGCCATTGATGTGATGTGACATGAATAATGATACGAGGACCCTAAAATTTAAAGTACATCAGATACAAATTATTAGGTACATGATCGCCTGCGCGTTGGGGTCAATTGCGGTAGTGGCGTTGGCATATCTACTGGAGCGGTGGCAACCGACGTTGACTCTGTACATTAATATTTATACTGTTACAATACAAAAGATAACATTTTATTTTCCCAGTAGATGAGAACTTATGAGAAGGAATGTATAAAATTTTAGATAGATATTAGACAGTCGATTTTAAGTAACAATAGACCGAACCGTTATAAACAATAAATCTTGCATCATCAAAGAGGAAATACATGTTGTGCCTATGCTATACAGTATTGGATAGGATCAAGGATATGATAGCACACCTGGGAGGAAGCAGTCCAGCTCAATCGTGAGAGCTGGCTCAGGAAGCGGCGGAGGCTCTTTAAATTTAATTTGAGGCTCGGGAACGGGCTGAGGCAGGTATGGAGGCAGTAGCGGTGTCAAGCTGTGTGCGCTGTTAAATACATTATAACACTAAGTATGAGTTTGGTAATTGAATGCCATGGCCCGCTGACACTACAACATTTGTTATGACCATCCTTTGAGAGAACCTTTATTCCTCAGTAGTACTCGGTTCTCTGAGCTAAAGAGCCTGCCAGTTATATATTTATTGAATAAGACATCCAACATGGGATCACAAAGCTAGATTCTAATAACAATTTAGGGGTCTTATGTCTATGTGTCTATAGAATAGGATGTTACAGCATGCACATTAATAAAATAATCAACACTAGGCATAACATAATAATTATCTACTTATTAAACATCTATGAATAATAGATTACCAAGTTCAAACATCAATTGAACTTGGTAATCTATTATTGTTATGTCAGGATATAAATTCTTAAAAGTAAAGTAAAAATTGTTTATTGGTACAGTGCTAAAGCTTTAAAATTACTAGATGGGTAATTAGCATAAGTGAAAAACATTCAAATTAACAGATAAAAGGTACTTACAACTCTCCACTTGGCTAAGGAAGGTTTTAGTGGCACCAGCCCCAACAGCATTAAGATTACACGCAAGGTCCTCCCAAAGTTTTTCAGCTTTTTGTTTTGCCAGTGGGCCGTTATTGGCCAGGCGGCCCACTGCGAATCCCCTGTTTGCTTCCATAAAAGCCACAAGCATTTCCATCTGCCTGTCTGATACTATTTTTCTTGCTGGCATTCTGAAATAGCCATATTATCACACTGTTGTGTAACAAAACACTTGATAACTTTGGTAACGCATAAAACGCGGTAGTAATTTGTTAAATGTACTTACTTTGGAACTAATCTTTTCGTTTTCAAGAAAAAAAACAGTCGGAAAAGTTGTTTTTGTTTTCACAAAGCAGCCAAACTACTAAACTAACCACGGAAGGGTGATTTGATTGATTTCCTTCGTCCGTGCATCAACAATGTCAGTGCCTTTGCGCGATCATTGTATATGAATTCTGAAATATGCGGTGTTTCAATTTGAACCTTATTCCTTTGTAATAATGTCGTATCTAACAATAGCAAAACGTAAGTGTCGTTTTACCATAGACATAGGAGTTTCTGGGGTCGCATTTACCATAGACTTACGAGTTTCGGTCTAGCCCCCTTTCGCAACGCGCGATAAGGAACTTCGTTCCAAAATGAACTACTACGGTTAGGTACAGAGAAAGAGCAGCATGTGATTTGACAGATGGATAGATGACGTATTATTTTAACCATTTCACCCAAAAAAAAGACTACTAACCTTTTATGCTGATAAACATACTAAATAAAGCTTCTGGTATCGCATACTTTACCCTATTCCCATATCTTAAGATCGCTGATTATTGGCAAAAAAGGGCTGCTTGATGCCACAATACGAGATTTTTAACTGATTCAATTATTGGACTCACCGAGAATCCGTGCGAGTAGGTCTGTTTTCCGTCCTAACCGCGATAACTGAAAAATTTGACTGTCCTGTGATTTTCCAATTGGTCCAGATAACAAAATCGCTAGTAAATTTCAAGTAGGTAAGTACCTTACTAACCCCTAGTAATAAGCCGACTCACACAATTGACTGTGAAATTGTCTTAATAATTTATTTATTTTTGGGGCTTTTTGTTGTTATTATGTAATACTTGTTGTTATTTCGTTTATCGAGACCTTGTTGCATCAAATCGCTCATGGATCGGGCCGCGCCGCGCTCCGCCGATGTGAGAATTTGCATCGAATGGAGACGCGCTGCCAGAGCCGCGTGTTTCATTATCCAGAGATTATCTCTGCACTTCTTATAATATTCATATTCTCTGCAGTTTTCTGAACCGTCATAGCCAATCAAGGCATTGTTGGGTCTGTGGAATTATCTAAATAATTCAACAACATATTAAAAGTACGACCGATGTGGCGCGGTGGGCGAAGGTCTGCCTGCGACGCAGGAGGTTGCGGGTTCGATTCCCGCCTCGGGACAAATGTGTGTACGATCTGCAGACATTAATTTGTGCAGGGTGTTCTGGTCGTTTTCTATGTATAATTAAAAAATATCTATCTATGTAATGTATTATATTATGTATATCAGTTGTCTAGTACCCATAACACAAGCTCTGCTTAGCTTGGGGCTAGATAATGCTGGGCAAATGGCCCAGCATTAATAAAAAAATTGCGATTGAGATTGGTAAGTACTGTCTTCAAGAGTAAGCGCGCAGGGGCCGGTCCCTGCGCGCAGGGTGGGCCAAAGGACCAATAGTATCGAAAACTACAATAAACAATAATATTTACCTGTAACCTATCCCACCTCGCAAATTCCCACAGTCGCGGTGAATGCGTGACTACCGACAAACACGATAGCGTCTAAGGACTAACCGACAAACACAAGAGTGCCCAAAACGTCGATAATACGTGTCTTTTTCCCTTTTTCGACACCATTGATTGACAAAATTGTATTGAACAAAACGGACTCCGCGCTGTGTTCAAATTCAAATGTAAAGCAGCAGGATGTGAGCCGACCGTATTGTTGCTTCCTAAATAGGTACGAGTAGGTAGCTATCATCTGTGACAGTACTGTCAGAGATAAGGTTTCCACCTAGGCAATTCTTAGTACTAATTAACGGGTTTCTATCGCGTTTGTTTAACTATTTTTCACCACGTTCTGATGTTCAGATCGGGTAAATCTTAAAATATATTCCTAAATAGGTAATTAATCAAGTTCCTGTGTGAAATTAAATTTTTTTTTTGAATTTTGGTCTTATCTAAGTAGTTATTTATTTATTTTTGTTAAATCGCATCTTTACTGTATCATTCTTCCTACATAGATGCCATTATCAAACAGCATCAGCATTGATGCTGTTTTTTTTTTGAAATTTTGTTTATCTTCCGATTAGATCCATAATTTGATGTGTTGCGCTTACTTTCGAAGTATTAAACTGCGGAGTCCTTCTTTTTCCTCGGCCGTGCAGCCACTATCGATTATTCTGTAGATCATAAAGGGTGTTCCCGGTATCGCATAGTTTTACGTTTAATCCAGGGCTCACTTGCCCGCGCACGTTTGGGATACTGAAACATTGCTGGAAGGATGATTTCTTACCTGTTTCATTGTGGATCTTTTATTTTTAGTTATGAATTTATAAATATCACCAGTCAGCCAGGAGGACTTACTAATTGAATACAACAGCGAGCCCACGCGGGTCGATCGCTAATTCGAAATTACATAGGTATTGTACCTACCCATGGATACCATGAATGCAACATTGACTAATAATTTACTATTTATGTACCTACTTCCGAATGGAATAACCTATAAAAATAAGTTTTTTTTATAGACTGGTAATCACGTTAGATCCTAATGTCAGTTTAAAAAAAAAAGAACCTCAAATTCCTTATTATTTATAATTCCAAATTAAAACAAAAACACGCACAAAACTGCAGCAACCATCTTTTGTTTAGGTTCCTCATGATTACGATCAGAGATTACCATAAGGGCCCTAAACCTTGATAAAGGTCTTCGCAAATTAATCGGGTTCGACGTAACCCGGCTTGTTAGGTGTAGACTGGTAGGGACGGCGGTGTCCTAAGGGGAAGCGAGGCGATGCGATATACCAAAGCAATGTCATGTAAAAGGCGTCCATAGACTAATAGTATACTACGTAAGGTGAAGGCGTCCGTTCTCGATGGTTATTGTAGTGATTTAGCATTACAAATGACGTCTGGGGGAGACGTAGTGTTGCCCGGCGTAAAAATAGATACAAAATCGCGTTTATGAAGAATGCAGAATGCGTGTCGATAAATAGAAATCACATCTAAAAACTTTAGACGAGATTAACTTTTTTTCATGAACGATAGATCTTTGGCTGACCCTAATCTCGTTTTATGGAAAGTGACGATGGGGTAAGATGTTAAATAATCATTTATTATTCTAATGTACATACCTATTGCAGTAGGCATCATGGAGTAGAGTTACTGGGTGAGACTAATTTACCTGCTTGTAAAGCGGGTCCATCAAATAATCATCATCAACCTATATACTCACTTACTAATGGATATACGCTTCTCCTTATAAGTATTACAGAGTCCTGGATTAGGCTTTCCGCATCGCATTTGCCAGCAGTCAGAAAAAATCCTTCATTACATACGGTCCCCGGACGGGACTCGTCCACCCGTCACAACAAATAAATGAATAATGATAATAAACGATTTGTTGGTCTTAATAACACAAAACTTTATTCAAATTCGTTAAAGTAAACATAAAAAACAAAACGTAAACATAAAAAACAGTGTAATACGCACCGTTCTTCCACTAAACATAAAAAAAATATGGAACCATTCTCTATGCGGTCGCAAAAATAAATAGGTGAAAAAAACCATACAAACTTAGACCCTCTTTGGTTTTGGAAGTTAGTTAAAAAGCTCTGATTCGCAAGGTTGCAGGTAGGACCGCGGTGCTGGAGGACGGAGGGCGAGGGACCACCTCGGCGCGCGCGGCCGCTGCTCTGTAATCTGAGCGCGCAAGGGACTTTGTTGCTGACCCTACAGCTGTGCAGGTGGAAATATCAGTCTGTGCTGAGACAGTGGTTTAGAGTGTAATTTTTTTTGGAGTGCACGAAAAACTATTTTTTTTTGTATTCTGAACAGTTATTAGTAACTCTTTGTTTCTTATTTGATGATATTGTTTAAAATTAAAATTAATATGTAATACTAAAATAAATGCTGAATTTGACTTGTTGTTTGTATTGATTTTCAATTTCTGATTCTTATTCTCAAACTAAATGCTTGTTTCTATTGCTACCTACCTAGTTCAAGCGTTGTTTTAAATTTAGCAAAAAAAGTTAACTAACATTTTTTTATTACTAAAAATTATATAATACTAAAAATTTATTTAAATTAGTTAACTTTTTTCGAGTCATTAGGATAATGGCAATATAAACTCATCTTAATTTGCCATAATTATTATTTAGGTACATTAAAATAAGCTAAAATCAAGCCACGTGTATGCTATTACATTATTATCACCGCTGCGTGGTCTGTTATGTAGATGAGGAATAACTGACCACAAATACCTGCAGTTAACTGCGCGCGCGCGGTCAGTTTCTACAATCTGTGTCAACCGCGCGGCACACCAATAAATGCCCCTGCAATTTTTTTCCCAAGTTTATTTCCATCGTGGTGAGCTGAGCCTCCAAAATTGAGTTGTACGCCTTACGCGGTTTTTTTATTTTAGTTATTTATTTTTCGGCTCCCCGGCGGGCTCACGTGTATGTTTATTTATTAACTGACTGAAGTATTGAGTTATTATGATGTTGTTATTCAGTTTTAGTACTCTCGCTCGCGATGAGAAGCACAGCTCTGGCCAGGAGGTTTGATGGCTAAAAACCCTAGCTGTTATAGACGCTGTGCTACAGGATGTGCCGTTGGAGGGCTACCTATATCTAACCAGTGGTGTAAACTGAAAACATTATATTATTGTTAAATAGGGTCTTACAAACGAACGTTATCTAGGTAACGTTCGTTTGTAAGGCAGCTAAATCGCGGTACATAATTTCATATTTTATTTATTTATAATTAAAATTATTTAGGGATAGAGGACACTTGTGCAAATACAAAATGTGCTATTACATAATTTCCTAAAGCATCTGGTTTCTGAGAAATGAAAAAAAGACATAATGCTGGACTATAATAAATAAATAATGCTGGACCATTCACATAGCATTAACTAGCCCAATTATTTTCTGTGAAAATCTCAGAAACTTGACACTTTAGGGTATTATGTTATGGAACATATTTTATTTGTATAAGTGTCTTCTATCCAACTTTATGAGTTATATTCATTGTGCAACTCAAAAAAAATCTGCCAACGCCTGTATATCAATAAATACCTACTAGATAACATTGGTTGGTGAAATATAATTTAAAAAAATTAAACGATCACTATAACACAGGTCTGCCTGGGGCAGACAGGCCGTGCTGGTACTCTAGAAGGTGAGTGAAAAATCGTTGAGTTCCTATCAGGAAGCTCGAATTATCGTGCTCTGCTTACAAGAGTTTTCGAACTTCACCACAAACGCAATAAGCCGTGTGCAATTACACTAAAAAATCTGTTACCTACAGGTAACACAGAGTCCCCCAAAACCTTAGTCGCCCGAAAATTCCCCATTAGCATGAAAAATACACAAATTAATGCAAAATATTCCCAACAGCTACCATTTGATGAGGCTGTGGAATGTGCCCCAGTTATCGGGCAGGCCGTGTTTTAATCGAAATAATTAACCGGGCAAATGATTTATAGCCGCGAAGGGCGGGGGGTACGCGGGGGGTCCCGGGTGTTCGCGGAACAAGTGCCACCTACCTCGCGCCAGGGGCCCAGCTAGGGCACGGGAGGGTCAGAAAGAAGAAGAGGTTTCTGTACTGACAGGGTAATATCACACACACACTATGACATCACAATGCCAAAGTTAAGGTAAGAACAGCCTATTCATGTCAAAACTACTGAATGAATTGGGAAACCAATAAAATTTTACCCTAATTTATTTTGAAGGAATCAATTATGTTCTTATATTTGTCGTTTATTAAGAATAACTTTAATTGTTTGGTTAAAAGGTTTACAAGATTTGAACAACTAAACTATTAAAATGCGCGCTTTACAAAGTGCTCATACGACCGTAACTATTTTACATACTAAGTTCTGCTAAAATTTTGTATAATTTATTATTTAATGGTGTATACCGACGTAGTGTAGACATAGAATCTCTTTTTTTCGAAGTCGGTATCACACGCCGTAAGGTGCCTGTCTGGTTTTTTTCAATAAAATCTAATAAAAGTCGTCTCCCTGAGTCCGCGCCTGCGTGGAATCACTGATAAGTCCGCGTAAATTTTTATCTGCCTCCGTAATTTAGGGGGCCGTTATTGCCAATCGGGCATCTGTCAAATATTTGTACTTTCACCTGCGCGCTGCGCGGGAGTGTGCTCTAAGCTTTACTTACAAGACGCAAGGACTGTGATTTTCTTTCCTCCTTAAAATTATATTTTCTATCTTATATTAATAATTAAGAGGACTGAGTAGTTAGTGCAAATCACTGAAGATTTATCTAATTCATTTTTTACATTTATTTAAGTCACTGACAGCTTAGACATACATAAAGGCGTGTATGAGCTACTGGCATGAAAACATATTTTTTCAATAAGAAACACAATATTAAAATGTCTATTTTTAAGTAACAAATAATAAATGAATAATTTAATATCTACAAGTAAGTATCATTCAACGGGTATTTATCGCGATTATTAATCTTTTTTTCCCTACGTTTCGACAGGTTTACACACTGTCGTGGTCACGGGATCACTGTAAAGTGACTAACAATTATGTGTTCGGATAGGTTCAGATCGCGTAAGTTAAAAAGTATTAATTTAATAAGTTTTAAAATACTCAATACTATTAATTTATAACCACTAAGTCAATGTCAATGAATATATATTAGAAGTCCTTTAAGTCCCTGTAATTTTTTTTTTTTCGATTCTTAGTACTAGAAATAGATAGCCAGCTAAATTGGTAAAATCATACAGATAATGTTTGTAATAGGCTTCACCAATTTACTTATTTTTTGGGGCAACTCCACAAACAAATTGCAAGTTTTCATAGCACAAAAACGATGCATTAGAATCTAATGCATCGTGCATCTTATGATTAGATCTATGTTTGGTATGGGACAGATGGATTCCTGCAAAGATGTTTTTAGGCAATGGAGAATACTCACTCTAAATCCCTTTGTATGTAGTTCTACCGTCTCTTTACATTCTAGTAATCGTCGTTTTTGTAAAGAAGAATCCACAATATTTTCTGTAGTTTTTCCCTGCAGAAAGCCGACGCGCAGGTATTTCAAAGCGCAATAGTGCAAGATCGAGGGTCTTACGAGTTGGGGTTTTCTGCATGGCTCCTATTGTATTTAATAAGATTCCATCATCTATACGAGCCATCAACAATTTAAACATTTTCAAAAATACCCTGACAAAGTTATTGACACAGATCACGATAACTATTGATTGAAAATCTTACTATGCGATAAGTGACTTTGTTTGTTCTCAAAGAAAATGTGTATGTTTGTCATTGATCTATACCGAAGGGGATCTCTTTTTTCATTGATGTTTGTTGTGGTTTTAAAAACTTTGTTTTTCCTTGATGTCATTGTATTATTGTAGTTTCTATAGCACCTAGTTTTAGATTTAATTTTGCACGCCTTGACGAGGCAGAATGTATAGGGTAAGCTACATAATCATAAGACCTCATGTACCAACATTCCAATTACACATACAAAATGAACGATTATTATAAAAAAATATTAAGTAGGTCTTTACCAAGTCAGATCTAGACATGCTTGGTTAGTACCTACTTGTCTATTTTCTGTCCGTATAAAAATCCATAATAAATTGAACAAAAATAAAAAATCTTTACCTTTACAAAGTAAACACGCAGACAAGTAATTTTTTGAACAAATTTAGGTAGGTACCTACCTATTATCAAATTTTTTTTTTTTAGATCACACACCTTCCCCTCGCAGTCCTCACACTGAAATTGACTTCTCTTGACCCGATCGTTTTCCCGATCTTTCACTTCATGCTCATATTCTCTTTTGTTAGAATACTGTTGATTATATTTTATAAAGCTACCTCGTTAGAAATCCCTCTCCAGAAACCTGTAACCGAATCGTAATGTTCCTGAGATCTAGGCCGCTATTTATAGTCGATCAAAGCGAGCACGCGGAAGAAGGAACTTGCATAGATATTTTATCGGGACACCGTAACGACCCATTAGGGGCTAGGGTTCCGTGGGATAGTTAAATAAAGTCATTTCAAGCCAGCGCCATGCCATCAAGCAAAAAATTGTGCGTAGGAAAACATTTATAAACGAAAATGTTCTTAAAAATTAATGTTTGATAAAAAAACAAACCCTAACTCTAAAGAAACCTTACTTTTTTCCAGTGGCGGAAAATGTTTGGTTACGTTCATATATAAATAAGTACTTAAGTAAGAAATATAATCAAATTGTAATACGGAAATTGTCGTAAAATAAGGATGTTCACAAAACAAACCGAAACAAAGATAAAGCTCGTAGGGAAGAAAGCGCGTTTATGTCTTTTGTATGGGAAAAGCTGATTTGCATCGTCGAACTTGAATTGAATCATCAAGACTAGGCTATAGCTGCGTGATTAGTTTGTGTAATAAACTTCTACACACAAGAATGTCTAAAACCTAAGTGCAGTTCATACGTGCCACATTTCTCCATTATACGCTCTACAAGTTCTACGGAACCATGAGTAAAGAATCCATACACTTTCTTGACTTCTTTCCCGTCAGATCGGTGTAAATATTATTGCTGATTTGTTGCCCAACATTGGGCCATTATCGGATTTGCTTAGGATCGGTTTGATCTTGATTTACGAGTATTAGAGTTGAATCAACCTACTTTTCACTTATTTAGGGCATTGATTTGAAGTAGCTTCAACTACTTAGTAGGCGGATTTTGATAAAATGTTAGAAATAATTTTACTTATTGCCTTTAGTTAATACATATAAACTAAATTAGGTATAATTTTGGAAATTGGAATGAAAAGAAAATTCTAATGCAAAATGCATGTATTAAGAAAAGTTGGTGTAAGAGCCATCTGTTGGAAAACAATGGTATTAGCTCGAGCTTTTGTTGGATGCGCACGAAAAGCTCTTGCTGAGAAAATGAATGGTTAGCCGCGAGTTTTAGTCAGTGGTAGTTCCGTCAGTAATTTACAGATGGTGTTAGTAGTATTTCAAGAACGGTAATTCTGTATTTCAATAAAATGTGGACAGGATAAATTTTGCTGATACAACAAAAAATAAACATTGACTTTAATTTATGTTTGTTCTGCAAATAAAAACAATGTAATGTCGGCGATATTAAAATTGCAATATTACATATCTGTAAGTAATAACAAATTCTAAAAAATCATACCTTTAGGTTTTGTACTCTTCATGTACAAAACCTAACGAAGTAGCATGTTTTTCCTGGGATAAAAAATGTTCCTTGTTTCTCTGCCAATAAACGTTTATAACAACAAAACAAAACAAGAACCCCATAAAATAACCATTTCGGGCCCAATAAGTTGTCGAACAAAACGCATAGGTTTGAACATTTCGGCACACACCATGGCGTATTCAAAGTAGAAAAACTTTAAAGATACTATGCGATGTGAAATGGCTAGAAAATAATCTAAAAAATACTCAATTTAATTGAAAACCACCTAAAGTCGGCCTCCTGTATTAAGAAATGTCATTAAAAATTTTGTTTCTTGAACTAAGTAATAAGTATGCACAATCTTTTTATAACTTCTGGCCATGAAAGTCCGAATTGGAGACCTCAAAAGTCTACTTGTGGTTACGGCACGGAGAGCTCAAGTCAAATTTCTACGGTTCCGATTTAATTTTTAAGAATGCTCGATATTTTCCCACCCCTAGCAGCTAGTGTTGTCGATTGTTTTACGAGGGCCAATCAGCCGGCGACGCTGGGGCTAACTGCTGCTCCACTGGGAGACGTAGGGGCCGCTTACACAGAGTGTGTTAACTGGTGGTTAGTAAGTGGATAAAGACGTTGCATCTTTTGAAATGTTAAAATCCAAGAACTTATTTTGACACGATGGGAATTATAATTATTATTTTAGTATTCACTGGTATCCATTGCGTTCCTTTCTGCTGCTATCCCAATCTTTGAGCAGGCCTTACACTGGTCACGAGATTGCCTGCTAGAGCTTAGCTTAACTGAAAATTCATGGAATTTAAGGCAGTATTATATTAACTGTACCTACATAGGCAATCACTGTTTTCCATTTCCTTATTCAATAGTTGTAACGTCTTTTTTTGGCAACTTCCCATAGGATAGGAGTTGATTTACTTTAAAATTTAACTACGAGTTAACTTATACAGTTAAACTGGCTCTGTAAAATTTCCCCACTCAATATTGGTTAATAAAACAATGATCATCAAATCTTGGCGCAGTGAACCACCATAATGTGGATTTCAGACAGCTCTACCAACTTTGTCTTATGTAGAGAAGCCATAGGTAGGTACTATAGTTATGCATATATTGAAAAAGATGCTTATGGTACAGATTTTTAACGACGGCTGGCATTTATCTGAACCTATTTTATGCAGAGGAGTTTGTTGACGCACATCCCGCCATGTAAGAATGGGCGTCGAAGGCGAGTGAAACCACTGAAATCTAGATAATGACTGTTATTACGTAACATAATAACACTTATACCATAGTTTAGGTACTTAATACAATAATAATAATATTAATACTGGACAATTCACACAGCATTATCTAGCCCCAAGCTAAGCAGAGCATGTGTTATGAGTACTAAAGTCAGTCACTGAGCCAACGAGAGTCACATATTCGAGAGGCATGTCGAGTCTCGAGAGTCAATTTTAATCAGGCCGAAAGTCTTAATTTGCTGGTACCTACTAGGTAGACGAATCCAACCCATTTTGAACTATTATTATCATTATTAGCTCAAGTCATCCCACTGCGTTGATCAAAGGCATCCCCTCTTTGCTGATATCACAATTTTGAGTACATTTCAGATTTCAATAACTTTAGTTTGTCTAAGTGCTAATTTTGTTAGTCTAAAGAAAAGAATAACAAAATTAGCACTCAGACAAGTAGTATTTATACTCTACATTATTATCAATATGGTCGAGAGGTAGAGGTCGTAGAAATAAGGTCTAATTGATTTTCTCTTCACTTCAATTTTATATCCACTTGTGGAGTAAGATTTCCAAATAATAAAAAAGCTTTACTTCCAAGACTTGTTATTTCTTGTCTCCATTATTTTACGGTATCTACCAGCAAAACTCAACGCAGTTTTCCCCGACTGAATTATCCGAAGTTTCCAAGTAAAGCAATGAAAAATAAACCAAATAACTGTTTTGTTGTTTCAGTTTATTATTTGCTTATTGTATCGCGTTAACTAGTTTCCTTTACGAGCCCCGGGGGTGTAAAATAATTAAAGTTTGCGTAGAAGACGCGGTTTTATGCTCGCTGAATATGATTGCTAGTTTGACGAAATGTTTTCTGTGTCGAATTCTGATTTATTTTTATGATTTTGGTCTTGAGGATAACGAAGATTGCGAAGGTTTCATTATTGTCGTGACTATTTCACGGGTTTTAAGTGTTTTAGAGTTTAGATATAGTTTGTTAGTCAACATTAACTAAAATTGGCCCCAAACTACGTTTCTGTCCTATTGACAATCTCCAGAAAACTTTAAAACTAAAAAAAAATACGCCTTTAATGTTACACCACAGCTGGTTACTAGGATTGAAAAAGTTCATGCCACGTGTCTCAGTCTAGTCACATCCAGGTTCGGCTTGAGAAGGCTTGAAGCTTTTTTTTATTAGTCTACTCTACACTATCTCACTACCGAGTTGAATACCCCCCCCCCCCCCACTATTTTACTATTTTGGGTTACAATTTTATTTTATTAACAATTTCTAAATAAGTGAATAAAAAGGTTTTTTGATTATTATGTTTTAAATTATTCGACTACTTTGTTCCTAGCTATAAATAGACTAAGTACCAAACTATTATTATAGTTTATAAATAAATTGCTGCGCCCTTACATGTACCTACCTGCAAGCTAAGTACACCTAAGCTGAAATTATAAAATGTATGTGTATGCAATAAATGAATATGAATATGATTAATTGTCGTAGAAGAAATGATGAATAGGTACTCACTCACATATTTTACGTCATTCTACCGCATCAGCCGAAAGTTAGAATAATATTTGTGCGGGTATGCTAGAGATTTATGCAAGCCTTGATATAGGGCCTACGCGGTCTGCAATATTTCATACAATGTTTTCGTCGCATACCTAATAAGGCATAACGTAAGCTTTGTTAGCAGAAAGTTATTTATCTATGGAAATAATAGAATTATTGGGGTATTTTCTCATTTGCCTGACACAATTTTTACCAGCTTTCGTTTCTGTTATGAGTATGGGAGATCGGGCGTTACCTATTTCTGACATATTTATGTTGCTTGCCAATATAGGGTTACTTCTAACATCTAAATTCCTACTAGAACTTATATCCTGGGTACTACAGAACTACGACATGCGCTTACAGTAGGTAAAATGCACTATAGGTATATTTTGGTGCTTGATCAATCTGAACCCAAGGTTTCTCAATTTGACCCAATGAACTTCCTCAAAAAATACAAAACTCTAGTTTCGTAATCAGAATAAGATCTTTTCTAAGAAACATATTAATATCCCAAAAAATTGCGACCTCGGCGAGTCTTGAACCCGCAACTATGATCTTTTTTATACAAAGCTCTGAATAGAATCACTAAAACAGACAGAAAGAAGCCTTCTTCATAAAAAAGCATCTCACTTCACACTCCCGCGGCACAACATCATCAATCAAAATGAAATCTTACTTGTTATTATCTAGTATTTTCCTCCAAATAACTTCATAGATTTTATCCATCAATAGGGAACTCTATCTACTGATTGACCATATAAAAAACGGATGATTTATCATTTTTATTGCGAGAAAAACATGTTTATGAGAATCTTAAGAGGGGTGAATACGGTAGGGTCGTATTCTGGATTATATTTTCTAGAGACTTATCTGGTTCCAAGAGTTTTTGCTTTCTGTCTTTTGCGAGGAGTTTTAGATAGCCAATATAGGATTTAAAATTTTCTAGAATTCTTTAAATATTTCTTCCCCTTCTTTAGGTTTTTGGGCGAAATACCTACTATTACTTTGACAATCTTTTCACTTAAAATAATTGTTTTTATCCGATTTCAGATTTTTAGAATCGGATTGATCCAGTTTAGTTTATATTTTTTCAAGTCGCTATCCATATTAATGTGACGACATTTTCCACTCTAGAATTCACCCCTAAATGGAACAAAATAATCATTGGCTACTAACGTCCTCGGGGGGATTGTTTCGTAACTATAAACGAGATATTGTCGCCGATACTACCCTCCAAAACTTTTCCGTTCCTGCTTATAATTTTTCACGAATTTGTCGTGAATTGATTGGGGAAGTGTGAATTGGGTTTCTCTTTTTATATGACGTTACTTGATTTGGAATGAAAATTTCGAATACTGCGGTACGTACAAACCTGTTTATTTATTTAGGCAGCTTTACTGGCTGGGTGGGGTTCTATTTGAACATCGATTATTCACTGGTGAGAAAGTTTTTTCGTTTCAGCCCCCCTAGCACGGGGATTGTTGTCTAGGGTAGAATAGAGAAAAATTACGTCACTTCGTCATCCAATGCGTAAATTATTTGAATGGCATTCCATCAACTTCAATAATCTACGCAATGTATGGCGATGCAATGTCATTATTGTCTATTCGTTTTTTCGGTCACACCTAGCAGTCTCTGCTAGCCACTCCCACGACCATCATCGGGCAGGTGGTCCGCCTCGAAACCGCCGCCTATTCAGTGACAGCTCCAGTCCATTGAATATTATCTCTCCTTGCCAAATGCTCAATCGTTCTCCTATTGATTTACGGTAGGTACTTACACTATACCGACTTCCTATAAGATTGTATTTTTTTAAGCTTCAAGTTCCTATAAAGCATTCCTGCTACGGCTTATATCATACGACACGAGTTATGCGGAAACAGGATGTTAAGAATGAGAACCTATTTAGATATTATTTTCATATCGTATCATACATACTTCGCTCTGTGCTCTTACCTCTTTCAATCCAACATCGAATGCTCATTGACCCAAGCCGCACGCGATTCAAGCCCCGTTTTCAATTAACCGCGAGATAAGACGGCAGCGCCATCTCTGTTCCGCGCAATTAATTTATATAAAACGATAAGGTTTAGAGCTCGGAATATGCAAGTCGCGAGCGCGAACGTGATCTTGATAACGCCGCCGCGGTTGAGCTTCTTGAATCATAGGGCTGCGCTGAGTGACTCTTACGACATAATAGGTACTAAAGTTAACCTGCGAAAATTGCTTTAAAAAGGATGTAGACGTCGGTAACGGATTGGCCTCGTTAAACCAAGCCGTCAGGGCTCAAAGTAAAAAAAAAACACGCGGCGCGGGGACGCGGTTACTTGCCGGTTGGTTGGTGTGGTGTTAGGTACTTGTAATAAAAAGTTTCTCACAAAAAAATTAGGCACTCTGAATTTAAAAATTTTTGAACTCTGCGGCTCAGAACGGCAAATAAAAAAAGTGATAGAGATTTCCCTGACATGACAAGCCGTTTTGCGTTTTGCGGTTTTGGAAGGAGCCCATTGATCATCAGTTATACCTACTATAACGCTATTTTAAACGTATAAACGTATTTGTTTGTGGCAGCCCTACCCCCGCGAACTAGCTCCAATAAAATATGAACCGCTCTAAGCATCTCTTGTCAGAAGTAACGACGACGAACACCTTCTGAATACAGAGCTGCAGATAAACGCTACGGCTGTAACTCTTCTAAGATAAGAGGTAACGACTCTATTCAATATCAGATGCTGGGAAAAAGTTTAGGGTTAGAAAGAACATGTTGAGTTTGAGGGTATTTTAAGGGTTATAGCTTAGGTATTAACGAGCTCACCAGCTAGTAAGCAAGGTGTGCGTTCGTATTACATGGACAACAGGAACTCAATCACACTCGTGGGACCTTTATGGCCAAAAAGTCCTCTGAGGTTGGTTGACGTTGATTCAAAGTCTAGTAGACTTTTTCTTGACGATATTCTGGCCAAGAAAATCAAATAAAAAACTTACGAAGACGAAATCTCTTGCCATGCGGCTTGACATCTATGTTTTGTTTTTTCCGGAAAAGTAGACGCTTTTACGACAATCCCCAATCGTAAACCGTAACTACACGTAGATAGGTAACGATTCACGCATAAGTACCTATAGTAATACTAGTTTTCACCCGCGGCGTCTCACGCGTTTTCCCAAAGAAAAAGTTTTCTATGCTATTCCGTGGGATGCCATTTATGTCCTCGCCAAACACCTCGATCAATGCTCAGCCGTTCAATTGTGAGAATGAAATAGAGACGGACAGAGTGACTTTCCATTTTATAATTAAGTTATTTAATCAATTCAGTCCGTAGCTAAATCAGAAGACAAAGTCTAAGTGCTTTTTTCATATTCAGAATAAAATTACGTAGCAGTTACCGTTTTCCCGAAAAAAATAGAACCCAGGTACCATCGTCATTACACTAGTACATCGATAAATCAAATTTACAGCAAACGGAATCAGATTCCTGTTGTCTCGCATCAGAAGTTTGACGATAAATACGCGGAATCTGCATAACTCGAATGTGAACCGAGTTATGGTAGTGGCGCGATCTCGTGGAAACTCCCTGAACTGGGAAACACGGAGAAGGCATTTAGTTTTTAAATCAGTTAGAAATTTGGATTGAATCAAATCTATAACAGCGTGTTCGATGTGCAGCAGATTTTCGCGTTCCGCGTGTTTTTCTTATAGCTGGCATTGATGTATTGTATTTACTGGTTAAAGACATTGCTGTAAGGTATGATTGATAAAAAGGAACAGTTGACGATACTGCTTGGTATACATGCATTTAAAGAGCTGTAGATTATGTTGAAACAATAAATAAATAAATTAATGCTGTATGTCGAAATTTGACGCCTAGAACTTCGGAGATGAAGAGTATATGCTATTAAACCCTTGCGATAATGTCAGAAACTAAAAATGTCTCCCATTTGCGTGACTTATAGGATGCAGCAATAAATTGATTAACTTTGGCCCAGACTCCGGCATCGCTCATGTAACGCTACGCGCATCTCTTGTCTCTGCTGCGTCCGTCACCAGCTTGCAAGGAACAGCTCACATCTCCACTTCGATTGCGCCGTACAAATATGATACGTCTCCGCTCGGGGGTATCCACTGAGTATGGACGTTTTATATCGCCTAAGCGGCGTCTGGGCCTTTCACAAGTTTTCAGCATATTAAACAAAAACTGATGGGGCTCTGATACTGTCAGGATTTTCCACTATAATTGATTTATTAGTACTCGTATTTATACTTTCTTCATCGTCACCTCCCCATCTTCCTACTTCCCTGTAAAGTCAGCCAGTTGAACATAAGACAGCGCGCGCGACCCTCCTTCCTGAGTAACTCCAACAACGGCTTGTTTGTCTGTATGTCGTATGTACGTAGTGTACCTACCTACATGGCAGTACCTAATACGCTTTGCATATTCCCCAGTTGTAATGTGGCTTGTTTATGAGAAGATGGGACTTCTTCAACTGGAAAGAGGTGATATGTTTTAGTTCGGGTTTGATGTTGTTGGAGAAAGAATGAGTCGGTAAAATAGGGACCTACCTATCAGGTGTCGTTAGATTCAGAATCTAGATTGAGAGCTCGTGACTTCGTAAAAATGTTACCTGTCATGCTCTTCCTCACAAAATTGTGAAATCAAGATCCGGTCCGCACTCTTATTAAAACTTTCGCAATTTGTCAACATAAGTCTACCAAAGTGTATAAAACAAAAAGTATGCGTTAAATACCAGATAAATAATTACGTATTGAACCAAATCATAACTACGCTTATAAAATCTGTCAAAAATTGTTGAAAGCTTTTGGAAAATTTACCGCGTTTGAGATATGGTGATGCGACGATCGATTTTCAAGAAACGAAATTTGGTACAGCAGTGCCTCCAACGTGGGTACGTGTTGGAGGCACTGATGTACCAAGTGGATCAATTTAAAAAAAGACACGACAAAGATACAACACTGGAAGTATTGTATCTTGATATGAGTAATCAGATGAAAAATCAGTGCCTAAGCCTAACAATAAATATCACAAAAATATACAATAGCATTAAAAAAAAGCTTGTATATTAGATATCACAAACTGCCCATTGAACATTTATAAATTACCTTTGTTCGAAATAATAAGATAAAAAGGTGGCGGCGCTAGTTTGGCTTGGGGAATCGCCTTAAGCCTAACCGAAATCCGAAATTGGTTTTGACCTGAATTAATAATTCTATCTTATGTGAAAGAAGCAGTCTCTTTAAAACCGCTATTCTTATAACTAAACTAAATTCTCAAGAAGCCAATTCAATTCCAGGTTTCTGAATATCACCCCATTCTAAAAAAAGATGACTGAGTTACGGAAAAACACTTTCCCCACAAATTGCATTTTAACATAAAGCTTGTCCCAAGTCCGTAGGTCTGAAAGTCCATTACCGCGGATGGAACGTCTTTCAATATGGCCGACGGCCCCGACCTGCCAATATGGAGATGCGGGTTTTATACTGGACCTCATATTTTTTGTTTCGAGAAGCTTCTGGATGTGGTAAAGCTGGATAGGACTAGACACACTGCAAAACGTGTGGCGTCGTTTGGGAGAGGCCTTTGACCGCAGTGGATGGGTATGAGCTGATATGATGATGATGATTCTGTAATAATGCGCGAATAAACTATCTATCTCTGTATATTTTCTTGATAATTTAGTAAGGTGATAACGTAGACAACTTTTTGACCGAGAGTAAGTTAGTAGTAAGCATTTCCTCATTAATATTAATCCTCAATTCAGGCATTGAATCCTGGTTGATTCTGAAGTTTCTAGACCATCTTTCAACCATAATGCGCAGACTACCTTTATAATTGGTCAAGGACCTTAGTATATTAAAGAAGGAAGATAAATACCTTATATCTAATCTAGCACATACAATATCCTTGTGAGCGCAGTCATTCCACCTCGCCCGGGGACGCAAGGTAATAGGTAGGCGTGCCCGAGTGTAGCTACACAGAAACGGCTTATTTCTTATGGCGGCGGTTGTAACATATTCCTGGGTTTACGAGGCCACGGCAATTGGCCAATACGGAAACAAATCTCAGCAAAAACTCTTCTTTAGAAATATTCTTCAAAAATTAAGTTCTTAGTTATTTAAAGTTCAGTCCTCCTAAATGTTCCATTTGATCCTGATTTGATACGAATTAAAATAATAATAATAATGCTGGACAATTCACACAGCATAATGTAGCCCCAAGCTAATCAGAGCGTGTGCTATGGGTACTAGATAACCGATTAACATAATACAATACAAGAAGCATATAGGTATTTTTTATTATTCATAGAAATCGACGACCACCTGAAACAAATATCTGCAGATCGTACAAACAGTTGACCCGAGGTGGGAATCGAACCCGCAACCTCCTGCGTCGCAGGCGGACCTTCGCCCACCGCGCCAGGTCAATAGTAGATATTAAGCCTGAATAAATCTGGTCATAGCGTGTCGGATCATGCAAAACTTCCGTTACAATTTAATTTCTACCAGCCTCTGATTATGTATGAGTTGCTCTCATAATAACTGTTATTGTAATTCGTATCTTATATCGCAAAATTAATCTAATTAAATCATCTCCATTTTTGATATATTTTAAACTTTTATTTTTACCTTCCACACGTGACAGTAAAATGTATTATGTACTTTCTGGATATTCAGAATTTTTAATGTATTTTTGATTAAACACTTGGTCATAGATTAATTTACCTACTAACTGCTACAGAATGTGATTTTCCCTGACCGTGATCTAGGTAGTCAAAATTGCTGCGAATTATGTCAACCCAGATCTTCACCAAAAGCCAATCTGCATAGAGCATACCTACACAGAGGTATCGGAGCCACGTACAGTGATGTTCAAAAAGCGATCAGCGCACGATGGGCGGCTATAAAGCGCAGCGTGCCGGGGCCGCTTCCGCCCGCCCTCGCTTCCGGGCGGGCGGCAACAGAAACGCTTCAGGGGTACAGCCGATGGCATCATGACGTGATATGTACAGGAATAACTAAGTTTAAAAGTGTATAAATCATATTATAACTAAACTATATGTTACTGTCCGTAACAGATTACTTTCAAAGTTGTCATAATAGCGGAAAAAACAAATCACACTTATAAATCATATTATTATCAAATAGAACGGAATTGTAGAAGACTTCGTTGAACTGGAAACTGTTCTTAGTGGAAACGATAACGTCTAACAGATAGATGAAGTTTTGTGCTGCCGTGGAAGCGCATCACCCTACGTAGACCTGGCTGAAATACCTAGCTTAGCTGTTTGCGTCTCCAGCCGGACTTCTCACAAGCTGCTCCCTTTTAAGACCTCGACAGAACCGCTACGGCGTAGCATCACAACAGTGACGATGTCGGAAACCTAAGTCGTAGCAACAGTAAAGATTACTTTTATTTCGTACACGCCCGAATACACACCTGATTATTTAGTAGTCAGTATTAAATATGTAGTTTTGTGATATTCGGAACCTCGTCTGTGCCCGCCTGTACCGCCACGTATGTAAATGCGTCGATGTGAAACTTGTTTATGTGACTTAATGCACAGTTCTTTCGATAGGTTTTATTACCCATATCGAAGTTAAGATATTTCAAAGGTATATTCTAGATTATGTGGGTTATTTACCTATGATATGTGGGTATAACAACGTAGAGCATTCATTATGAATGTAAGCTAGTTTACTTCGAACCGTGTTTGTGTTGGAAGGACACCAACGTTTCATACCTTAAAAAGGGCCATCCTAAAACAAGGTTTGTAGTTATACTACCTATCCAGGTTGGCTTGTTGTAAATTTTTTACGAAAAGTTTTATTGAGTTAAAAAATAAAATTGCTCTTGGACTCGTCGCTTTATCTTTGTAATTTTTCTGAAAAACTAAGTAGTATTCAGTTGAGCTACCTGTAGATTGTTTGCAACAGTGTGCAGTTAGCTCAATTTATTCAATTTTAAATACTAGTTTTAATTGAATTTTACTATTTGATTGTAATTTTCTTTGTTATTAAGAAAAATTATATATTTTAAGCTAGAAAACAACCCTGTTGCACACTACACATAAATAACAATTCTTTATTAACTTGAAGAGAGAGAAGAAGTATGTATTTTTTTAAACTCTTTCCATCCCCAAGACATTATTTGGCAACAATATGCGCATTCAATTTCCCGTAAAAGGCTGTCCTTATGGTCAGAAATATGCGCATAGATGTAAGCGAGAAAACGTATTTAGGTGACACTTTAAGTAATTGAAACAAAAGGTAGGTTTCTACGGAGCCAATGAATGGTAATTCGTAAGATATTTCAACAATAAGTTTGCGGATTCAAGGTTTTGGAGAAAATGTTGTTTAAATGGAAGTGGATTTGTTCCTTCTACTAGTTTGACTAACTTTGATGATCAGATCTCTACTGAATATTGAAGAATTATAGAAGTCCCTCGTAGAGGGATGAAACTAAAAAACAGTTCGTAATTAACTTGGTTAAATCTGTAACATTGAGTGTTGAGATTGATACAGCTATCTGTATGCTCTCGATGTTGTCTGGTGACAAGCATGGTATACGGAAAATAAAAATAAATTAGCTGTAATGAAAAAACTGTAATGCACGAGGCGTATTATACATATAACTATAATAGTTAGCGACCACGTATCGGATCCATAAGTCATCATTGGTGACACACATTGGTTAAGGAGTTTTGTCTTGAGGCTTAACGGTATGTGTGAAGAGAAGGTTACTGCAAAGTTTCTCGAACACTGACCAGAAGATTTGAACTAACATACCTACAACCTTTGAACTGACACTCACAGCACGAGCTTCCGAACTTTTATAAAGAATAACTCAATGTCCTACTAAAGACCCTCTACAACTTCTAAAAAGGCAATCTGAGCTTTATGTCTGTAAATAAATAGGGCGTATTATAATAACAACGCTATACAGGGGGTTAATATTTTAAAGTGTCGTGTAGTCTCTGGTTCGCTCCGGTCGCATATTTCATGCGACCGTCGTCGCCTCTCTGTGCACACCCTTATTCTGGACCTATTGCAATGTACTGCAACTGTTTTACGATGAAAAGAGAGATCATGTCTATATCTTTGTCGATGTAATTCCATTCTCCTAGTTGGTGTATGGTAGTTCGAAAAACAATCAAATATATATCTATTAGTGTACCGATGCGATTTATTATGACAATCGATTTTGTCTATGAAGAAGTTATAATCGATTGTTATTGTTGCTCAACATTTATATTTGTAATATTTTTCAGACCTTACGTCTAAATGACCAAAAATTTCATTATTTTTATTGCTTTATTTGCTACTTGCATTTGCCTGCGGCATTACACGCGTTTTCGGTGATTAAAAGTAAGACAGGTTGAGTTACTGTGGTGAACTATAATTTTTTCAATACATTTTCATGAAAAAATAATCATGAATAGCTTTAAACTTAAGTCCCCATATTTTAAGAGTATACAGATACGCACTCTATTTGTCAAAAGTATCTAAGAATTTCATTCAGTTTTCTTTCACTCACCTGTCAATAATAAGAGAATTCATAGTCGTGCATATGCCAATTAGAAAATTAGTTAGTGGACGGGGTACAGTAGTTAAATAGTCCTACAGAAATTTATTTTGTAGCATACATTAACTATTTCAGGAAAGAAATCATAGTAATTTATAATAAAAACTATCGTAGTTTGACGTATACATTACAGATGTAAGCGGATATAACGTTGGTGTTCTTCCAACACAAATTAGGTTCGTAGTTAACCCGCTTACATCCGTAATTTGAAGTTGTTTATTTTTTAAGAATAACTTCACGAACAATCAGAAATATTTACTACTGTAGTCAGAGTTATTTTGAACATTTAAATTTGTGAACATTTAAATTGCATCGCTGCTGGCAGTGGATCGTAAAAACTACAACTTGTGAGTGAATTCAAGTTACCTGATGTAGGTACCTACATATTTACATTATGTATTAGTTAATATCTACAACTGTCTCTGGCCGATGTTGCGATGTTACCGAAGTTATTATCGTTTCCATCCCACTTCCCATCTCCAGTCCAGAGTAAGCCTCCCCATCCGTCCGGCTGCTTCCATCATTTTGATTGAAATTTACTGCTTTATTGTGTAGAGGGTAACAATGTTACTGCAATAAGCCACTTTGGTGATTAAATGGCCGACGTGGCGCTCTGCTCACGTGAGATATTACTAGTTATGAAGTAAACAGGGGCTCAACACAGGAGACCGTACGTTGATTCACTAAGGATTGCTGTCATGATCAATAAACTGAACTGAAAAGGCTGTCTGGATCACACCACTGCCCACAGCACAATTTTTTAAATCTAATATAGGCTCGTAAGTAGTATGTAATCCGTGGAGTGGGGCCCTGGAGACTGGTAGTACCAGGTTTTTTTCTAAAACTTATAGAACTTAATTAAGTGTATCTGAGTGGCATCAGATAATAAACAGCTCGCAGGTATTTCGCTTGAAGCTTGAAATACGTTATTTCGTCACTGTAAAATGAATCTAAAAATTACGAGTACGGCATTATTTATTAGATACTTATATTTGTGCTGTGCGGTAGCGGTACTGAATGTATCTACAAGAATCTCTTTAGACTCCTTTAGAATTTCAATCTGTAATTATGGGGCCGAATAAGTCTGTAGTTATTTTCATTATCACCATGTAACCCATGTATCGAAAATGATCGAATTTGAAACCCTCACGTTAGTTCGTTATTCTGTGCGCTCACTGATCGTGGCTTTTTGAAGCGCCAGCTTAATCAGTCCTATAACCAATGTGAGACGTCATATTTCAGCCGTGACTGTCTTGGCGCAAAAATTGAACCCTGTAATACATCCCATGGATGTCGTTACAGTCGACTTAGAGAAACTACCAGAGGAAAGGCAACAGCTTCCTTCTGATTATTTTTAATACCACTACTGCGATCACCAAAAAGCTCAAATATGTCACCCAAAACTGGAACCTATAATAAATAGGATATGATTTAAAATCACGTACCATTTAGCGCGCAATCTGCGCGGAGTGGTGGTAATGAATTGGCTGGACTATGATTGATGCGGTTGCGTGTTATTCGCTAATGGTCGGCGTGGACGCACTGGGTGGGAATGTCAAGCGATATTTTTCTATGAGAGATATTAAACTATCGCCTCTTCTCAAAAAAACAAAGAAATAAGTTGTTTTGGAAGAGCGAGATTCCCTAACACAGGTATTTTCTCAACTTAAAAGGTAATCTAAAATACTGTACATTAACTTAATACACATAGTATATTAAGTTAACGAAATAAATATTTTTGTAGTTTTGCAAGTCAAAGAAACCAACAAAAAATGGTTGATGTTGGTTAACACATTCACCGCATATAATCAATGATGACCGTGGGTGTCATAAGACCACCGTAGGTTACAACACAAAATAGGCTCGTTGGTAACCCGCTTACATTCATCATAAAACCGTCAAAGTAATTTTTTTTATTGTATACTCTTTGTGTAAAAAGCAAGCAAGTATTTTTATGTTCTTCCGATGTCCTTTAACTCAATTTGAAATCTATAAATCCTTAATAAAGAAGTTTATTAGGTAGGAAACATTTTCGGTCACCACGACAGTATGATTGACAGTATCATCGGATATCAGATAAATTTCATTTAACTCATTTCAATGCAACAAACTATGATTCAACGACGGGGAAGGCGTTAAACGACGAACAAACTATAACGCCTCTGTTTGGTAACGCAGTGCGTAGAACATTTCAAGCGCCTAACGCATTTCATTACAACGAACTATGATTCAGCGGCGGGCGGTGAGGCGGGAAAGACGTTTAGCAGATAAACGACTAACAAATTATTTACGTTTATTTATTAGGCATGTAGTATTCTGACTTATATGAAATCTGTCTACCAAGGGTGCATACTACGCGCGGTGCGCGGGGTATGCATTCGCACAAGGTGCAGCTTATCGAGTGGACGTGTGTCACTGAACAAATCTGTGTTTTATTGGCATTAAGTAATTACCCTTACCCAAATCATTACCTGGAACAATACAGGACTTCTTCTAGATGAAGCCAAGTAAAGAAAATTTACAGGTTAAAATGGTTTTTGTTACAAATTTCATATTATTAGATTCTTTCCAGTAAGGTATGGTACAGTGCAAGCAAGAACCTGCTTGATAGCTATTCATCGGGTAGTTCTGCCCTGTCAGAAAAAGGGTAAAAAGTATGAGGCAATTTGTACATTTTCTTATCATACACCTTGGAATCTTCCACCTGTCTATTAAAAAGGTTAATACATTTGCGACATATTCCAAACAAAAACACCCAACAGATTGCGGCAAATAAAGCTAACAACCAATATTGGCACGCGCATCCGTCACGGGCGCAAACAACGTGAACTCTGACAGTGTCCGCTCGCATATGTGACAGGTTTGTGTCGTCAGTGCAATCCACTTAATGGGAACGGAGAGTTGGGAAACTCAAATTATGGATTGGATATGGTTTTTACATTTAACATCTTGCTAAACCCTTTTTAATAATTTTACTATAAAAACTATCGTAGTTTGACGAATTCATTACGGATGTAAGCGGGTTAACTACGAACCTTATTTGTGTTGGAAGAACACCAACGTTTCATCCCTTATCGAGGGACTTCTTCAGGGTGAGTGCGGTTCTAGGCGCGCGCGTTCCGCGTCCCTCCGAGCACTTTTTAATAATATTTGTAACTTTCCTTTGCAGGACGCGGAGAAGAGAGGTTTTACTACTAGAGTCCTCTCAAAATAACGCCACTTAAGCATCATATTTATTCAAGACTCACTGGGTTATTTTAAGTTATAATAACTTATTCAATTCTCTCTTAGCATACAGTTTGGTGGCCAGCAAACTTAAATATATTAACTCTTTTGAATTTCACAAAATAAGGTCAATGGAATTTTATTTGATATTGATCGTGGTTGAAAAAGAGTACTATATCTATTCGTTTTCAAACTGCCACCTCCAAATCATGTTTGCCAATTATTCGCAGCTCCTTCCATCGGGCTACATGACAGTCCTACTGCATAGCGTTGTCCAATTTAATTATGTCCGCCAAGTTTTTAGCAATTTTAATATCTCTAGCCGGAGCATGAAGGTTTTACGCTATTCCAATTTTGAAATGGTCGAGGTAGTTTTATGTTTTATGCCGTAAGTGGAAAATGTTATGACCTGTGTTTGGACCTGTTTGGCGCAGTGACCTTAAAAGGCTACGAGGCCGGCTCCCGTTGCAAGACAAATATTTATTAATATGTAACCATTCCGCAAACGTTCAAATTACGATTATATAGAAACTCAATGACACATTGCCATTGCATTGAAATTAAGCTTTTTAATTTACCTATATTCCACATTTATACATTTGTCAAGCGTTAATTTTTAATTTAAAGTCTTGAGGTATTTACCTCACCTCAAGACTCAATGATACATATAAGAGTGAAACACACCCTCTCCTCCAAATCCCACAATATTCATTAAACAAACTGTCAATACAACAATGCCATCCATTCCGCCATTTTCATGCAAATGGCGACCACCATAACGGCGTGTAACGGTGGGAAAGGATGTAAATCTGCTTAATTGCTTACCCTTTGGGCGGCCAATCGGCCCTAGGGCGGGCGGCGCTTACTGGGATGTCGACGGGAACAGGCGAGAAAGCACAATAAATATTCGTAATTCAACACGTTGCTTTAAAAAACGTAGCGAGTATTATGTACATGTCTGGATGAAGCGAATCCAAAGAGGTCAAGTGACTAAGAGCTAATGTTTGGATGAAGAGAATGAGAGTTCCTACATCTATTTTAACGAAATAAGTAGTATTCCTGGTGGCAAAACAATCGCCTTGATCTAGACTGTAGACTGTGTGGTGTGTTTTCGAGTTTTTCAACTCGTGTGCACCAAAAATTACTGCATCTCTCTAGGTCATACTGACTTACTGGTGTGGCGCAGTGACTCGAAGTGAATATTGGCCATAGAGTAATCAAGTTATTTTGGCCTCCAACGCTAAAGATTGCTATATGTCCTGGTTCCATGCCGGGTCTTACCATATTTATTCTATTACGGACTCTTCAAATCAAAGTATATATCCCGGTACACAAATACGCTAGAACCACCATCACAGCAGTTGTCGAAGTTAAAACACGATCTGGTATTTGCATATTCCAATCTCAGGCTGCCTCGGGCGGGGCATAGATTAGCTGCCAGTTACTATGGACTGGATACAGGAAGTAATTCCTGGTAGAGAGATTTTCATACCTGTAGGTACATTGTAGACACAACATGTAACGAAATATGGATGGTGAAATATTTAGCATGGAAGATTTGAGAGTACAAGCACGAGATAGGTACATAGGAGACAATACTTACCCCGTTTCAAGGAACAATGTTGTTTATCTGATGTTGTAAAGGCGAAATTTTGAATGAAGGAATATATGTTTCTTACTCATTTATGCCAAAAAATAAAACAACTCAACTACTACCCCTCTGGCATGGCGATTTCCTTTTTCTATCCTAGATTAGAAAAAACGTTATTCATTGTGCAAATTGTTGAAATTCCAGAAGTGAATTTCAATTAATTTTACGCCCCCACAAAAATCGTTGTGGTTAGCCTACTGATACGTCAAAACGAAGGAATTGCTCCAAGAGTTGCTTTGTTCTAGTTGAAAACCGGTGAAAAATCATTTCTATCTGTTTTCCGCCCTATCACCACTAAAACTGTGTTGTTTAATATTTATGAGTTTGCAAAACGCATCAGAGTGCGGTTTGTTTAATAGCGTTGTTTTTAAACGACAATTTGACGGGGAGCGGAACCCTTTAGGCTACCCGCAGTGAGCTAGGGCTGTCACTTCTATCAGGTGATATACAATAGATTCTTTTTGAAAAAATACAAAACTGATGGAAGCAATAATCCTTATCTATAATTAACCCTAGGTCTCCTCTATACCTACTTACTATCAGATGATTAAAAGATGTACACCAGAAAATACAGGCCTCATTCAAATTGACTCATCACTGGAAATGAAAGTCTTACAATGATTTTGTATAAGTTTTTATTTTAAAAATTCCGAAAATGATTTTCGTTGAGGAATTCAAATCTACTAGCAGCCAGTCGTGTGTCCAGTTCCTATGTTACAGATTGTTGAATAAGGACGGAATGCTGCTTTTACATCTTCATTTTGGGTATGAAACAGTCTCGTATTCAAATCAAACAATCGTGTCGTACAGTTGACTTTAAAGATCGAAGCTCATAAGCCAACGCCCACCAACAGTGGCCCGCCAACCCTATAACCAACGGGTGCTAAACAGTAGCGTATCCACTCCAACCGAGTTACGGAGTCATCTTCGCAACAATCTTCGCTAACTGATTTACAGGCTGGCATCGCTCCGAGCGCCACCGCTCCGAGCTGAACCGAGGGAATGTTGGGCCTCGTTGTTAGTGGGTGAAACCATTTGGAGGTGTGATGGGATTATTGGTTTTGTTTTGTTGGACAAGTATTTGTTGTTACAAAAGTTACGGTATTATAAGCTGTAGTGTATTTGATAACAGGTTCATTAGCTAGTTTTTCCAATGAGGTGTTCTCACCGCAGTTTATGAAACCCTATTTACATTAAAGTTTAATAGACGTATCGGATCTTTCGCAGGAAAATAGAGGTTCCACAGATTTCCAGTATATTCTGTATTTTTATTTATTGCATTCATACAGTCCTCAGGTCTTAGTAATTAGGTGAGTATTCATTAAATGTTCACAGTATGTACCCATTGACGGGGTTGCAATGGAAGACTAGCCATGTATCACGCTTACATACTTAAGATAAGCTAGCTAAATCAAAAAATCAACTTACTAAATAATAAGAGTCATTAGAAGTATCGTTGAAAAAATAGTCAAGTTCGCAGAAACATTTTTATGAACATCGCTTTAAGTTTGGATTCGAACGTGTTATTTTTCTATACATTTTATGTTTTCTAGTATTTAAATAAAATATTTACCGCCATCGAGTAGGGGCAGGATTGGTAAATTTTTATTTTTGATTCGGGCATGCAGGTAATTGCAGGATATTTTAATCAGACAGACTCAAATTACCCTCTTTTAAGTCTGGTCGAACTATTTTAACCAGGTATACTTTTGAAAGAAAATGCTTCACAGTTTTCTTTTCAAAACAACCTTTGCTGTGTCATTACTAAAAAAACCTATTACAAAAAAGGTTTTTCTTCATTCAATTCTGACCTCATTTTCTGAGCGGCTCTGGTCCACTTGGAACCATTTTTCAGAAGCATTTATTGTTGTTTCCCCATTTCCTTAATTGGATCAGATGGGCCAACAGGGCTAGATAATTGTAATTGATACACATAACCGTTGTAAGTTTTTTTCTTTTAAATCAGCGTAAATTTGAAACAGTTAGAATGGAAACGGCATTTACGCATAAACAAATAAATACAATTTGGCTTTCCGTTTGTTTCCCCGAAAATTACTTTTATCAGAATGTGCCTAATGCCTTTTTAAATACCTTTCCAATTGTTGAACCCCTTCGAATGGTATCTGCAACTCTTCCATCCCATTTGTTGAACATTCGAATGTAGACATTAAGGTATCGGCGCGCCACGTCAGCACTTACAATCTATCGAATGTGGGCAAATCACCTGGGGAGTTTAGGTAGATCGTTGGTTACGAGAAATCGTTGGACAGAATAAAAAATAAAAATAACCTTTATTCTACGGCTTTAAAAAAATATGATATTATTCTCCTTGGAGTCGAGACCCCAGATCCGTGACGTACCGAGGCTCTCCGGGTTTTTAAAAAACTATCTGAGCGTCTGGTAGAAGCGACGCGTGACCCGAGAACTGGTGAGTATCTGGCACAGCGCATCAGCATTGCCATACAGCGAGGCAATGCAGCCAGCGTCTTGGGGACGTATTATGTATAAAATTTGACTTGTATAAGTGCTTTTATTGTAAGCCTAAAGAAATAAAGTTATTGACTTTTGACGCTTCTGACTGGTATTGATATGGATCAGTTGAACTACCTGTAAATTGTTTGCAACAGTCTGCAGTTAGCTCAATTTAATTGTAAATACTAGTAATTTTTTTTTTCTATTAATGATTGTAATTTTCTTTGTTAATAAAGATTGTTATTATTCTATAGTTTTATAATATATCTACTTAGTTGATTGTCTAGTTACTACTTTTGACACCGGTTGTAGGTAAGTCAGGTTGTCCTTTGACATAGGCCTCCTCCATTGTATGCCACTGCCCGCGGTTTGGGCATGCCCTACGCTATCCCTGCCAGGCAAATCGTCCTCCCAATGCTTAACAGGTCTGCCCCTACTACGTGAGAGAGAACACAAAGTTATTATTTAAAAAAATATAATCTAGTTGCAAGACTAGGATTATTATCAAGATAGATGTTCCACATACAACCCATTGGTGATTATTTTAACACCTTGGGTCATAATAACTATCTGGTTGTTGTAGGTTAAGGTATGGCGTTAATTTAAACATCATCAAGTATGGTGGAAATGAATGTAACTATACCACAGATAATTAAAATAGCATACAAACTGCGAAACAGCAAAAACTCGACGGTGGTGGCGAGCTAATTTCTTTCACCGTAGTGTCTACGACGTGCCACGTCGTAGCACCTACGTCGTCGTAGACCCTCTACAGTGGTAGTATACTACTTTTTGCAGTAAGGAGAAACGTTCTCATCATAGCAAAATCGATGGATGTTACATAGTAAACAGACCGTTTACTATGTAACATCGATTATCATACCAATTATCATACCATCCCACTTAAATCCACTGCTGGTCATAGACCACGAAAAGCGGTCATGAGCCGTCCTCATCTGTCGACTCCCTGCGACCGACAGACACAATAAACAGAATACATAAGAATCTTATTAAAAGTATTCAAAGTCCGTCTTTATCTATGGCTAGGCACCTTGACTGTGGGGAAATTGGAGTCAAATATTTGGTGCACTGTTTAGAAATTACCTTTAGAAATCATTGCACGGAGTACATAAATATGTTACCCACTGCTGGATATTAGGCCTCCTTAAATTTTGGTCAGCCTCTTCTGACCTGTGTCTTTCGCATTCAGATGTGACCAGCGATTTTGACAAATTGTAATTGGCGGTCCAGATCTTTATTATAATACTAGCAGCACCTTGCGGTTTCACCCGCGTAGTTCCCGTTCCCGTGGGAATTCCGGGATAAAAAGTAGCCTATGTTCTATTCCAGATTATAATCTATCTCTGCCGTTCTGGCGTGATAAAGGAACAAACGTCCATCCATCTATCCATCCATCTAAACTTTCACGTTTATAATATTAGTGAGATTATAGTGAGATGTTTGTGTGGTACCAAAGTAGTTAGTTTATGTCGTCGACTGTACCAACAATCGCATGATGAATGAACCCTTCCGATCCGCTTAATAAGTGTAACTTTTGAACCATTCCCGAAAGTTGGAGTTCGAGTTGGAGCCGTAACTCGCGCGCCCACTGATCCGGGCCCTGCTGATAAGATGCTGCCGAATTAACGATTGTAAAGTTGTTTTAACACCTTTTAGTTCTGTGGCCTAGGCCCTGACTGCAGGGAAATAGGAGCGAAATATATATGGTGCGAAATATATATATGCACGGTTTAGAAATTAATACACGAAATATATATGCACGGTTTAGAAATTACATTTAGAAATCATTGCATGGAAGAGAGGCCCGGAGTACGCAAAAAAAAAAACGAATTACGAAAATACATTGAACCTCCTCATCAACTTAAAATACCCAGTGGGATGTCTTGTAAATCAAGAAAACTCGCTGCCAGTTTGGGTAGGGAATACCGGCTTAGGTCTGAATATGTCATTAAAGTAAATAATGTTGTTTGTCTGTTTGCCAACTCGGTGGTATAAAGAAAAAAAAATAATGCTAGACAATCCACACAGCATTATCAAGCTCCAAGGTAAGCAGAGCTTGTGTTATGGGTAGGTACTAGATGACTGATATACGTAATACATGTAAGGATATAAGTTTTATGATACATAGAAATACCCAGAGCACCCGGGACAAATATTTTCAGATTATATAAACATTTGTCCCAAGGTGGGAAGTGTTACCTCCTGCGTCTCGCAGGGCGGACCTTCGCCCAACGCGCCGCAGAGGTCGTCAATTGTTTGTTTGATTCACTTGTTTCCTCTAAAATAACATAACGGGATATTTTCCATGATCTGTGGTGTATGATTTATTTTTGATTCGGCACAGTTGTATACGCCATGGACACAGCACAAGTAATGACAGTTTTTTTAAACTTGTAATATTTTAACGTTCCATCCATGAAAATGATTTTATATTTACCCCCTGAATCAATTTTTAAGAAATCTTTGCGTTTCGATAACTTCGAAAAGTCGCGTATTATGAGAGCTTGCTCAGTCATAATTCTTTGATTGAGTTACGTTTATAATAAGCGTTATTCAAGCATTACCTACATTATTAAAAGCGTTTTTCAACCATTGATCGATGACTGAGCAAATTTTCATAAAACGGGCGTAAAAGCGCGCAAACTACGTTATACGAAGAACAGAAAGACAAAAAATTTCAGTCTCCATCGAATCACCCAACTTTTGCGTTAGCGTCTTTTAATTACCACTTAAGTATTTCTTTCTCATGAACGCTAAACTCAGGTAGACTTTTTTATGGATAGGCGACTGTTTGTTTTTATTTTCTGACGTGAGAAGAGAAGGATGTACCCAGTTAAGTACTTTTAAATAAAGAAATAAATCATGCTGGACAATTCACATAGTATTATCTAGCCTCAAGCTAAGCAGAGCTTGTGTTATTAGTACCAGATAAGTGATTGACATAAAACAATACAATACATAGATAGATGTTTTTTATTATACATAGAAAACGACCAGAACACCCTGAACAAATGTCTGCAGATCGTATACGCACATTTGTCTCGAGGCGGGAATCGAACCCGCAATCTCCTTTGCCCACCGTGCCACAGAGGTCTATAGTCGTTTTTTAATGTCTTTCCTGATTGCTGCCACGTCTTCGTAAAATCACTTTTTAAAGACTTAGATTATAGACATGAGAATTCAAAGTTCAAACACTGAATCCACAGAATCCGCTCATAATTATAACGTTTCTAAACAGGATGACGGTAAATCAATTCGCGACAATAATTAGAATCGGCGGCGATTGGATCGCCCGGATTCGGTCCGGGTGCGGTCCGGATGCAGTCCGGACCGGGGGCCGGACGCGGGAGTAATTACCGGGTTCGAAGAGCTTCACTTTGGCGTTTAAAACCGACTTAGAAAAAAGGAGGATGTTCGATGATTGGCTGTTTGTATGTTTATTTATGTTAGTCGATTTCTCCTTAAATTTTGACCCGATTTTGAAAATTCTGTAGCTATTGTATAGAAACAGATCCCGAGGTATCATCAGCCCATATAAGTACATAGGCCTCCCCTAATGAGGGCCATAGCGCCCTGTCTTCAGCTTGCTTGCTTATTTTATATATTAAAGCCTAATTTATTTGCAAAAAATGTACGGTTTTGATGATTCTTGGTTGTTATTTTATGGGTTGATTTTGAAGTGGTCCCATAAGTTTGATCCTCAAAGAAATTATATGTGCGTCGTAAAACGAGTCTAAAATATCATGACATGAATTTGTATAAATGAAATGAATATGACATGATAATTTCATTGTCACTACTACTGGTACCAAATGGTTTCCATGGCAACGGACGTAAACAAGAGACTGGAATTTTAATAGATGTAACTTGAACAATTAGATCGCGCTATCGAAGTAAAAACTACTTCTAAACCAGTTTTGATTATTTAGAAGAATTAATTGAACGTACTATATCTGAAAAAAAAAAAACAGAATTAAGAATCGAACCTGCGTCTACAAACCTAACTGCCAAAGAGCTGGGGGTCATCAACAAATATCCGCAGGTGAAATCTGAACGAACCGCCGCTACAAGGCTATTGTTCCTCTGAAATATTGCTAACGGCAGGGGTGGGGCACTGTTGGAGCGCGAGTTTTATGTTATGTCACTTTCCCTCTTTTTGATGAGTTAGAAGTATATGATGCTTCTAACTAATGATGTGCCTGTAACCTACCAAAGGTATTGCTAGAGTAGATAGATAAATATTTATTTGCTTCTGCAACACACAGTACAGTAGGTAGTTTAGTAGTACGCCAAATGCAAAATCAAGCAAAATTGATATTTTTAAACCCTTTGGTTTATGGTAGGTATCGAAATTATGTTTGTATATAAAAAAATACGATAGGTAGGGAAAAAACCTGTAGACGTCGAGTAATTGAATATAATTTATAAAAATAAATTGGTTTCTTTTATAATCAAAATTCATATTTGCATGTTATAACAGAACAAAATAATGTGGTGTTGTAGCTGATAATTTAGATCATTTCAACTAAAAGTTGAAATGATCTAAATTATCAGCTACACCACCACATTATTTTTTACGAATTACATAGCCAGACTAATGTTTTATTTGAGTAATCGTTTCTATTTTCTATTAATTGGTTATATTTTGAATAATTAATAGATGATAAGCTAAAATTGATTTTTTCACAGACTTTGCTCTATTCTGTCCCGCTCCTATGAACGCGAAATCCTATTCCTATCCTTTTCACGAAAAGGCGTCATTTAGCGCACCCTTAAGTAGGAGAGAGAGTTTTGGAGTCCTACATACGCACGATTTTTGCCTGACTAACAAAAATACATCAGCAGCATAAAATGCGTCCATACATTTATATAATTTTAGGTAAAAAGTAGACTCATGGTAAAAATTATTTCACAGGTGAAATCTGTCTACTTTGAATCCTTACATCCTGAAGTCTTGGTCCTAATCGACCGGGTAATAATATGGTTAGTACAAAGCCTCTTCCAGATAAGCACTTACACAAAAAATAGGATCAACCTATCAATTTTTGCCCACCGTTCTAAAAAGCCAAAGTTTGTCACCCCTGTCTCCCATCCGCACTGTCATTAATTCCACAGAATCGAGTATTGTTTCCTGTGGCCCACCATTTACCGGGACCATCATACCTCTCTTTCTAACACCTGAACAAAAACAGAGACAGGTAGATCCGCGAAAATTAAAATAGCGGTTGCCATGGAAACCGCTTCCGGCGGTTCGCATCCGGTAAAATTTGAAAAAAGATTTGAGCGCAACACTGTCCGTCCTTTTGTTATGAGATTGATGGGTTTTTCGGGCGACTGTATTGGTTTTGTACATGTTTTGTAGCTGGTGACTGTTTTGTTTGTGTGTTACGCGATATGGGAGATGGCGAAATTGTGTGTGAGTTTTCAGTTGTATTTTTAACTATTTTGAATGAAATCAGTAGGCCGCACAGGCTCGTGTTGAAAGTGATGTCGAATATTAGCTATGTGAACGACATAATAGGGTATATGCACGTGACTTCGAAAAAGTCCATTATTTTTATTGGTATTCTCTATTGATATAGAAATTTATCGATAAGATATATATTTATTTTAATTTTTTTGATGTCTTTATCTGTGAATTTTTTTCATTGAAAAGTTGATATTTTAAGATTGAATCGCAAAAGTCTCCGTACACCGTATTGTCATGAAGCTTGTAGCCGGATATCATTTTGGGAAGAAAGAAAGAAAATTATTTATTAAACACAACACAAAAACAACAAACATGATGGATTTTATCATTTCATCATCATCACTATCATTTCAACCCATACACGTCCGCTGCTGGATATTTTGTCATTTATTTATTTCTAATTATTTATGATCGAAGGAACAAAAGGACTTTTAGTTGACAAACGGTGACGTCACAGAAAAAGCTCAGCGTTTTTATCATCTGAAACTGAGTACAGTTGCATTTTTCTTTTTCTTTCTATTATGTGAGTAATTAAAAACATTTGTGGTTTTTAATTTATTTTCGGTACCTAATGAAATAACAAAAAATTAAAAATCTGCATATTACCACTCTATTAGTGATCTGTCAGACCTTATGATGAATGAAATACGTATAAACACGTATTCATTTGCTCAAGGAATTTGTTAGTTCGTGACTGTGGCTGTACAGAGTAATCTATTAGGTACCTTCGTGATACACCGTCCACCACATCGTCACTTTCCATCTGGCGAGATTGTGGTCAAAGGTCAAACGAAGGTCTATCGACCATAAAAAAAGATTTTTTCCTTATTATGTTACTCTTTTACTACGTTAAACATCAGATATTTAATGTTTTTCTGTTACAATTTAACGAATTAAACATGAAATCTCTTACAGAAAATACAGTACCCATGGAAAACTGTAGAAAATAACGACATAGCCCTGAACACAAAACAGAATGTGTCTTTCGAATATATCCAATCTACAGATGGAAGTCGAAGTACCACAGACAACTCTTATCTCGTTCCACTTCACATAATTCACACAATCTAAACAATATTTGCGTAAACAAATCGGCAATATTTTATTGACGACATAATGCTCTTTGTTCCGAAAACGGAAGATATTGCAATAAATTTGGACAGTTTGTTGTTTGAATATGCGACTTGTACCGGAAATATTAAGGTTTTTGTGGGATTTTAAGGGCGGAGATGGTAATAAAGAATGGAACAAAGTGACTTTTCGTAATAACTAGAATTTGGATATAATTATATTAAATACGTATTTATTAATCTAGCTGGTGTTCTTTGAAAAAAATCATCAGACAGTTACATTTTGATTAATGTTTTCGACAGAAGTTTGTGTCATTATTTTTCGCAATAAAACATTCAATATCGTAAGTTAAAAAGAAGAGTGAGAATTTGTACAAAGACTTGCATGATTCGATACATGATAATGTCTAGCCTTTATGGACTACGGAAAAGCCTTTGATTCCGTCGAAACCTGAGCAGTGCTAAAGTCTCTCCAACGGTGTCAAAAAAAAGTCACCAATATAGCTAGCTCTCAGAATTAGTAAGCTGAAGTGGCAGTGCAGGTCATATAGCTTGCAGAAGTGATAATCGCTGGAGGGTAAAAGTTCTCGAATGGCGACCGCGATGCAACGTAAAACGGAGTGTTGGGGGACCATCAACTCGATGGACCGACAACATCGTAGCGGTCGCAGGGAGTCGATGGGTGGAGGCGGCTCAGGACCGCTCTTTGTGGCGTTGCATGCGGGAGGCCTATGTCCAGCTGTGGACGTGTATGGGCTGATATGATGACAGTGATGATTTGATATATTCCTACCCAATATTAATGTATTTAAAATATACACGCGAAGTGAAACTAATACAACACAGTTTAAGAAATTCAATATAACAAAAATTCTAAAAGGTTAATTCATAATAATATGTAATTCAGGAAAAAAGCGATGGCTTCCATAAATCCCAATGAAGCTCAATAACGTTTTAAGCTCGTCGACGGCTCTACATCAAATAAACAATCATTTAGAGCACATTCTCGATTATCTATAAATCAGCGATCAGGCGATTCTTTAGTAATCATATTTTTATTTAAGGGGATGAGGCTTGTTTTAGCATCCTTTTAGAAAACATCTAAGACCAGTACCAGTTACCAGACCAGTTACTGGCAAACATTTCGAATGTTTTTTTACTCCGCAGCCGAAAGAGCTCTCCGACGCAGACTGTGCTTAGGGTCGGGGTGGTGCAAACACAGCCCGAGCCTCACTCACCCTGAAGTCCCTCGTAAAGGGATGAAACGTTGGTGTTCTTCCAACACAAATAAGGTTTGTAGTTAACCCGCTTATATGTTACGAATTCGACAAACTACGATAGTTTTTAACATAAGTGATGTCATTCTAGTTCTTAAATAAAAAAAAAAAACATAGTTATCTAGAGTAACCTCGTGTGAAGCAGTGGAAATAAGGTAGTCCAACTCATAACATGTAAATATTATTGAATAATAATAAAATACCACTTATTAACATTATTTTGTCCAGCATTTATTCAAGAGTTCATTAAATTTGTTGCACGTGAATCACTTGTCTGTTCATTTTCACCTACTTGTTTACTTACATGTTCTTACAAAAAACTTGTTACAAATTGAAGTATGGGCATCTCCTTAAGAGATTGCACTAACGCTATCCCGCGGCGTCACTCCATACATCAAGCTAATGCGAAGTTCGATTTATGCCGCGCTGCCGAAGCCTAATGGATAGGTTCTACTTTAAAGACACTTGCCTATTCTTTCAATAATTCACAATTTTGGGAAATATTATAAGACTTTTGTCTTTTGAATGACGAGACGTTTCTATAACTCAGACCTACTAATATTATAAAGGTAGATAGACTTTTTATTAGATTCACACACAAGCAGCACAGGAAAAGTAACTTAATAAAAGTAACAAAAATCAGTAGGTATTTTAGGTAGGTATCTAAACTAATTAGTAGGTACACAAGGTGAAAGTTTGAGCCATTTGACGATGTTTGACCGAAGACATCGTGAAAACTGGTCGAGCTGAAAGCCACACACAATCTGGACCCAGAAATGTAATATATTCTATGATATTTTTCATTGTAAAAAATTGCGCAAAACGGCGCAATTTTTATTTCTAAGTCTTTTTCATACACACAACGTTGTGTATTTGTTACAGAGCTGTGAGTTGGAATTGGGGGAGGAATAAACGTTGAGTCGGTCTTCAATTAATTAGTTACAAAACTTCGTATGGTGTAAAATGTTCCGGACCTTTTCTAATAAATTTGAATAGGTAAACTAGATCCTATAACTCACAGATATCTAAACAAGCAACAAAAGCCTCTAAACAATTGAAAACTAACGCACATCCGCTTCCGGTGTGACGCACAAACTGACAACTGTATAGTCTAAAATATTTCTTGCCCTTCCGTTGGCAGCATTGTTTTGTTACAAGCTTTATTAGTTCTGAAACAATAGGTCTTGGTCTGAAACCTTAGAAAATGGAGCTTAGAAAAAAATTAACTTAATACAACAAAAGGTCAGGTGCATGATAAACATACATAAGATATTACATACTCATAAATACTTAACTAAGTTAAATAATATAATCTATTAATATCTTTAAATATAACACAAATAGGAATTTGATAGGAATATAGGAAGTATGTACTCTACTCTTGGTGACCATATAATTTGAGACATATTATCACTCATCGTTTGTAGATTGAATGTGAACATAAAAAGATAACTTTTACATACAAAATATACACACTACACCTGGAAACGACCTATACGTTGACCTCAATAGTATTTATTGATTAAGTAAGTAAGTAAGCCTTTTATTTTCAAAAGTCTAAGTAACATTAAGTTTAAGTACTTGGAAATCTAAATATGTTTAGTATTATTCTAATTAATACAATTTTTGTTGATACAATTACGCATTGTGATAGAACTTTAAAAAATCAAATAGTTTAAATTTTTCAATTAAATGATATACCAACTAATGTTGGAATAGATAAGTACTTAGTATTATGATAATAACTAAATAAATAATAATTGAGCTGTTTCCTATAAACTACTACAAAATATTCAGTTAATTGTTCCCCAATTCAAAACTAATAAAGTTTTATCCAAAGAGAGCACGGTTGACAACGCTCGTATCTGTTTAGCATATGAATTAAAACAGTGAAATATGGTTTAAATTAATATGGATATATGCCGTCGAGTACGGCGCGAAAGAGTTCGTTTCATTTGGAGCTAGTGAATTAAAAAAACCTACTAATGACTGTAAAAAATACTGATTGTAATAAAAATCTTTAAAACAACTACGAAAACTTACTACAGAATGTTCAATAAAGAAGAATCCTAATGTATGATGAGAATATACGAGATGTTAAAAATTAAAGGCAATGTATAAAGTTACAGACATACCAAATTAAAAACATGTAAATAAATAGATGTGATAGGTAATAAGAGAAGTCTCAGGCAGTGGTGACTTGCGGTTTGAGATAATGATGATGATGTGTGCTAAACATCAAAAAATATACAACAGATTAAAAGCATGTAAAATAAGACGTCCAAAGGAACGAGTAACAGACTAAAAGTGTGGGACACTAAAAAGAACAAGTAAATTCTAGAGCCAAGAGGAATCTTCCCTTAAGTAAGTTGAAAATAATAAGCGGCCTTCCGCAATATTCACGGAATACATTACTGCGTCTTACGTACAGTACTGGCACAAGTTCGGGCCTCATTTGCAAGTATTTGGTGAAATATACGCGAGGGCAGAGCATTTTGTTATGGGAGTAATGTTTTGTACATTCTATCAATGATAATGTAAATATGAGATTCATTCGGGCGTTATGATATATGCTGGGTACGAGAAAAGAAGACTTAGAACGACGAATAAATTAACATGAACGTAAATCTGCAGAGTTCGTCTTGTTTTGGATCCTTGATTGATAACGTAAGACCTTAAAGACAGTTTAAATTCTGTAGAGAAAAAAATGACGTAATTAGCAAAACAAAGACTTTGAAATAACTAAACCATTATAAAACCAAATATATTTACACAGATACGACGATATAGAGCAGCAATTTCTAGACAAACGAGACAGTAGGACAAAGCAGCAGAATGAATATCTCCAGTTTCCTTTCGAGACATAAGGATGGGTACAACAGACGGAAAACATTGGTCACACCCGCTGGCTGGTTATTGTAATCGCTTGTTTATTGTTTTAGCCGTACCTACTAGACTACATTAAATAATACAGATGGTTGCGAGAAACAATCATTTGTATGATCCAGAGAGATTTCGTTTTAGAAGATAAAAACTCAGTTATGTGAAAATGATAATGCCTATAGGTTATTGTAGCTTATCATAAGTTTTGATAGATCAATAAATTAAATAAAAACGGCAATATGAAATCTTCCCCAGATTCAATTCAAAAGTTTATCTCCCGAAAGCACAACAGTGTCGCTAAATAGTCACTAAACGTCACTTAATTCAATAACAGAGATCCCTATCAACCACGCCCGGTTATCTCCTCACCCCACGCTGGGATTTACATACAAATACATACAAATCGGGTACGGAACCAAAATCGGTTCCGGATCACGTGCCAGCGAAGAGAATCGGTTAAAGAGACCATTCGTTCACGCTTAATAAAGTCACAAGCTTCTCACAATACTGCCAGCATGACTGAGCCCTTGCAAAAAAATACGAGGGTAGTCTACGCTACAACAGATTCCAAATTTGAATTTGATTATCGAAGTGTGTCGACTATTTATCATTTGTAATGACGCCGCGGCGGAGGAAGGACGTGCGCTCGCTAATATTGTAATCTTGTAAATGCGTTCAGTAAAATACATATTTATTATTTCTCTGCAGAGCTATTTGAGTGGAAAATATTGTGATTTTGCTATTGATTTTACGTTTGTCTATGGCCTCGATTCTGATGGATTGTTTATTTAATTTGGGGCGGCATTTGTTTTACTGTCATTTGAATAATTCGATGATTCTCTCAATTTCCTCACACTGCGTACATCATCTCGGTGCTTTCCGAATTCATAATTCAATTTCAGGAAAATATTTTGGCATCCGTGGATTTTTGACGATTTTTTTTTATTCTCTCGGAAAGATATCGACTTTTTATATGTAGTCGGTAACACTTTAACACTTGTAGTACCACACATGAAATAAAAAATAGTATGAAACTCTTTTCAAGAACTACTGACTTCACGTTTCAGAGTAATGCTGTTCCGTATTAGATCCTACATTTTTGTATTTATATGGACGAAATAATATGTATGAAAAGAACTGGACCTACCCGATATGAGTAGAGTTACTTGAATGACTTGAAGCAGTTTGATCGAACACCCCGAAGTTAAGATTGATAAATTATATTAACTACATGGAACTAAACAATTTGGCGTGTTTTAAAAAACTATAAACCGACTTCAAATAGCTGAATAAATAAAATGTTTTGAAAGAAGTTTTAGATCCGGAAAACATAGATAGCACGATCAATTTTTTAAGTATTTATAGTATGTATATATAAATAGTTAAAATGTAGTCTAATTTAGTTTGCTTACGCGTTGCCATTGAAACCATTTGTTAACAGAGATTGTGAAAATTATCATTGATGTTTTAGATAAGTCTAACGGCGCACATATAAATTCCTGGACGATCAAACTTTATGTGACCACCTCAAAGTCAAATTATAAACTACAAGGAAATCATCAAAATTGTGATTTTTCAAAAATACTATCTTGTTTTTAGGGTTTCGTATTCAAAGGGTAAAGGGGACCCTTTACTAAGACTTCGCTGTCCGTCTGTCACTAGGTTGTATCTCATGTATCGTCATAGTTAGACAGTTGAAATTTTCACAGATGATTTATTTCTGTGGCCGCTATAACAACAAATACTAAAAATAAGAATAAAATAAATATTTCAGGGGGCTCCAATACAACAAACGTATTTTTTTGCCGTTTTTATAGTTAATGGTACGGAACCCTTGGTGCGCGAGTTCGACTCGCACTTGGTCGATTTTAATTAACTGGATCAATACTAACCCCTCGGGAATAATTTTTATAAGACCATTTCGTGATCATTTTCTATAAAATCGTGAAATAATTTTTAAAATCGGTCCATAATTGACGGAGACATTGGAAAACATACGTAAAAAATACATACAGCCGAACCTAGAACCTCCGGAAGTCGGTTAAAAATACCATTTATTTTTCTAGTATGGACAACGTTTTCGGTTTATTAAAGTTAGACTTGTAAGGCCAATTGAAATAGAATTTGATCAGCTACACTTAATAGAAAGTTCTTAAATCCTACTTTAGAGTAAAAGTAGCAATTTAACTAAAGCACCCCAAACAAACACCCTATACACAAGACTGTCCCCAATATGAATATTTTCTATCGAATTACTCACGGTTCGGCGGTCCAGCGGAAATATTGTTCTCCTCGCATTACGAACACCCTCTAAGTTTACACATTCAAACACTCGGCAAGTTAACACGTCTGAGAACATTCTTTAAGCTTACACATTCATGCGAAGTTTTGTGGAATATGTCCAAGGTTTGTTTTTATGATTCATACGGACTGTCTTCGGTATGCAAATTTTTATTTGAAAATCTTGGTTCCGTTTTATGACCTTGTTATTCATGTATAAGTACTACGAATATACTTCATTACGAATTTGAACTTATAACTACTAATTCACTTCCAATTCGTACTTTTAATATACGTTACTGTTCAATCAAGTTAAACACAATGACATATCCATAAAACATTAACTAACAGCTCATCACTCATTTTATTCGTACCGTTGACTTCAATGTCATCTCCATCCTCCCCCTCATCCAATAACAGTTCCAGAAGACCAATCTGCTCTCCCGTTCCCATAGCCATTCGCCACGGCCGCCGAGTCACTGGTCCACTATGCTATCCATCCTCGCCAACATGGGAACGGCGATGTTCGCAGGGCCTTCGACACGCTGCTTCGTCACGCACTATTTGGGGTATGATCCAGATTCAAAATCTAATTAGCTGATGGGGTGGGATTTATGTCGGGTATCATATTGTTGATCATTTAGTTTTTCGATAAAGTTAATGGAATAAGGATGATCGAAGGCTACTAGAAACAAAAATAAAATATCAGCGACCATATAGTACTAATATTGCTATACTTTTCAAAGCAAAAGCTGAATATGTTCACAACCAAATATCATTGAGAAAGGTTTCATAAATCTAAAGGTTCACTTTTAGATTTATGGGATAAAAAGTTGCAGTGATATCCCAAGTATAGACCTACATCAATGCAAGTTTCTGACCGATCTGTTAATTAGTTTTGGCGTGAGGAAGACGTCTTTACATCCAAACTTTTGCAGTTATAATATTAGTGTGATAGTGTCATCAATGTAAAGCGATGTGTAGAGATAAGCCGGAGATTCGAAAATTAATGAATGTAGAGTGATTTCATTTGCTTGTAACCGTAATAAAAGTAACGAATAGCAGAGAATAAAGTTATGATACTGTTAAATTTAACTGATTTAATTAATTGCCGACCTCTGTGGGGCGCGGTGGGCGAAAGTCTGCCTGCGACTGCAGGAGGTTGTGCGGGTTCGATTCCAGACTCGGGACAAATGGGACGAGCTTCAGATATTTGTTCCGGGAGTTCTGGTCGTTTCCTATGTATAATAAAAAATATCTATCTATGTATTGTATTATTTACTCGTATGTATATCAGTTTCTAGTACCCATAAGTTGTGTTGGTGTAGAGCTAGAGGCTGGTGGGAGCTTGGAGCTAGAGAATGCTGTGTGAATTGTTCAGAAATAATTAAAAAATAACATAAATCAGTAAACTTGTAAGTTTTGTAAAAGAGTGATAGGTATCACGTTCAAAGCAAATCTGATTTATAATGAGGCTGAAATAATTCAGGACAAAGGACATAATGTCTTTATCCACCACCCTCACTTTAGAATTGGCTACGCCACGGTTACTTACGGAATCGAATGTAACAAACATGAACCTATTAGCAACAGGGGTTGTGGGAATGAAACAGTTTTGGAATTGTCTAGTTACGCTAAATGATTGATGACTTTAAGGTAGGTAGGTATTCAAAAATAAATGTGGCTTAAGTTTTCCCAAAGCCTTTTCTTACTTTTCAAACTAGTTTTTATATTACTAACCAAAATTTTAATTTTATGACGCCCAATGGTCATGATCATGACAAAATTTGAGGCACCGACGAAGTTGGTGTGGAAATTGCCAGCATAAAAATTAGCCTACTGTATTTTGCAATACCTATGAATACCTAAGTAATTACTAATACCTAAGTAGAGATATATAAGAATATGGCAAAAAAAACAGAGAGTTAATTAAATGACCCAAATTTTGATTAATAATATTTAAAAGAGAATTAAAACAAATGCTATCCACGATGATGGTGATTTAAAAGTATAGGATGCAAATAAAAGATACAAACTGAGATTCTTAAATAATTTAATGTTTCACTACTAGAATTAAATGGATATTTACATTTTTATATCAACTTAACAACTAATATTGCACATAGAGGATATATTATTAACAACAACAATGAACTTCAAAAGAACAATGAAAACATTAGAGATTTCTGAAAATCTATTGATGGATATTATAACTTTGATCGATTAAGCACTTGCACCGAATCGACTCAACGAATTTGCATAAACATTTTATTTATGAACAAGGGGACCTGTGTTGTGAGGGTAAAATTGTTTACTTTTTTTGAACCCCTGTCGAGACACATCGTCCAAATCACCCTCTTTGTCCTGATGAGCCGTCATGTGTCTGGTCAGATGGTGTCTTTCGCGGAAACTTTCATTGCACACGGGGCACTTCAGTTTTTCTTCCCGTTTCCTCCTATGTGGGTCGTTGGTTGTCTCGCTCTTATGATGTGTCCGCATGTGGTAGACTAGATCCGATGTCATTCGGAAGCTAATGCTGCACTTGGCACACACATTCTGGGCTGGCAAAGAAAACGCAGCCAAAGTAGGCGGCAGGAGCGTACTCAGTATAGCAGCGGCAGGATTTGAGATAAGCGGGTTGACGGATTCACGAGGGGGTCCGGGGAATTTCATAAACTCTGAATTTGGCTGTTGGAAATTTTGCACTCCGAAGGGATACGATGTCCCAGCTTGCAGATATGGTATCTCGGGCCTGAACGGTAGAAAATTCATTTTGTTTGGAGATATTTGAGGTGTTTTCTGGTCTAGTTTTTCTTGATAATCCATGCCTTTGTTGAACCCAGCTCGTGGCTGCATGTTGGGGTCTGGATAGTTGGGTGATGAATTGGGAATGCCGTGTCCTTGCTTGAAAAAGTGGGTGCTGTTCAGGAGATGCGCCGGTGTTAGGAGATTGTTGAAACCGGGAGATTTATTATACGGACCTACTGGCGGGCTGGCAGCGGAAAGCGGAGGACTCACTGAGTTCTGGTAGAGAAGATTGTCAGGACTGACCGAAGGGTTTGGGGATCTCATTGAAAAATTAGATACCTTAGTAAAAGCACTCTTTGGCGACATCTCCAGCGGTTTATCCAAAAAGCGATTTTCATATCTAGCACGCGACTGCATACTTATCAAAGTCGGATCATCAAATATTTTGCTCTTGTACTCCGGCAAAAACTTGGGTTGCTTTGCAGCACTCTCGTTCGAGTTCGGCCGGCTTCGCGACCTATCAGAATTATCAGAATCACTGCAGTACATGGACTTGCCTGGATACTCGTCTGTTCCGACGTCGATGTTGATATCGGAGCTGAACGTCGGCGATATATTGTTATTTACGCGCACGCGCTCGTCTTCTAAGTCTTTTATTTCTGGATCAGCATCACTGGAGTATTCACTATGCTTGTAGATGTCAGAGATTCTTTTCGGAGCTTGTTCCCATTCTTCATGTTGAAAAATCTGCTTCGAAACACGGAGCTGTCGTTCTGGAGGTTTCTGGCGTGACTTATCATCAGGCATCATGAGGAAAGCGACGTCGAAGGATCTCTTGGAAGTTTTCCCTGGGCTAACTACCGAGGACTGCATGTCT